>JADLZN010010615.1:0-495072 GCA_018155175.1 Sinocyclocheilus anophthalmus
CGGCATACAGTCTCTCAACATTTAAGAGAATTTGGACCTTTCCTTCCCTGCATTCATCGCCCAATCAGGCAGCAATTTTTCATGCAGGACAGTGCTCCTCATCATAATGCAAAGTGGGTAAAGCAGTTCCTTGAAGCTGAAAACATTGAATAATGAAATGCCCAGCCCAGAGTATCTCTGGAAAATCCTTGGTGACAAAAGTTATGGCTAAGAAACCCACCACAGTCACCGAACTGTGGAAGAGACTGGAAGAAGAGTGGACCAAGATGTAGCGAGAAATTAGTGATGTCCTGCAGCACAGAGGGGATGAAGTCATTTCACAGCAGAAATGTTGTTGTAATTTCTTTCTTTGGCTACCATCATTGTCTGTTCTGCTAATGTTGTATGCTCACTGTGTTTTCCGCCAAATAAAGGGTATTTGCTATTGTAAATGCCTTGGGGATTGTAAACACTGTGTCTTGTCTAACATGGATATCAGCCACAACTAAATTCCTTAAAATTTTGGAATTATGCGGATTACATTTTTTTCCTGGAAAAAATTAGTGTTCATTGTCTATAATTGTAATCTCCAATGAAGAAATCAAATAGAGTTTATTACACTTTTTTAAAAGCAAATTATCCAAATAACCACGCATCAAAATTGAATATATTCAAAATTTATAATGGTTTTTCACATACAGGGAAATCTTGAACAAAAACACAATGACCTAATTACATTTTTCGCATCGCGTCGAATTTGGAGAAGAATATTAACTTCACTAACAGTAGTGAAAACTTGCGTAACAGGTATGGGTAATAATAATAGCATTAACATCAGAATTAAGAACATTCATCTAAGATCATCCACGTGCTAATGCAAACTCTATCAGATGAACTTGACCGTACGGTGTCCTTGTTATGAAGTATTGTGTGGTGCAAAACAACGTTTTTTCAGTGACCGTGACAGGGATTGTAGTTGTAGAGTAATAGCACAAATGTGTATCACAGTAAACTGAGTCACAGACTAATAGTGCAACTTGCAGATATGTTTTTCTCCTACAAACAAACACACCAGTACACGTTCTTGAAATCCTTCACTGAGGTGCAAAAATCCTAGTTACGAATCACAAATAATATGAAATCAAGATACAAGTTTGAACACTATTGCATGATTTTTTTTTTTTTTTTTTTTTTTTTTTTTTTCCTTTTTTTTTTTTTTTTTTTTTTTTTTTTTTTTTTTTTTTTGTTATTTTTTTTTTTTTTTATTTATTTTTTTTTTTTTTTTTTTTTTTTTTTTTTTTTATTTTATTTTTTCTTTTTTTTTTTTTTTTTCCCAGTAATATGGTGCAAACCATCACCACCTGCACAAAAATGTGAAAAGTCACAGAGAATTTTGTACATCCGCAATCGTAGATTTGCACGCTTGTAGAATGTTTTCTTACATATATATTTTTTTCTTGGATGCTTTTTCTAGCACAAACACAAGTGCATAACTACAACGGCGTGAATCTGCTGCTACGAGTCTCAAACACTGTTTTTCGCTTGCAAATGACAAGTTTCACGCTTTCTCCCTTATGCACCGCCTATCTGTGTGGTAAATGGTGCAAAAGTGATTTGTGCATCTGTAGAGGCAACGGCGCGCACTGTTCAGAGAGCAGAGAATTTCAGCCAATCAGAAGAGCTCATTTGGGCGCCTGAAACACGCCCCCTAGTTTTAGCCACAACCCCGAAAAATCGCGAGCTGCGAGCATCTTGACAGCGACAAGTATCAAAAAAGGTACGTGGCTATTTTTTCTTTCTGAAATCATTTGTTTATAGCTTAAATATAGCTACGTTGGTAAACAGTGTTTCTTGGTTAAGTTAGCAAATCTTATTTCACGAAAGGTAAGCTAACGGTAGCCTACCTGCACTGTTAAGTGTGCTATTCAATCGTCTCGTATTAAATTACACAGTCTGTAACGATTTATTCCTTGTATTCTGTTATGCTTTACCTTATAGAAAAATGACAGATCAGGGTGCATCTTCACAGGCGAGTAAGTTAAAACCAAGGGTACCATGTTTTTTTTCTTTGGTGAATAGTAATTTTTATTGGGATAACCTACTATAGTAAACTAAAGGTAATTTACAGCAGGCAATCTATAGTAGGTAATTTGCCTAGTAATTACTACGCTCAGTGTTGGGTAGGATTACTAATTACTTTAGTTATCTCAGTTTTCATTCCTTTGAGAATCCTTGTTTTGTGATTTGGCTCAATATCTACAACTATAGATATTTACCTACTATAGATATTTACCTACTATAGATTGCCTGCTGTAAATTACCTTTAGTTTACCTTTAGTTTTCTATAAGGTAAAGCATAACAGAATACAAGGAATAAATTAGACAGTGTAATTTAATACGAGACGATTGAATAGCACACTTAACAGTGCAGGTAGGCTAACGTTAGCTTACCTTCGTGAAATAAGATTTGCTAACTTAACTAAGAAACACTGTTTACCAACGTAGCTATATTTAAGCTATAAACAAATGATTTCAGAAAGAAAAAATAGCCACGTAACTTTTTTGATACTTGTCGCTGTCAAGATGCTCGCAGCTCGCGATTTTTCGGGGTTGTGGCTAAAACTAGGGGGCGTGTTTCAGGCGCCCAAATGAGCTCTTCTGATTGGCTGAAATTCTCTGCTCTCTGAACAGTGCGCGCCGTTGCCTCTACAGATGCACAAATCACTTTTGCACCATTTATCACACAGATAGGCGGTGCATAAGGGAGAGAGCGTGAAACTTGTCATTTGCAAGCGAAAAACAGTGTTTGAGACTCGTAGCAGCAGATTCACGCCGTTGTAGTTATGCACTTGTGTTTGTGCTAGAAAAAGCATCCAAGAAAAAAAAAAATATATATATGTAAGAAAACATTCTACAAGCGTGCAAATCTCATTGCAAGAATTCACAAACTATTTGCGGATGTACAAAATTCGTCTGCGACTTCACATTTTTGATGCAGGTGTGTGAATGTGTTTTGCACCATATTCACTGCAGCAATAGTAGCAAAACTTGTGAGCGTACGAGTTTCTTGATTTGTGATTCGTAGACTAGGATTTGTGCACCTGCAGTGAAGGATTCAAGAACGTGTAACTGTTGTGTTGTGTTTGTGGGAGAGAAAAAAATATCTACAAGTTTGCAACTTTTGTCTGTGACTTCAGATTTACTGATACACATGTGTGGCTATTCTCTACAACTACAAATTCCGCTGTCACGGTCACTCAGTTGTTTTGCACCAAAAATACCTTCATACATTTTCTGCTAAAACTGACAGGGTCTGGAACAGCGCAAACACTCAGATGAACACCAGGGGGCAGTGATACATTAAAAGCCATTTCCAACAACAGCGCTGACAAATGGATTTTTATGCTAAGTAGATATGAGGAAAACTTGTTGATTTACACAAATCCTTTGAACTGTAGAACTGATGCTGTATTTCATTATCATAATGAATTTATTGCAAGAGCACCTACATTTTTGGAGTAAACATTTCAGATGTCTCATGTTGATCATGCAGAACCATCATGGGTCGTGCAGTTATCTCTAACTCTTCCAGGCGCCAATCCAAGAATTGCACATACTAGCCTGGAAAGGAAAGAGAGGTCAGCATGCTGACTCAAACTGGCACAGACAAAAAGTGTCTTGCCATTTGGAAAAGGTTTGCCTGTTATGAAATCTCGAACTGTATCACACAAACCAGTTGGTTGAATTTGGTTTTGTTGAATTGAATGATTTAAGGTTGACTCAAGGGTTTGTGTAATGTTGATTGGCTTAGTCCCTCCAGGATGGTTGATTGATTTCTGGAGAAATGATCAATAACAGTGCAAATGAGCACTTTTGCTCTTTTGTTCTCAAGTTTTTACTTCTCTCACATCTTCTCTGATTTCATTAACACATACTGAGGAATGATGAGATGATGTATTCCTGACGAGAAGCTATTGTTTTTCAGAACAACAAAAGGAAGAAAACTTTTTGTCCCTGCTTGTGAGCCTGCAGGCACTGGGCATGGACCATGTGTCTTTACTGAGCATGAGGGGACACAATGTGCTCTGACAGTGTTTACATGATATCTGAAACTGGAAGGAGGAGCTTCATTCTGAGTTATGCTCCAACTTGCTCATTTTTGTGTCTGTATTTGAAAAACAAAAAGTGCTGAATAAGTTTGTGGATCTCCACAAACATTCAGACAATTACACACTGAACTTTTGTGTTTCTACAAAATTATATATTCAGCCCAAATCAAAATATGCTTTTGTTGTACTTAAATATTCCATATCAAAACATTTATTAAAATATCAGGACGTGTTTTCCTCAATATCCCTGCTGATAGATCATATTTCAGTTTTCCTGATAGGTTAGGAGACCATGTGGAAGCACAGTCCTCTGTATGCTGTCAATGTTTTTCTGAAGCATGGGTCTTTGCTGCATTCAGTGGACATTACATTTATAGTGCAAGAGACAAGCACATAAGGAAAATAAAAGGTAATGAATAGTTTGAAACCTTGAGGTTTTATATAGGAATTTGTTGTTTATTATTTTGGATCTGTGTTCTTTAAATTATTTAGCTGTTTCATCAGTTCCTGATTAACAAAGCAGTCTTACAATACTCCAGAGTCTATTGTAAATTTAAATAAAAGAGCCATAGAGCTGCATTTAATCAGGCTTAGCCATAGCCGCGAGAACGTATTTTGAGCTGGGGGGGCTGCCCCTGAGACATTAAAAAGGGGGGGGATGTGAGCGTGACAAGAGGTGATGCTAGAAGACTGACACTATAGATGGCGGATCCAAAGTCGCAACTTGGGTAAAAACTTCATTTAGTCGTCTAATAGACTCTAAGTCCGAGTGTATTTGTTGCTGGGTTTCATAAAAAAATGAACAATGAAACACCAGGGACTAAGTCAACTTCGTTTCACAAATGAATAAGAGAGGTAACGAGTTATTCAAATTGGTGTTTTAACATACGGTATCATATATCCAATGTCTTGAGTAATTCATTTGGTCCTGCAAAATAGTAGCTGGTTTCATAATGGAATTTGCCAGATTGTATGTTTTTCCTGGCCGATATTAGTTTTTAATAATAAGATACATTAAACCACAAACTTATGAACACATGCTTTCAAGGTAGTTTGGTGTTGATAAGCAATTAGAGCTATTTATTTGTGTTAAACGAAGCAAAATAATTCCTTATTTATTTTGTTAAAAAGTTCAAGGTTTAATATTTTTTATCCGTTATTAATATAATGAGCCATAAGCATTGCATTTTTTAAATGTGTAAAGGGGAAATCCCAAACCTGAGCTTTTATTGGTTGTTATTCAAACGACTGTTTTTTTTTTTTTTTAAGAGGAGAAAACAAATGCAGTTTTTCTGATATTTGAATGTATGTTGAAAAGATTTCGAAACAACGGGGAATACATAACAAGGTTATTCGAATCGTATCAATCAGAGTTTTAAATAAAGTCAATAAGAAGGACGGTTTAGGGAGGTTAGGACTTTATGTGGTGGGAATTTGCACATTATATAACATGATTTTATTTATCTTAATTTTACTTTATTGTCTTATAAATTTATGACATTAATTTGTTATTTATTTCGTTATTTTTTAAACATGGACAAAAAATGGTACTGAATTGTCATATTAAACACAATTTTGGCCTACATCAGCAAAAAAAACACAAACAAAAAAATGGATGATTATAAAAATTATTTATATAAATTACAAACTCAACAATAAAAAATGTCAAAAATAGTTGAGTAATTTTAATGCATTCTAGAAGATATATGTATCTTGTCGGTGAAGCACTACGCACTCAAGACCTATGATGACAGAAAGCGCTATCCTGTTTGTTTTCTTATTTACAAAACCACAAGGTTTGTGATATTGTGATGGCCACCAAATACAAGTAGACACTTTGGCAGTTCGAATGTGAATATATTCCTTTATGAGCAAATACCTGACTGGCGTATTTTAAAGTTTCCGCGTTTTAATAAAATGCAAGTGATAGCCTGCTGGCGCCTCCAAGTTCCGGCAGAGCTGAGCTTTGAGCATTTCATTCTCAGCACAACCGATTGCGACTATATGCGCCTAACTAGTACTGCGTTTTATTTCTTGGTTAACTGTTTTAAATTAGTACTGTGACATGTCAATGAAGGTTTCGGTTGTATTATGATTAGGCAAGTCTAGTTAGGTGGAGAAGGCTACATTGAATCAAACATAATGCCTCTGCCTTGGCCACGGATTGTCGTTCCACTTAAAAAACAAAAAAAAACAGAAATTTAACACCTAAAATGTTCCAAAACAATTTCTAATAACTTAATAACGAAACAAAAATGAAATATGACTACTTTGCTTAAAAACTACAACTGAACTATGTTAATAGTTGTGTTAAGGGGAAAGGAAGAGAGAGAGTAGAGAGAGAGGAATTCAGAGTATCCAGCGCTTCCGGAGCTCGGGCCGAGAGATTCTCATAAAGATGGGCAAGGCCGGGCAGGGCTTCTATTCGTGCGCGCCCGAATTGCCCGGGCCCATATGCACCTGCATAACCATACGCTACGCCACTGATCTTATTTGTTCTTATCTGTTCATAAAAGTTTTATGTTTAATATAAACGACTTTGTCATTGTAGCATTGTTGATGTTGTTGTGGTGTGTGTGGTGTGTGTGTGTGTTTTTTTCCTTAGAGAGTAAATATTGATAGTCGAACCTTAGAAGTTAATTGGTTTCAGAATAGGAAGGAATTAACGTTAGAATATGATCAAATAAGGCGATACAGATGTGGGAAAGTGCCAAGATAGTGTCTGCTGAGGTGACGAGCTCGCTCTCGTCTGCTGTCTGTAGAAATTGTTTTCGGATCTTAGATTATTTGGGAACGGCAGAGACATGTTTACAGGTTATAAATAAATCGCCAAAATATGGCAAGAAAATGATTTTTTAAGTCTGTTTTAATAAGATTAAGTCGTTGAGACTACTTTCACAGTCAATTTATTCAGAACTTAAAATACTCAATATTTAACCCGTTGCTTCTCGTCCATATTGTGTAGGCCTAGGGGCTATATTTTTTGAGAATGAATTTTAATGAAATATACTAATTAATAAAATAGAATATTATTATGTGTTATTACATCTTTGTTTGCATCATCACCTAATTTTGAAACTACACATTGCAACCCATTTTTCGTAGGGACTAAACTCCAGGGAGTGCTGCGCACCCTACTCCGAGGATAATGGGACTTAGCTAGTAAATTACCAGATACGAAATGGGTAAAGGTGACAAACTCTTTTGCAAATAATTTCCAATATATTTGACCCTGATCAGAATAATATATATATACGTTATATACTAATACTATATATATTGAGCTTTTTCACTTATTTGTCTGTGTTTGAAAAATACATTAACACTTCACTTTAAATGTAAAGCATACTATAATACAGCAGTAGAAATATGTGGGTAAACAGAGAGTTTGAAGATTTTTTTTTTTGGAGCTGAGGAAAAATGTACATTTGAGATTCTGTTTACACCAACCCCGTGTGTTAGGTGTTTCTAGATCTTTCTAGCAAAGAAAACCAATACCCTCAACCCCAAAAAGTGTTATGGAGGTCTTGTAAAGTCATGAAAACAAAAGGGGGAGAAAGAATATAGGCAGTAATGTAGGCTCTTAGGTGGACTCTCTTAAAGGGTCATAGAGCATGACTAAAAGCACAGTATTGGTGATGGTTGAATGAAAACAACGTTTATGCGGTTTAAGGTTTAAAAACACCTTATTTTCCACATAATGTACATTATTGTTTTTCCTCTATGCCACGCCTTTCTGAAACACGTCGATTTTTACAAAGCTCATCGGTCTGAAAAGCGAGGTGTGCTCTGATTGGCCAGCTATCCAGAGCGTTGTGATTGGCCGAATACCTCAAGCGTGTGACGGAAATGTTACGCCTCTCGATGATTCAAAAACATGAAAACCCAATAATAAACGAGGCATTCGTTGCATCCAGAAGGGACATAATTATGGATTATAATGACATACTGTCTTTTTACGTGTTGCCTGCATGGCTAAACAATGTCTGCATTTGGATAGGAGAAGAAATGACAAACAACAAGCCCGTACCTACACTGCCCAAAAACACTCTGCTTTAAATATATAAAAATATAAAAACTCTTTAAATAAAAAAAAAACGTACTTACAGTCTCTGAGTCAGAACAGCCGGCATTGTAGTCTAATCTTCCAGGATCAGGAAACAGTCCTCTATAAATTGCGCTGGACACATCTGAATATTTGGGGTGAAGTGTTCTGGAACAGTGTTGTAAATACAAACTTAACCAACGATTTCTAGTCGTGTCCATTTTTGGAAGACCAAAAAAAGTAGTTTAGCTTTCACAACGAAACAGCGTCACACACCGCGGCCTAGAGTGAGCAGAGACCGGGAGCTAGCGTGAGGAATGGCCGGCGGGTTAGAGTGAGCAGAGGCGCGGGCTTGAGAACGGCGCGGCCAAAGATTTCGACGAAGGAGCGTCCAGAAGGACATCTGACGACTCCGGGCTGCACTCCGCTTCCTCCACGGTGAAAGCCAATCCGGCGATCCAAAGCGCAAAGTTGAAGTATTTCCTCAGCGACCAGCACGATCAGCTCCAGGCATGACGAACAGATATCGTCCTCTTTTGGAAGACCAAACAAAGTAGTTTCGCTTTCACAATGAAACACACAGCGTCTTTACGACATGGCGGCGGAAACAACAAAACTACAGCGAGAATAAAAGTTACCCCTTCTTTCTTTGCATGAACATTTGGGCAGCGTTATGCAAATCTTCCCACATAGTGATGTAGACATGTGGGGGCGTGTTAGGACGAGCCATTTTAGGGGCGGCGCCCCCCTGGAGTGAATGACTCTTAAGCTTATAAAGAATATCTCTTTGGTTTTTGAGACTTTAGTCTTTGCAACTTAACAGGTCTTCTTTATGCACCAAGAGCTTGTAACACCAAAGAGAAAGGAACAAATTGAAATCAATCCCTTTTTTAAACTGACCCCTTTAAGACCCCTTTAAATGCCACAAAACTGGATTGTCTGTCTAGAATGCAGGTCAACAAACCCTTAATTTGTTTGTTTTCTTTATACAGGCCATAGAGAAAATAAATAATTGCTTCTGGTTGTATTTAATCTACTAAATCTGTATTACTCATTAAAGCGGAATCATTTGCCCGTAACTGACAAAAAGAGTAACCGATTAAGCTAGCACTGAATCACTCGATTCACGTCCTGGTGATTCCTGAGCGAATCGTTCTTTTGAATCAGATCTTTGGCGGGTAAACATAGGATTTGACCATAGACTGTATAAAAACAGGGATTTGACGGATGGAGCGAAGATATTTTTTACTTAAACTTTTAATTTTAATTAAACTTAAACCATAAATGTAGCAGACAAAACAAATAAAACATACTGGAAATGTGTTTGCGAGCCAATTACATGGTAGTTTCATCACGATGCAAAAAAAGGTTATTTAAAAACGAATTGTTCAAAAGAATCGAATCGCGAAAATGTAGTAGGGTAGGCTTGAAAACAGGTTTTGTGCTGCCACCTTAAATGTGGGCGGAGATACTTGCTCAGATCCTCTTTTTTGCTCTATGAAAGCTTGAGTATCCCTGTGAATACAGACACGGCCGAAATCACCGAATATTTGTCATTTATCACAGATAAATGAACGAAGATTCCCTCATTATTCCAGTGCAGTATTCCAGGTCGGTCTTGTTTCAAATAATTTTAAAATGTAACGTTAGTTGTCCAATTTGCCGGTGTTCTTGATATGTGCGAGTACCACGAGTCGTACCTTTTATGTTTATTCATATTTAGAAGCACTTTTACATTGGTATGTTTTTTTATTGAACTTGTTTATGACTCGTTAACTGCTGTTAATTGAGGCTGAATGGACCACTCCGGTTTACAAAAGGTCGCGCTACCATACATCAACGTTAAAAAGGTGCTTTCAAAACTACGTTAGCGGTTTAAACGAATCGATCGCGTTATACAATTAATTATTTTAAACGTTACATTGTGCCTACGTCAAAAATAGAACAGGTATTTAAAAAAATAGATTCGATGAGGATAGGTCTGGTGATCTGGCACCTGGCATTTGGCTGCTATGTCTACGGTCGCTGAAGGTTTAAGCTGGATTAACTGTTGTCTTTCTAACAGCCAAAATCTTTCTAGAAGGCCAAAAGCATCTTGTATACAAGTGTTATTTTGGGTATTAGTACATCTGTCGTAACTTTTTTAAATTTTTCTTAAATAGTCATCTCCTTGTGAACGATTTTAGATGACGCAACCTTCCGTGTATCTTTCCTGGCAGCCCATGACGTCAAACATGTACTTCCTGGTGCCGTGACGACAGTTCCGTGCTTGCAGCTAATCTAATTCATTTTCTTTTCAGGACATTTGACAAACGGACAAAATGAGCAACGGTACTGAAGTGGATATGAAAGATGTGGCGCTCAATGAGGTGGAGCAGGAGAAGCAGCCCATGACAGAGGGGGAGGCTGGAAATAATTATGCTATCTCGCCTGTATCCGAGAAGAATGGCATTGTAAAGGTGAAGATTCCAGAAGAGGAGAGCAAATTCACTGGGTTAACTAAAGAAGAGCTCATGAAAGTAGCTGGAACAACAGGGTACGGAGCCCCATTTCCTTTCAGTTAGCTCTTGGTGTGGATTTTGACATTTGCAGGTACTCTGATGATTTAATTGCTGTTGTCTTTTTGTGAATAGGTGGGTTAAAGTTCGTTGGGCACTTCTGATCCTGTTCTGGCTTGGTTGGCTGGGCATGCTAGCTGGTGCGATTGCCATCATTATTCAAGCTCCTCGATGCAAGCCCCTCCCTGAGATGAACTGGTGGAACTATGGACCTCTGTACCAGATTGGAGATGTGAACTCC
Source organism: Sinocyclocheilus anophthalmus (assembly GCA_018155175.1). Classification (NCBI taxonomy): domain Eukaryota; kingdom Metazoa; phylum Chordata; class Actinopteri; order Cypriniformes; family Cyprinidae; genus Sinocyclocheilus; species Sinocyclocheilus anophthalmus. Next base: position 10,933 of record JADLZN010010615.1, read on the forward strand.
TTTACGGAGTCTTCAAAGTTGATAGGTAAAAACAGACGACTCTATGGGCCAGCATCCAAGCAACCAAAATAGATCTTGTGGGGAGGAGGGAGTGTTAATGGATCACAGGGATGGGTCAGTTTAGGGATTAAAGGCGGATGACAGGCTTTGAACATGTTGAAACGCATTAATTGCTCTGTCTTTATGCTGCTGAATCAACAAGTCTGGTTTCCTCCCTTATTCGCTTGCATGCCATCCTTTGGCTCAGAGCATTATCAGTATGTGAACTATATTAATGGAAATAGCATAACTGGATTTTAAGGAAGAGTGGTTATACTGTCTTTTTAAAGGGGTCATATGATGCGATAAAAAAAATTAATTTCTCTTTGGAGTGTTACAAGCTCATTGTGCATAGATAAGATCCCTGAAGTTGCAAAGATTAAAGTCTCAAAACAAAAGAGATATTCCTTATAAAAGTTCAGAGTCAGCCACACCAACCTAAAACGGCTCGTTCTAACACGCCCCCACATATCTACGTCACTGTAGAAATATTAGCATAATGCCACCCAAAATGTTCACGCAAAGAAAAAAGGCGTGGTTTCAGTAAGCAGTTAGTGTTGATGCAGCAATGTCAGGGAGATGCTGTGTGTTTCTGTGTGAAAGCAAAAGCACTTATTTGGCCTTCCGAAAGTAGATGCATTTCGGAATCTTTAAGATTACTTACAACAGAAAAGCAAAGCATTTTATGGACGGAACGTTTCTGTGAACCTAGGAGAGGAGGTAATTCTGATTTTGCTATGACAATCTGGCGCTTCTGATCAGCTACTGTTTTGGATTAGTTTAAGTATTTGTATTGACTGTTCAAATGCTGAGTTTTGCGCATTGTGTGTGTGTGTCACATCACATCAAAGTGGAGTCAGCTGTCTTAACAGTGGCTTGTGTACACATACCAGCTTCATCACTGTGTCTATCACTCGACTATGTTCCCCTTTCGGGCTCTGTCTTTACATTTTTTTGAAAGATGAAGCTCGCGATTACGGTAAGGGGCGTTACATTTCCGACGAGTGCTTTCGGTGTTCGGCCAATCACAATGCACTAGATCACTGGCCAATCAGAGCACACTGCGCTTGTCGGAAGGAGGGACTTTGTAGAAAACGAAGCGTTTGAGAGAGGCGGGGCATAGAGGACCTACAATAATGTACAGTATTTGAAAAATAATATGTTTTTTTTTAACATTAAAGCATGTCAACATTCTGCTACACCAAATACACAAAATAATGATCTTTAAAAAAGCATCATATGACCCCTTTAATGAATAATTTGAGGTACAGTGACATCCGTATTAACATGGATGTGGTCTGTTATTTGAAACTTCCATATTTATTCCCTTATTGTCTTTAATATTTGAATGCTGCATATTTATTTCACTCTGACTTTTGGTTACCCCTCAGGTGTGGCTGAAAAGGTTAAGGCGATAGATGAGTTGAAGATGAAGGGTCTGATCATTGGCCCGATCCATGTGTCCAGTGCTGATGAGCCTGAGAAACTGAAATTGACTGAGATTGCTGAAGAGGCTGGTGATCTGACACAGTTTCAAGAAGTCATTAAGGCTGCACACAAGAGAGGTGAGCTATAGTTTGCATTATAAAATGAAGCATTTGCTACTTCGGTTATCTTGATGTTTTATTTAAAATGACTTCCATATACACTGCCTGGCCAAAATGTTGCTGTCTGGATTTAAATAAGCAAATACTAAGATTTTAGGGTTGAATCATTATTAATCGGTGATTAATATGTTTCTGGCATACTGTATGTTTGGTAACGATTATTTTAACACTAACTGATGCAGTGTGTCGCATTTTATTTCTCAAACAACTATGTCAGAAGACGTACCCATGTCCATATATTCCAAGATTCATCAGGCTCAACATTAATTACATGAATTACTACAATAATGATCCAATGATCCAGGCAGTGTATACTTGTATATATTTATTTATTTATTAGTTTTTCAGTTAATTGTATTTTTATGTTGACTTCTAGGTATCTCTGTTGTTTTGGACCTGACCCCTAACTATAAAGGCAAAGAGCCCTGGTTTGCCGATGCTGTCAGCACTGTGGTCAAACTGGAGGTATGACAATAGATCTAGATAATTGCTTGACTTTCTCAATCTGCGTTGTCACTTGAACTTGATTTGTGTACTTGCGTTTTCAGAGTAATAATTGTGACTTTTGCCTTTTCAGTCTGCTCTGGTGCATTGGCTAAAAGAAGGTGTAGATGGATTCCTCTTCTACGGTGTTGAGAAAGTGTCCACTGCAGCCCCGACCCTTTGGGAGGATGTCAGAGTCCTTATCCACAACCAAACGGAATCAGAGGGAAAAACGAAAAAGTGAGCAATCGATAGTTGAACTTTTACTCTTAAATTAGATTTTTAGTGCACATTCACTCTTTTGTGAGGTAAAGGAGCCACCTTGTGGTGGTTGGTAGGAATTTTTACAAACTGAACTTCAGTGAAGGGGACACGAGTGGGCCGTTTCTTAGTTTGAGATTGTGTTGCCAACCAAACAGCTCCATATGGTGCTTAATACTTCTATTAAAAACTGACTTTTTTCCTTCCAGGGTCTTAATTGGTGTTACGGATCAGTCCTCTCCTGATGACATTGTTGCTGTGTTGAACAAAACTGGTGTGGACCTGCTCCTCACTGGTGCTTTAAGATCCATATCTGCTCTGGACGTTGCCAATACAGTTGATCGCTTGTATTCCGCTTACAGTCAGACCAGACTGGCTTGGAACATAGGTGGGCGTATTGCTGGACACCTGGCTTCATTGGTGGGGCTTGCCAAAGTCAAGTTGAATCAGCTGCTGCTGCTCACTCTGCCAGGCACACCGGTGTTTAATTATGGGGATGAGATTGGACTGCAAGATGAGGTGAGTAAACTGAAGATTTTTATCAAGAGAATTCAGACAGATCCAGGTGGTCTGGAGCAGAATCCGAAAGATGGGTTTATCGTTCCTTTAGAGTGACCAAAAATCCAGAATCATGGTATGGGGGTGACTCTAAAAAAAAGATGACAGAGTAAGAGAGCATGTGCAGAACAAGGAGAAATACTCAAACACAGTGGGACCCTATTCAAGTGTTAGTGACCAGCTTAGTTACATTTTCACTGCATTATTTTATAGGAGTGAAACGAAGTGAAAAAAAAACCAAAACAGAACCACCAAACCCAAAACCGGTTCCCGTACTGGGATACGACCGCTTTCCATAAGTTCTTCAAGTCTGTGAGTGAAAAAAGATCAAAAGAGCGCTCTTTGCAGCATGGAGAATACTTGCCTTTGTTCAACTCTACCTCCGCCATGGCCTATGTGCGAATAGCAGAATTAGTGAAACACGAGTGAACACCATGGCGCTCGATGCTTGGATATTGCATGACTCTTGATCGTGGTGGCCAACTGAGGGACTCTAGAAGACTGAGTCAAGCTCGAAGCAGCCTTGATCGCATGCTGCAAGATTAACTGACACGATGGCATACAGTAGTGTTCAGTATTATCAAGATGATTGAATGTGGATAGTGAGTAATGGCATGCTTAACCTGTGTTTCTGATGCACAATTAGAGGTGAAGCCAGAACAAGGTATAATACTGAAGTTTCCTTACACTACCTAAAGACACATTGTAAACTCACAGTTAGTGTGAGGATGTTGCTTTTACATGCACAAGTGTTTGATTGGCCATTCTGTTACAATATTCATTTTGATTATTATTTTTTTTTTTTTAGTACAAAAGCACTGGTATATATCATCAGATTGTACTGTTACATGCACTGCATGACTACTAAACTGAACTTTAAGCTGGTAGTGTTATTTTTTATGTTACTTGGAATACATTCCATAGGAAGAAAAAAGATTGGTTTTTATTTTAAACCTTTTTTTTTTTTTTAATGTATGCAAATTCTGCCACACTCCAAATTTGAAAACCTAAAGGCTGTTCTCCTATGTAATGGAAAAAGATGCATGAAAATGAAAGCTGTGGACAATAAATTAAGTGGAGCAGTTCCTCTTTGTTGTTTTTGTCATTGAATTTATTCAGGTGGGGTTCCCTCGTCTATTTTCATATGTGTTGCCAGCATTATGAGATGTAACAGAGACATGGTTGAATTATTAAAATCTACAGCCATAAAATGGAGCACCTCTCATTGTCGCCAGCATAGCATGATATCAGGTGTCTCTACTGATGACTTCTTTATTTAGAGCTATTCATTATGCATCTGGAGAGCTCCGTCTCACCTGGCTATTTTAACTCATTACAGATTTATGAACCCCTACTGAGATCGGCTCAGTGCCTAAGAGTGATGAGGGAAATTGTGTCAAGTATGTATGAGGTCTGAAAGAACGGACCTAATCACAAGAAACAAAACTTGTCTTGATGAAGAATATTCTTTGTACAGTTTAGATCTAAAAGGAAGTAAAACCTTAAATAGATGCATGTTTGAAGTCTTTCTGATGAATGAGTTTCCTCCTTGTGTCCTCTACCTTTTCACAACTCAAACTTTTCTAGGTCAATTACCCATTTGGGACCACAAACCTGACCAAGAACCTCTACTTTTAGGCAATGCGCCATGGTCGCGTCTAACCTAAGGGTGTTTTTAAGTTAAACGCACTTTATTTCTCTAAATAACATATTCAAAATCAATGTATTGACCATAAAAAGGACGGAATACCAACAGCAGACTCTTTCTCTGAACTGCTGCCAGTGTTGCATCTGTAGCACTATATGCACTTACTGCACTAGTCGGTTTCCTGCGTCTGTCTCTTTAAGAACTGCTCTCTTCGAGGACTCCCTGACGCATTGCAGGTGGCTGTCAACCAATCAAAAGACACTTCCTAGGTCAGCTGATGAATGCTATCAGACTTCTATATATAAACTCTCCGGACCATCCATTCAAACCTGAAAGCCACCGTTGTATGCTATGGCTTTTGAAAAGAATTATCATAAAATAGAAACTTACAGTCGATAAACAACGCCGTATAATATAGCGGTTATATATATATATATTATATATCGGGAAAGTTTCACTGCGCAATTTAGAGTTCGAACATTTCGACTACGTGGCGGAGGAAGACCATAGTAACAGGTTTGTTGTCAAGGAGTGCGACGTCCCACTTTGGACCGAAGTACCAAGGCGTAGTGATATCGAAATTTGGGCGCACAGCAGCAGAAGATAGTGCTTGACAATCGCACGGGTGGAAAGCAAACGCTTGGGATTCCGTTTATTTCCTCTACGTGCAAACTAACGTAGTTCACACTAAAGTACAATGGTAAGTAAGCCTTTATAACTCTTTATCCTAATAGCCAAAGTGCAGCGTAGCTACAAAAATGGCTGAGCCTCCTTGGCGAGGTGATAGGTGTGAATGGGCTAACGTTACTGTTAGCTTAGCTCCTCGCGAGCTAACCGTCATTCTATTGAAAGCGCGCGAGCTCCCGGGCTAACGTCACTTCAGCGGGTTACACAGTTTTCATTTTTCTGACTGTGGAATAAACAGCTTTAAGCTTTCTGTGTGACGTTTTGCAGCGCTTTCTCTAATCGCAAATGGGCGTGAGGTGTTTACAGCAGAAAATGCACTATACAAGCACATCCTTGACTGGTTCCCTGTTGCTAGCTCGCCTCATGTCGGCGTCAGCAGGCAGATGTAAAGATCGCCCTCGTTTACATTAGACAAACCCGTAGCGTCCCTTGTGCCAAAATAGCCCTGCTTTTTCTAATATATCTGATCGGTCACAACATGCTTGTAGTTCCCCACAGCATGCGCACTAATCCATTCAGATGGCCTTTAAGTAAGTTAACTGTAAACCACATTATAGACCAATAAAAACAATACACATGTTAATGTGGTCAAATACAGCTGTATTGTCTGCTGTGAACGCGTTTTGTATTTGTCTTAACGTTAATTCAGAACGCCTCGTGAATGACAACAAACTTGTAAAACACAAGGTATCAGGTGTTAAACACGTTCCGTTCAATTTAACACGCAATAAATACAGTTAAGCAAGTTCAGACGGAATGGAAACGTTTGAGAATATCTCAGTGCTATTAAAATAATTTTCTTCTTGTGTCCTTCTTATAGGCTGATCAGCTAACAGAGGAGCAGATTGCTGGTATGGAAGATTAACCTTTGCTTCAAACCTCAAATCAGCTATTTCAATGGTGTGCAATAAATTATTTCAATTGCTTTTCAGAATTCAAGGAGGCCTTCTCCTTATTTGACAAAGACGGTGATGGCACCATCACTACTAAAGAGTTAGGGACTGTCATGCGGTCTTTGGGCCAGAATCCCACAGAGGCAGAGCTTCAGGATATGATCAATGAAGTTGATGCGGATGGTGAGGAAGCCCTTCCACAAATAATGCCATGTTAGAATAGCTCTTCTCTTTTTCTAAATCTGTTGGCTTTTCCCCCCTTCAGGCAATGGAACAATTGATTTCCCAGAGTTCCTTACTATGATGGCCAGGAAGATGAAGGACACGGATAGCGAGGAGGAGATCAGAGAAGCATTCAGAGTTTTCGATAAGGTAGTGAAGTGTACTCGCTTATAAATGCCTCTTATTGAAGATATTTCTTTAGAAAAAAACAAATGTGGAAAGAATGTTTATCTCTTTCAATGACTAATGCTTTACAGGATGGAAATGGTTATATCAGTGCAGCAGAGTTGCGTCATGTCATGACAAATCTGGGGGAGAAGCTTACAGACGAGGAAGTGGATGAGATGATCCGGGAGGCAGATATTGATGGTGACGGCCAGGTCAACTATGAAGGTATTTCCATATATTAATGTCATTGGTGCATTGTGGTATTTTTATATGTAAGTGGATTTTTGTCTGAATAAACGCCAAGCCTGCAGTATAATTATGAAAGTCAGTTTGTGAAGATTGGCACGTTGATCTCATTCATTTTATTTCCCCCCACAGAGTTTGTCCAGATGATGACAGCAAAGTAAAAACTGGAAACCAAAAGGAGCACAACAGACCAAACAGTGGGCAGCACTCTCACTGTCAACCTTCAACAAGCATTCACAACCCAATCTCTTACTCTCCATTTAGTTTTGCTCTCCTCCACTTTCCCTTAGTTTGATCAGTCGTCTGCTCTGCTTGTTTTTCCAACATGATCTCCTGTCAGCTTTTTCCCTACATTATCTGGTTTCCTTTGAAAGAAAATATTTACATGCACAACACATTTTAAATCTTGCATATATGATGGTGATGATAACAGCAGTGTAACACATGTATCAATATTTTAAAGATTGTGACATACTATATGGACAAGAGCAATGCATGCTTTATGTTTGGCATGTTTCTGTGTTTTTTTTTTTTCTTCCCAGCTTGCCTCTTTTTCTAACTTGCTAGTTCTCATTTAACTGCATGTTTCTCATGCAACCTCTGCTCAGTGGTCTTAGAACTGTATGGTGAATAACCATTCATGGATAATCAGGGGCTTTATATAACAAAATGGCTCAAACTTCCATGTCATAGTGTGATTGTTTTTGTAAGTGTAGATCTGTGTGTCTGAGCGAGTGCTTGTAGTTTGGATTTAAAGTCGAGCCACGCAGTACAGTTTACGTTTTGGTATAGGGCTTGTTCTTTAGGAACCGCATAACTAACATGTAAGATAAAAAGAAAATTAGATAAACCTGTGTAGAATAATCCCGGAAATGGTTAATTGGGGACCAATTATTTTCAGTTAGTTTGCTTGTTTTGCCCCTTTTTGTATTCCTTGAGAGAAACATGGTGGAAAGGCTTTGACCTTCTTTCCAAATTGCATTTCCTCACTAATTTCACTACCGCAAAGCAAATGCCACCTATTTGTTCTAGACTGGTGTAGAAAGGTTTAATGTTTGGTTTGAGCTCTATTAGTGTGGAGTTTGTACTGAAGATGTAGAATAGTTTTCACCTAAATATACAGTCTTATGTTTTGATGCTGCACTTTGTGGACCATTTCTGTTTAGGGAAAAATATTAAATCTTAAGCTGTGTGCTGGTTCTTCCTGCAGGCTGTTCAATATATTTGTATACATCAAAAGCACCTGCATTTTATGATCTTTTTAGAATCTTTTCTCATAATAACAACAGCATGTTCTCCTCTTCCATGGTCCTGTAGTTGTGGTCCATGCACAGTGACAATTGGGATGGTGTGTAATGCTTGTCATCCAGTTAGACTGTGTCTGCCATGTTGGTGCAGCAACTGCTGCCATGAAACCTGCAAATGCAGGCGCTTTGAATGAAATCCATTTTTTTGTAACTGGATAGACCAAGGTTAAACAAACAGCGCTTAATGGTAGAATCACATATATTATGGTGGTAGTATTGCATCTTCTGCCCCAGTTCTTAATTTATTATACTGTTGTTTTCTTTAATGACCGCTTTATGCTTGTTTTTTGATGTTCTTGCAGATATAAGTTACGTCCGGTCTTTTTTCCTTCTCTCTTCGCTGTCCAATAATTAGGGTACGCTAGTCACAAAAATGAAACTAGCACAGGTATGCAGAGAGTCCATTGCAGAACACTGGTTTTCTTGCTAAATAAACGTCTTGGACCTCTGTTTCTAAATTACCTCTTTTTGTTCATAACACTGTTGCCTATATAACTGTAAACCAGCATGGGCTTATATTAAAAAAATAGTGTAAGAGAGACAGAAAAGTGCATTTAATGTATATCTATTGTGATTATTGTCATTTGTTTGCACAAGGCAATATTAGGCTGTTTTATAAAATTTTTAGTCCAATTAAGAATCACAGTGTCCACAACATATCACACATTACATCATATACAAGGTTTGCACATATTACAAACAAAACCATTAAGAGATTTCTTCATAACTCCGGGATGACCCTTACTAACATTAACCATGGCTTTATTGTAGTAAAAGTAGTAACCATTGTTTTTTGGCGTATTGATTACCATTTGTATAACCACAGTTTTACTACAAATACCATGGTTAGTGTAACAAACTTTGGTTACAAAGGTTTAACAATAGTAACCATATTTTATTTGTAGTAAAACCATGGTTAATTTTCGTAAGGGGTGTAAAATTAGAAACAAGTGAGGGTAACAGGAAAGTCCAAAATCCATTTGTAGTTTTGTCCCGCAATGAAACTACAACACCCAAGTACTGCATGATTTCCCCCAAGTGTCCGATAGCAATACCTGTACAGAGCTGTTGCTGATTGACGTGACGCAGAACGAATAAGGTACTGCCGAGTTCAGCGGCAACCAATCACATCAATGACAAGTGAGACGTGGGCGGGAACGCCTGTTTCAGTGCATACACCAATCGTTTACCAGCATACAGATGGGTGGATTATTGATTCAAGAAAAAAATGTTGCAACGGGCCAAACACTAAAGAGAGTGTTAAGTGATTTGGGACAGGACAAGCCAGTTTAGACGATTTGAGCGCACAATTTTCACCGGTTCAACGTCCAGCAGGAAATCTCCACGATATAACACACTGACTGTCAGATGATGTAAATAAGCGAGTTTGGGTCAGGCAGATTTAGTTACTTCGCTACGTATTCACTGAACTTAAGCACCGAGGTTTCTACGTCTTCACGTTCCTTCTACAAGGAACAGGATTGGACACCAGAACGCAACTGCTGTGAGACAAGAATAAGAAGGTAAGGCTGCATCCTCGCATGTAATGCGTTCATCAGATCAGATGTTGCACGCTTTTGGAAACTGCTGGTCTAAGCTGTGTTATATTGCATGTATGGTGTGCACAAGTTTCTGCCCTAATAAACATTAGCTGCATGATTTGTAAACTTCGTGCACAATAAGTGCATATTATTTAAAATGAACAGACAGTCATGGCTTCTGCAGTAAACATGTATTAAACTCGGAGATAGAGTTTGTTTTTGAAGTCGTGCAGCATGCGACCAAAGGGCATGCTTTCCTCTGTTTGCTAACGCATGTGCCAACTGAATGAATCAAACTGGACAAGCAGGTGGATTTAGCTCACTTTGTTGACCTATAAAGTATTCGCTGCCACATAGCCAAACATAAACACTTCCTGGCTGCGAGTCAGGTTAAAAAGCAAAGGAGCAGCTTTCTAATGTGAAAGTTGTTATTGATTGCGTAGCAAGTTCAGGTTCAAGTTGGCAGCTGTCGATGGCCTTTTAACGTTCATCTGTCCAATCCAATCCAAGCAGTGTCAAAACCCAGTAGGGGTTCAATCTTCAACTGGCTGGCAGGAGCCGCCACTGACAGGTCATGTGACCTGCCAGTGGCTGGTGGCAGCTGCCAGTCTGATTCTGGCACACATCTGATTCACTGGCAGCTGCCAGTCTGATTCTGGCAGCTGCCAGTCTGATTCTGGCAGCTGCCAGTGGCTGGTGGCAGCTGCCAGTCTGATTCTGGCAGCTGCCAGTCTGATTCTGGCAGCTGCCAGTCTGATTCTGGCAGGTCACGTGACCTGCCAGTGGCTGGCTGGCAGCTTCAGGCAGCCGCTGTAGATCTGTGAGTAGAACGCCTACCCTATCACTCTCACTGGAAGGAAATACACTATTTTATTATGAATATATTTTCATGACTGTTTTTTTTGAATGATTGATGTTTTAGGGTTTTTTTCCGCAATTAAAGCAGTCAAATGAACGTGATCATGGCTGGTTGCTTACTGACGCTTTGTTGGACACTCAACCAGCCAGCCTCTGCTGCCTCTCATTCCAAGGAAATAATTCTGATTTTATTTTTGTTATTTCTACATTTTTTTTGTAAACAACTTTGAGTCAATATATTATTTGCGTTCATGTCCTCCTATAACAATTTCCTCCAGTCAGACTTTTTAAGCTACGAGTATGCCTATGCATTCCCCACCACTCCTGCTGCAAGGAAATGCATAATTTTATAATTGTGAATATGTTCTTTTGAACGTATTTTTAATATAATATAGGTTTAAGGAGGTTTAATTAGTAGTCTAATGGCCGTGATCCCGGTTAGTGGGTTACTGCCGCCCCGGGCGCTTCCGTCCGAGCCATGGCTGCCATTTTAATTGACTCTTACTGCAAGGAAATACACTATTTTATTATGAATATATTTTGTGAATGTACTCTTTTATATCATAGGCGTATAATGGAGGTTTATCCTGAATAAAGGAGACAAATGGCCGTAACACCGGCTGGTGGGTCTGACGCTGCTCTGGCCGCTCAGTCCAGACAGTGGCAATTGAGCTCTAATTTTGAAGCGTTCTCTACAACTCTAGCTGCAAGAAAATGCATTACTATTATTATTATTATTATAAATATATTCTCATTAATCTATTCTTTAAGATCATATATGGTTTAGGGGGTTTTATCCTGATTTAAGTGGTCAAATGATCGTGATCCCGACTGGTGGGTTGCCTACTCTTCAGTCTAGCCAGCTGCTATTGAGCTGCTATTGAGCTGCGAGTTTAACGCGTTCCATATTACTCTCACTACAATTTAATTCATTTTTTTATTATTAACGCATTCGTGTGAATCTATTATTTTATATGATTGATGTTTAAGGAAGATTCATCCCGATTAAAGCCGTCAAATTGCCGTGATCCTGACTGGTGGGTTACTGACGCTTCGCTGGTCGCTCATCCAGCCAGTCACTGTTAAACTTAAAGATTATCGCGTTCTACCACTCCCGTTGCAAGAAAATAAATTATTTTATTATTATGTATAGGCTATATTCATATGAATCTATCATTTTATATGTTATACGTTTTAGGGAGGTTTATCCAGATTAAAGTGCTCAAATAACTGTTATCCCGACTGGTGAGTTACTGACACTTTAGTCCAGGAGGTAGGGTGGGAGGAAAGCCAAGGTGCAGGGGAAGCATAGGGGGGAAAAATCCGCTATGCACTGCCCAGTATACCACGTTTCTCCTACCACGCTCTCTGCAAATGAAATATATTATTTTATGATTATTAAATTCTTCTTATGGTTCTGTTCTTTGTACATGATCCGGCATTTTAATGGAGGTTAGTCCAATGAAAGTGTTCAAATTGCCGTAATCCAGACTGGCAGGTTTTTGCCTCTTGCAACTGGCCTGCTCATCCATCGACCACCGGCAAGAGGCGCTCCGATTTTAACGCGTCCCGACCACTGTCTCTGCAAATTAACTAGATTATTTTATGATTTTAATATAATTAGTATAAGTCTAGTCTTTAACTGTTGACATTTTAGGGAGTTTCTCACAAATAAGTGTTCAAATGACCGTGATCCGGACTGGTGGGTTACTACCGCTTCAGTGCAGCCAGTCACTTTCATCTCCGAATTGAACAGGTTCCATATCACTCCATAAAACATCGAACATGTAAAAGAATAAAGTCATATGAACATATGTACAATAAAAATGTATATTATTATTCCCGTATAGAGTGGAAAGAGAGCAACATAAATCTGCCATAAATCAATGATTCCTGACAGTGGACTTCCAGCCGCCAGGCAACCGACCACTTGCAGAACCACTGGCAGGTCACGTGACCTGCCAGAATCAGACTGCCAGCTGCCAATGGTCACTGGTGCTGCCAATCAGTTAGGGATTGAACCCCTAATGGAGTTTAAATTGGCTTTCTTTTATAGAATTATTAAAAAGCATTGCAGCTTGTCCTGTTGTCGCTGAAATTACTTAATGAGAAAGATTCATGTTATTGGGATAATTCACATTTTAATAGGCATTTTTATGCTTTACATTATTGCATAACAAATGTTATTACATAACATAAATCGTAAAATCGTCACAACTAGTGGCAGTATCCATACAAATTAGAATGATTTCCTTGGAATGAGAGGCAGCAGCGGCTGGCTGGTTGAGCGTCCAGCGAAGCGTCAGTAAGCAACCAGTCGTGATCACATTCATTTGGCTGCTTTTATTGGGGAAAAAAACGAAAACGTCAATCATATAAAATAATAGAGTCATAAGAATATAGTCATAGTAATAAAAAATGTATTTCCTTGCAGTGAGAGTGATATGGAACGCGTTATACTCGCAGCTCAGCAGCGGCTGGCTGGTTGAGCGTCCAGAGAAGCGTCAGTAAGCAACCAGTCATGATCATGTTCATTTGACTGCTTTAATTGGGATAAACCACCTAAAACGTCAATCATACAAAAGAATAGAGTCATAAGAATATATTTATAATATTAATATAATGTATTTTCATACAGCGAGAGTGATAGGGAATGCTTTATACTCGCAGTTTAACCGTGGCTGGCTGGATTGAGCCGCGAGTGGAAGCGACAATCAGCTGGCAGTTGGGATCACGGCCATTTGGGCACTTTATTTGTAATAAGCCTCTGTAAAATGTCGACAAATTAAAAGACTAGACCCATAAGAATATATGAATAATCATAAAATCATATATTTCCTTGTAGAGAGAGTGGTAGAGAACGAGTTAAACTCGGAGCGCTCTTGCGGCTGTCTTGACTGATCCGCCAGTGGAAGCGACAACCAGCTGACAGTTGAGATCACGGCCATTTGGGCACTTTATTTGTAATAAGCCTCTGTAAAATGTCGACAAATTAAAAGACTAGACCCATAAGAATATATGAATAATCATACAATCATATATTTCCTTGTAGAGAGAGTGGTAGAGAACGCGTTAAACTCGGAGCGCTCTTGGCGGCTGTCTGACTGATCCGCCAGTGGAAGCGACTATCAGCTGGCAGTTGAGATCACGGCCATTTGGGCACTTTATTTGTAATAAGCCTCTGTAAAATATCGACAAATTAAAAGACTAGACCCATAAGAACATATTAATAATCATAAAATAATACATTTCCTTGTAGAGAGAGTGGTAGAGAACGAGTTAAACTCGGAGCGCTCTTGCAGCTGTCTGACTGATCCGCCAGTGGAAGCAACAACCAGCTGACAGTTGAGATCACGGCCATTTGGGCACCTTATTTGTAATAAGCCTCTAAAAATGTCGACAAATTAAAAGACTAGACCCATAAGAACATATTAATAATCATAAAATAATACATTTCCTTGTAGAGAGAGTGGTAGAGAACGAGTTAAACTCGGAGCGCTCTTGCGGCTGTCTGACTGATCCGCCAGTGGATCTTGTTAATGCATCTTGCCAGCCAGCCAGGCCAGCCACTGACAGGTCAGTGACCTGGCCCCTGGCAGCTGCCACGCAACCACTGCAGGTCACTTGACTTGCCCTGCAGCTGGCCACCACCAGTGGCAGGTCACGTGACCCGTCAGTGGCGGCTCCTGCCAGCCAGTTAAAGATTGAACCGCCCACTCGTCAAACTGTCTAGGGATGCCCAGATATGCTAAAAGCTTTTTATTTGGCATTTGCTTGGCCACGCATCATAGACCATTTGCGTAATTTTGTGTTTAAATCACTGATTTAGACCTAAAAACCTTGATTGTTCTCTACAACATGGAGCTTGTCGCCCTTATGGGCAAACCGGTCGTACCTCAACAGCAACGCACACATAGCACACACTCAAAGGTCTAACCACCGCCTGTTAACGAAGGCCCGTGTTAACTCTTACGCTTGCATTGTTATCAGTTCATTCACGACACAACATGCAATGCTTATGTCTAAGCATCTGTTATGAGATTTTTTATATATATGATATATAATATATATATAGGATATTACATAACATGCTGTATATGTGTGTGTGTTTTGACTTCTTTTGACAAGTCAACCACAAGTCTGTTATTTGTGTAAGGAATTAGATTACAAGTATTGGGAAATCTTAATCTTGTTTATGGCATTGTTGCATTGGTTACCTGAATGCCACGCATGAACAGAATTGTTGGGGGTTGAAGGAGGAAGTTGGCTGTATTATTATTATAATTTTTGTGTCTTTTTAAAAATAGGATAAACCATGTATCTTTTATAATAGGTTGCTATGCAGCTGGTATGTAAATTAATGTCCAGTTTAAAAATACTTTGGGGGGTTGAGCAGCTTCAGCAGTCTGACTCTTAAAAAATTATTTTAAACATCCCCTCCCATCCAATTTTCTGGAAGTATTCATAGTTGAGAGCTTTAATAAAAATAACTTAAATTTAAAACTGAATATGTCACACAGAAGGTCCATTTAAATGATCCAGTGAAGTCAGAAAGGTGATTTAAATACCTTAAAATAAATAGTGACACATTTACACAACAAGGATATTCAGTTTCTCTTATGCAAATAATATTGATGTCCATGAACATTTCTTTCTTAATCCAATAAGATCTAATTGCAATTTTACTGGTGTGCTGTTGTCACAGCAATAAAATATGAAGTTGTAAATTCTTGGATTTGTTCTTGGTCACATTATCATAGCCAGAGAATCACCCCTGACTCAGATTTTTGTTATATATTAAACAGTAACTTAACACTGAACATGCTTTATGAAAAGCAGCAGGTGTCTGATAATATGACACTTATAGACATCTCTCTATCTCTCTATCTATCGTGAGTTAGTGACAAACATACAGCTATAAAAGATAGAATAAATAAGATAAAAGTATAAGATGAATACTATAAAAGATTGAGTTATAAAGGTTTAGTAGAATGAATACAAAAGGAGGCTGTTGTTTTTTCTCTTTTAAATGCAAATAAATGGCCTTGTGTTCTCACAGCATAAATCGGACTGTGAGTGAGTTTGTAAGTGGATCTCTGTGCATTAAGTTTTTCCTTTGAGTAGAGTACAATTCTTTTATTTTATAGACAGAGGCCACAGGCTGTGCCAACATACTCTGGATAAAAGGTTTCATGTGAATGGTTCAGTAAACCTCTCAAAGCCACCTCCTTCCACCCAGTCAGGAAGACATTTTGCTACCAAATCACACCAACTCACCCCTCACTGTTTTACATGCCCCATTACACATGCAGAATGCCATCTAATACATCGGCCCATCTCCATACTGTCCTAAACTCTCACACAAATGTGCTGCTATTGTTTACAGCAGCTTCAGTTTGTGTCTCCGCTGCGGAGCTCATGTATCAGTGTCATGTTCTCTCTCTCAGCCAGGACACAGTCACTGTATTGTTGTGATTTTGGCTGAGGGATGTCCCTTATTTAGGAGCAGACAAGTATAAGGAACAGTAGAACCACTAAGTAACCATAAAATGGTTTGAGTGAAAGAGACACCTTAATATGCTCCCATAAGAAATCAGCCATAGCTTTTGTATGGGAATTTTATGTTTTGGAGATTTGTCATGAGTGTCCATTATTTCTTTAGTTTTTCCTCTGGCCTTTCATCTAAGGGGTCATATGCTGTGCAAATGCCTTTCCTCTGAAGTAGGTAGACCTTTGAGCACATTTTTGCAATATTCCCTTAGTTATCAAATACATGTTTTTTTTTAGGAAGTGGGCAAATATGAACAAGATGCGTTCAATGAATGAAGAGTTCACTTTTTTTTTCCAAATGAACTGATTTAAAGCATTGATTTTTCAGCTGGTTTTGCATCAGTATATTGGACGCCATCTGACCCCTCATAGTACCAGAATGGTTTATTGTATTCAAAAAATGAATAAATAAAAAGTAGCCTAAACAAGAGAATTTAATAGTATCACCATGGACTGCATAGGTCATAGTTTTATGTTGAACATAAAAGAAGATTTGAAGATTTTGAAGAATGCAAGAAGAATCAAATCAAGCAGAAGAGTCAATGAAGAATCAAGCAGTTGATGGTCCCCATTGACTTCCATAGTATTTCTTTCCTTACTATGGAAGTCGATGGGGACCAACAACTGTTTGGTTTTTCAAAATTCTCCAAAAAATATCTTCTTTTGTGTTCAACATAAGAAAGAACCTTTAAACAGGTTTGGAACGACATGAGGGTGAGTAAATGATGACAATTTTCATTTTTGAGGTGAACTATTCCTATAATGTGTGCTATATTGTTACAGTATTAGTGTTTTCCAATATTGGATATTTTAATGTACATGTTTAGTTTTCTTATTTTTTTTTTTAGTAATTTAGTAACGTTGTTAAAGGAATAGTTCACCCAAGAATCAAAATTTGCTCACCCCCTCAGGCCATCCAAGATGTAGATTAATCACTTGCTCATCAATGGATCCTCTGCAGTGAATGGGTGCCGTCAGAATGAGAGTTCAAACACCTGATAAAAACATCACAATGATCTGTTTCCTAAATGCATCTTATTGATCTTATTGTACTTTTTTTAGTCTTCACTCTGATGCACGTCATTTCATTGTTACTTCAAATGTAATCTTCAAAATATCTCAAAATAATATTAATTTTTATATTGTAAATTGCTGTAAAATTGCATAAATCCACTTGTAGCATTTAAAATTAATGATTTAAATTTGTAGTGTTGTATTTTTTATTTATTTAGTCCTAAAAATCTAATTCCTAATATGTTTTTGCTTTGTTGTTGCTTTTTATTCGTTTTAAAGTCTTTTCTTTTGTATTTCAGAGTGACTTAGAAATTCTCATTGAGTGTTACTTTGCAGTTAGTAGTTTTATTTTTAATATAAGTAAGAGCACACTGGATGCAGCACTGGGTTTTGCCTCATGACACCTGTATGGGTGCACAATCGCTTCCTCTGGACGCCCATGTTGTCCAAAAGAATCATAGTAGATTAGCCAAGTGAGCTATTTTACTTTGCAATTGATAGCGCACACATCACATTTTTTGATTTAGTCATGCTCTTTCATTAGATTTTGTAACTTGTAACTCCTTTTATTGTCTGGTTTATATGCTGTTCTGCCTTTGTCTCCTGAGGCCTCATAGACTCTCTGATCCTTCAGTGTTTCCCACTGAGTTTAATCAGTGCTGCTGTTGTTTCAGGTGTTCAGTCTCGGCCTTTGAAGCTGTGTCCACAGGCAATATGATCACAATATGATATTGTATTTGGTTCAGTTTGGCCCTGTGGCCACTTGACCGTATTCATGTTTTTCAGAATGTGGATATGCTTGAAATACAGCATTTTTAAAGATAGCCTTGAGTATCTTCTCACGCAGTCAAGGCCAGTCTTTGCCCAGTTGCTTGTTGATAGTTTATTTGATTGTGGTCACATTTTGCAGCACTCATTTGTGTTATATCAGGCTTGTTCTCTTGTTGGCCCATGCATTCTTATCCCTGACCTCACTTTCCCTTTAGTTTGAGTGTTGACTCTTGTTATCTCAGCTCCTGTGTGAGACTCTGCAAGGCTACTAATCCCTTTGGTTCTTTAGAAATGCAGATAACACTCAGTAGATATCGCTTACAGCAGACTAAATGACCTGCTTTCTGTAACAGGTCTATTTTTTGCTTTTGCCTTCTAGATGCTGCTACAGGTGGGAGGAAAGCGCTCTGCCCTGGGCCTGTTGGCCATCAGGAGGGTGTGGAGTATGAGCCGCTCCGCCCATACCGCATCCCAGACACTGGAGTACAAACCCATCAAAAAGGTCATGGTGGCCAACAGAGGTGTGTCAGTGTTCAGAATGTGTATGACATTCCCAAAAACTTGTTTTAGTTTAGTTTGTTTTATTTCTATTTTTAGTTTTTCAGTATATATTTAATTTATATTTTAATATATAATTTTTTCCAAATACTATTACGTACATATAAAACAAAAGTTTGTAGTCAGTTTTTTAAAAGAAATGAATACTTGTAATATTGTTCTCTAGAATCTTCTATTCATAAAAGAAAAAGAAATCTGAAATGTTTCTAAAAAAATATTAAGCAGCGCAGCTGTTTTCAAAATAAATAATAATAAACATCAAATCAGCATATTAGAATTATTTCAGAAGGATCATGTGACACTGAAGAAATCAATTAATAAAATAGCAACATAAAATAGCCACGGTGGGTAGGGTAATTTTTCTTCTTTTTTTAATTTTTAAATAACAATACATTTCTGCTTATTGCTTGTCAAAGCATTTCTAAAAATAGAATACTTTTGTTGCAGAAATAATAAAGCTAGTATGTTAACTGTCTCTCTGTCCTCGGGTATAAAAACACATGGCATGAATCAAATATATACTCATGAATTGTATTTAATAAAATGCCTTTTGCAGGAGAGATTGCCATCCGGGTGTTCCGGGCCTGCACAGAGCTGGGGATCCGCACGGTGGCCGTCTACTCTGAGCAGGACACGGGCCAGATGCACAGACAAAAGGCAGATGAAGCTTACCTCATCGGGAAGGGGCTGCCACCTGTAGCAGCCTACCTGCATATACCAGACATCATTAAAGTGGCCAAGGTCAGACTTTGCACCTGAGTGGTTCTCTGTAAATCTTTTGCATCATAATTCAGATTTCTACATGCCCTGCCAACATTTTTCACTGCCCCCCCCCTCCCCCCAGTTTCATACTAAGTGTAGTTCAAATCTATTAACATATTTACTGACATACCGCTCAAGACTTGAACAAGACTAAAAATTATAATTAAACTTTATTTGAAGTACTGCTTGTGCACAATGCACATTTCTTAATGTTAAGCGTAAAATGTGTTTTAATATCACTATTGATGAGGATTGTATAATCTTTGAATAATGTCAGTCTTTAAAAGCAAGATACTTAAAGTATACTTGCAATAGTTCCACTTTAGCACAATCAAATATACTTCAGTATATCTTTAGTTGGACCTCAGCACTACTTCCGGACAATTAAAGTTAGGGGTGTAACGGTACACAAATATGACGGTTCGGTACGTACCTCGGTTTTAACACCACGGTTCAGTATGATTTTGGTACAGCAGGGTGAAAAACTAACTTTTTTTTTTTATTAACAGTGGTGTACTGGTTTACTGAAGTTGCTCTTTCTTTAAATGCATGCAGTTATAATTATAATTTTCTTAATGATGAAAATCTACCTCAGCTTATGCTTTAAACTACAGGGAGCCCTTTTACAATATAAGGTTACAATTAACAACTTAAACCAAACTTAAATTTAATAACTATTTATTTAAAAAAAAAAAAAAAATCAACACTCAGCTTAAAAGTTTTTAAATTAACTGACGGCTTTATCAACTGGCCCAAAACTCTCTCACAGTTGTCCTGAGTCAGCGTGAGAACTCTGTGTTTGGTGTCGAGTTGAAAAGCAGAATGTATTCACATGTTTTTAACACCTGCAGCTTTTGTTGAAAGTGTTTGTGTGGTAAAACAGCAGATTAGTATCTCGTGACCTGTAAAATACACACACAGTCTGCAGTGATTGGACAGATAGAGCACAAACAAGCCTGCAAAGAGCAGTAATTGCACATAATTATGCCTTCTGACAAAGGGTTCAGAGTCTGATGCCAAGAAGAGATGGTAGCCGTAAAATAATCGCTGACAGGCAGTCGTTCTCCCGCATCTCATTTTCTGATTAAATACTGTAGGCAACAATCAATGGACAATCAGTCAGTCAATGGCTTAATCAATAAATAAATCAATGGCTTTAACAGCTTGTCAGTTTAACACCATACCTTATGTGTCTTAGAGAATGACCCATGTTGTGTTTAGCACCTGAAACATTCCACACCTCTTGTTGTGACTTGTTTAGGAGAACTAAATTGGCTAACCTTGAATACAAGTCAATAAAAAAAACATTTCAGTCAGTCGGGGAAGTTGGGCTGTATTCTTGGAGCCACTACAGCCATTTAGCTGCTTATGGAAAGAGCTGTTTCTACAACATTTTTTTTTAAGGGTTTTTTTGATGAATAGAAAGTTCAACAGAACAGCATTTATTTGAAATGGAAATCATTTGTAGTAATATAAATGTCTTTACTGTCACTTTTGATCAAAAGTATTTAATTAGAAAAAAACTGTACTGTACTGACCCCAGACTTTTGAACGGTAGTATATTTAAATCTGTCTTTTTGTGTCATTTGGTAACAGTATAGTCATTTGAATAGGTATTACAGGAATTTATTGTAACAGAATTATTGTACTGGCAAATGGTGATGTTCTGCAATCTGACCCTGGCAGGAGAATGACGTGGATGCCATCCACCCAGGTTATGGCTTCCTGTCAGAACGAGCAGATTTTGCCCAGGCATGCGTGGATGCTGGGGTACGTTTTATCGGCCCCACCCCAGACGTGGTGCGCAAGATGGGGGACAAAGTTGAGGCCCGTGCCATTGCTACCAGTGCAGGTAAAGTGTTCATCATCTGATCTCCTCGGGGGAACATCATGCTGTCTTCTCTCTTATCACATTATATCAACAGTTGTGTCGCAGAACAGAGTGCAACAGCACCCATCCGCTTTTTCGGTGGCCTTTCTTTTTGAAGTAGTTTTTCCCTAAGGGGTTTTAAAAGTCTTTGGAAGGAATTATAAGACGTGAACCAAACCAGCTTGCTATGAGATGAATTGCAACAGTTCAAACTTGATCTTTGTCAGATTTTCAAATATTTTCTTCAAATCATAGATACAAGACTATGTCCTAATGAGGGAATTACTTTGAGGCAAAGAACTATCTCTCTATCTCTCTCTCTGTCTCTATCAAATATATCTGTGGTCTTAAAATTGGGAAAATAAAACCTCACATGACATATCACGCCGTGTCATTATTTATTTAACAAAAACTTAGTCAAAATGGAAAAGCCATGTGTGACAAAATTAGGACACCCTTACTGTTAACATAGGAATTAAGATGGTAAGTAGCAGTCAGGCACTGCAAATCAAATGCCTTTGATTAACTGATCATCAGCAAGTATGAGCACCTCTATAAAAGCATATGTTTTGGCACTTTGCTGGTCTGGAGCCTTCAGGTGTGTGTTAACACAATGCCAAAGAGAAAGACATCAGCAAGATCTTGGATACAATTGTTGCTGCCATCAATCTGGGAAGGGAAACACTGCCATTTCCAAACAATTTGAAGTCCATCACTCCACAGTGAGGAAGATTATTCACAACTGGAAGACATTCGAAACAGACACCAATCCTCCCAGGAGTGGCATCCAGCAATTCTCAAACCCAAATAAACGGTGTATGGCTCAGAGAAATGGCAGACAACCCAAGAACTACACCGCAGTTAACATGTTAAATGATAAAGTTCATGACAGTACAATTAGAAAAATATGGGACAAGTATGGCATGATTGGAAGACTTGGCAGAAGAAAGCCTCTTCTACCTAAAAAGGAAGCCGCATGTTTAGTTTGCAAAGTTGCAATCTGAGCAAACCATCAGACTTCTAGAACATGTCTTTTGAACAGATGTGACATGTTTGGCCATAATGCACAGCGCCACGTTTGGTGAAAACCTAAAGATCATATCAGCACAAACACCTCATACAAAAAGTCAAGCATGCTGGTGGAGGGCTGATGCTTTTGTGCTTGTTTTGTAGCCACAGGACCTGGGCATCGCACAGTCATTGAGCGAACCATGAACTCCTCTGTATACAAAAGTGTTCTAGAGTCAAATGTGAGGCCATCCATCCAATAGCTAAAGTTGGGTGATGCAACAGGACAATGATCACAAGCACACCAGCAAATCTACAGCAGAACAGCTGAAAAGAAAAGAATCAAGGTGTTTCAACAGCCCAGTCAAAGTCCAGACATCATCCTGACTGAAATCATGTGGTGAGAGCAGTGTATAAACAAATGCCCACAAACCTCAATAAACTAGAGAAACGTTGTAAAGAAGAGTGGGACAAAATTCCTCCAGAACGATGTATAGCCTTATGTTGGCTGCTAGAAAGTGATCTACAAGCAATTGAATCATAGGGTGTCCTAACTTTGTTACACATGGCTTTCAATCTTGGCTTTATTTTTGTTAAATAAATAATGACAGTGTAATATGTCATGTGTTGTTATTCATATGATGTTTTATTTTCCAGCATTTAAGACCTCTGACGATTTTGAAAATAAGCTAATTGCGATTTTTTTTTTTTTTTTACCAATATTGCGATTTGCGATTTTTAATATGCAATTATTTTTTTTAAGCTCTTTATGTTCTGTATTATTCAACAAAGACAAGCTATAAATCATTGTATAGTATGATCAACACAATATTATATAGATTAAACATAAATGTTATTTTCTATAGGCCAGGCCTATATGTTACGATGAAATTAGGTGATGCATGAATTGATATGAATAACATTTTTATTTAACAACTACAATCACAGTATATTGACTGATTTGTTGAACTTCCAACCTTGTAAGCATGTAATAATTAAGACAACATAAAGCAAATAACAAATAAGCCTGGTGTAAACATTAATATGAAAGTCAGTAACAAATCACAAACTACAGTAATTGCAGAATATAAAAACAAAATCGTGTGCCTTTAAACCACACTATTCAGTTATCAAATCCCTAGAATAAACATATGTAAATATGTGGACTGCACTAAACACTGTCTGTTTAACTTTAGATCAGTGTTTCTCAAACTTTTTTGGTCGCGCCCCCCTCAGACTACCAAATAATTTCACTAAACATTATGAAAAATTTATGTTTTTTTAATTTAAAAATCCTACAGGGGAAAAAACACCTGCATCACTTGAAACATTGGAAAATAGCATAGAGAGAATAACTTATTAATCTCTCTGTTATTTATTTATTTTTTGTAGGTTTCTTGCTGTCCGCTAAGGCATATAAGACACACACACAGGCTTTCCTCCTCACCAACACTTGTCCTACAGACCCAGCCGCACAAGAGAGTGGCAAACTCAGTAGACCCATTATAATCAGTGTACGCTGTGTACAACTGGAATGCAGCGTGGCGCACAAAACCCGACATTAACCTGATGCCTGTCTAATTTAATGACGTAACTATACAACGACCTTAAATGATTTGCACCGGTTTTGCTTGTCGCGTCCGTTAGTAGAACTTTTTAGTACAATCGAATATAAATCTGATTTATATGTCTTAATGCGCATGAGTACAGTGTTCCTGAAGGTTCAATAACACGCGCTACTCTATACTGGTGTATTACAGTACCACGAGAGCTAAAGAAAGCAGACTGCTCCGTGCGCTTTCGAATAGCTCTCGCGGATGATCGATCTGCGCCACACCTCTTCTAGTCGAACACACCGACTAGTGCTGCAGGCTTATTGGCTCACTGACGCTGATAAGATTTAAACCCCTTAGATATCGAATGTACCGAACGCCAATAGACGTTTTTCGATACCGATGGTATCGCGCAAGTCGTTCGTGTCTAAAAATGTAATGTTATGTATTCTTTTGATGTGATTTGCTTGTCATGATTCTCTGATTGGTGGAGATTTTTTGTAGAATCATGGGTAATGTAGTTTTTCAACAGGAATTCTGCTGTTAAACATGATTAATAAAAAAAAATAGGTTGAAATAATACTGGCTGATGGCTTCAAAAAATGCATAATCCACTAATTATCAGCCTTGTAGCTCACAGTAGGTCTGGATTTAACTTTATTATTTTTAATGATTAAAAATCAGTCTCCTTATAGAGAAAATTAATGTAACTGATTTTCAGAACCAAACTGTGGCGCTCTATTAAAGCTCAGTGGGCCTTGTAATATTAAGAACTACTTCATACCGAGCTCTTTTTCATGAAAATATATTCTTTTTTATTATTATTTAACATAAAGGATAGTTAACACTAAAAAAATAGTCTACTAAACTGTAGTGCATCATGACATATTGACCCTGGCCCACCAAACCATTCTTAAGTATCATTTTTCTAAATTGAGGTGTGATGTCATCATCTGAGCTGAATAAAATGCGTTTATGATGGATGATTTTTAGGATAGGACCAATATTGGCCGGAATAACCACTATTGATATCTTGAATCTGAGGCTCGCAAAAATAAAAAAAGCCAAATACTCGATAACATCACCTTAAAAGTTTCCATGACTTCTTGCAATGCATATGACTAATCAAACTGAAGTTTTTAATGTTTTACGTGTAACTTTGCAAAAATCTCTTCATATGGAACATTATCTTTACTTAATATCTTAATGATTTTTTGGCATAAAAGAAAAATCAATATTTTGACCCATACAATGGATTTTTGGCTATTGCTACAAATATACCCATGCTATTTATGACTGGTTTTGTGGTCCAGTGTCACATATGTACGGTACTATTCAACGATGGATGGCAATTGCTAATGGATGCATGTTCCCCGCCCCCTAAAAAAAAAAATGTAATAGCAGATCTATCTGTCATCCTGCAGGTGTGCCGGTGTACCTGGACCGATGCTCCCACTCGTGCTTGCAGGATGCCAGCTCAGAGTCTCCCACAGCTATGGTTTCCGATTATCGTCAGGTGCATATGGAGCTTATGCCGTGGATGCGAGTGGTCAGTGAGTATGAGGTAATGTGTCCGAGAGTAAATTATTTGTAAGGTATTAGAACACTTTTAATCTTTGGACCATCCTTCGGAGCCGTTGTGACTTTGACACTGGAGGCTTTGAAAGAATGAACGCAAAAGGAGGCCCTTGTGTCCTTTCGGTTTTTTGTCCTGAGTTCTTGTGCTGATAATTGTGTGCTGTGATTGTATGGTTAGACCGCCTGTGGCTTTATGTGTGAGCAGGAACTAGGGGAACGATCAGCGTGCGTACTCCTGAGGCCCTTGCAGCCTTTGGCAATGGGCTCTCTGTTGTGGAAAGTTCTTGAGAAACGGCCAACACCAACAGCTAAGTGCAGATCATGGGTAAGTGAGTTTTGTTCGCTTATTGTTTGTGATTTGGTCAGGATCCTTTGGTACCTACAAAAATACAGATTAAGTATCCTAAATAAAGAAACGATACCAAATTAACCTTGTACACAGCTGGCGGAAAATTGTAATGTCTCACTCTTTACTTACAGGCCAGAACTTCACCCACAGAAAACGGGTGCCGGGTGGGGGGGGGCCTGAAGGGTTTAATTGGAAAGGACATAAAAGCACCATAAAAGTGAAGCTGTGTAGTAGCTTTGTGTGAGGACAGATTGAAATTTAAGTCATTATTCACTTATAATCTTCTGCTTTAGTGGGATCATTGAGTCATCATTGCACTTTTTTTCATTCATCTGAATGAATCCAATCAGACTTTTTGGGCATTCGCAATACCAAGTTGCCATGTTCATAGTCAGAAAAGCCTTTTTAAGCAAATATGTAACAGACATTTAAGCCCCGTTCACACCAAGAACGAAAACTATGAAGATAACTATAAGATTACGGATATTATTGCCACACCAGTGAATGATATCGTCTGTTTATTCTAAGCGCACTTGCGTCTGTTGCTTTAAATTCTCGAGCTCGTTATAGCAGGGTTGATTCTGATTGGCTGTCAATGTTTTTATCGTTTATCAGCTGGAAAAAAATGTTCGGAAAATGATTCCGAAGATATTGTTTCTCTGTGCCTTTATCGTTGTAGTTGTAGTGTGGACTCTGCTATTCTTTAATATTGAGAATGATTTTTAGAACTATATCTTTATCGTTAGATATCGTTAAGTTTCGCGGCTTGGGGTGAACGGGCTTAAGTCTGTTCTTATTTCAGTTTAAGATAACATGAATTTTCATGAGGCGTAGATAGTTCACCCCAAATGAAAATCGTCATTAATTACGCCCCCGCAGTTTTGCAAACCCATAACAACAATTAAGATATTTTTGATGAAATCTGATAGCTTTCTTACCCTGCATAGACAGCAACGCAACTGCAAAGTTCCCACCCCGAAAAGTATAAGAACACAATTCGTTAAAATAGAGGTGCGTAATTAAGGACACCATTTTCTCTTTGCTGCATTTGGGGGGTATAGCATGGCTAAAATTTGTACATTTTTAAATACCCAATTGCTTACCAGATGAGCTCGATCCAGTAAATGGGTGTTTACATGAAGGACTCTCAGCTGAATGGTGTGTTGCTCTAGGGTCGCGGCGCTGACTTAAATGGATTTGTACTTTGCATGTAAACAACGCTAGTAGTTTACCTGAGCAGTCCAAACTATGAAATTCATTTAGATATTGTTGAAAGATTCATCCTTAATGATGGTTATGAATCACGTTGGCTCGCATGAATCACATAATGGTGTATAAATTGATCCTTTCCATATAACCAAGTCATAGCTATCTCTGATATATTCCCTTTTTTAATGATGCTTTTGGAGTTTCAGTCCCATGTTATGGTATTGCTTGGTAAAAGGCAACAAGGACGCTTTTAAATTTCTCCTTTTGTGTCCCATGAAATGAAAGTCACTCAGGTTTGGAAAGACATAAGGATGAGTAAGTAAAGATTTCCACTTCAACTCTGTTTCCAGACGTTGTGACAGAACAAGCGCTCAAAACCCCCAAAAAGCAAATTAGATTTTTGCCAGAAATAAATGTGGTGTTTGGGAGTTAATTAAAACATATTTGGATATTTGCATAGAGCACACTGTTCTCAACAGTGAACAGAATGGTGCAGTTCTCTGTTGCCTGCTAATTTGCATAGTGTTTATTGATCAGTTATATGATTGTGGTTGTTATTATATTTTGGAGAAATACTAGCAGATGGGTTTGTTTACAGTGCCAGATGGGTTTAAGACTTCTGTGTAATGCTCAATGAGTTGATCGGTCCATTGTGTGTAGGCGATAAATACGGCAATGTCATTCACTTGTACGAGAGGGACTGCTCTATCCAGAGGAGACACCAGAAGGTGGTGGAGATCGCACCGGCCACACAGCTGGACCCACACCTCAGAGACAGACTCACTGCTGACTCCGTGAACCTCGCTCGACAGGTACAAGTGAAAACATCTGACAGATGGCAGAATTTACCTTTTTCCAAACCGTATGCAAATGCTGATTTACAAAAGTTTATGGTTCGGAAAGAATGTATGGATAAACTACTGCTCAAACATTGAGTTTGAAACGGATGTTCTGAGTTAATTTACTTCATCTGAGTAACTTGATATTACCATAAAATCTCACTGACTACATTCTTAAAATGTAGTCAATATTTTGTCATCATATTCGTTATTTTAGTCAATTTACTTGATTTACAGTCCTGAAACAATATCTCATTTTTGTTGCCGAAAACATAATTTTAGTAGGTAGTGCAAAATTAAACTAAATGTTTTCAGTAATTATAAATTAATATGATTCTTTTATATAATATTATAACAGATAATACATCATTATTAATAACTCAAGCTATATGAATACATTATTAAACTTGAAATAATTATGAACATCATTTAAATTTGTAATTAAAATAAAGGATACAGCACCAGTGTACAACTGATCTCCTGAAATAACATAATAAGTACACGTTTCTTTTTATTCATTGTGGTGTTTTAATGTTACAACATTGTTCAAATTTGTTCAAATTCTCCTTCACAAGTTTTAATGAAGGAGCGTATTCACAGTGTGACCCACACATTTTGACGAGCATGTAACTTAGTAATAAGAATATCAACAAAACAATATCACTTTTGCCTTCACTGTAATATTGTATTTACAGTATGTTGTGTATATATACGATTAATCTCATACGGGATGAGCTTGAGTGAGTTAGTTAACTTGTAGAGTGCTCCAGTTTACCAGTTTTGATTCACTGTTCAACTTCATCCCGCACAGGTTGACTGGATCGTATTATTGACTGGATTGTTTTAAACAGTCATATTTTTCTAGCATTTTCTTCTTCAAAAACATAGTTTATTGTTAATATCTTGCATTGTTGTTTTTTCTAATCATATCTGTGTCAACAGTATGTTTTAGTTAAAATTGTGTACTTATCATCATGCTGTTTTTTCGATTGGCAGCCAGCAAGGATGAAATAATTTAGAAAAAAATGTGAGACTAATTTGAGGTCTGTTGCAGTACCTGAGGATGCAGTACAATAAATTAGACAGCAGGCGTCGCTGCTGTGCCATTGGATTGATAACAACCATAATCAAACTTTTCCATTCATCCATTTCACTGCATAAACATATGTCAAGATAAAAAAAAGGTCTGTTTTGCTGCAGCACACAAGCCGTTATAGAAACACAGTAACATCTGCTTTAAAAGAGTAACAAAGCTCCTGAATATCTCTGTAGCAATCCATTACTTTTATTGATAACCAGTTTCCACCATAAAAACTACTTGTGCTGTAACCTCTTAGTGTTTTTCAAATGATATCCAGATTGGTCTTGACACTGATATCTGTTCATTATTACAGGAGTTTTTTTTTTCATATGTTGTTCATCTAGCTCATCTCTGTATGCCAGTCTAAGCGAGCATATGGACTGCCTGCACTGGCATTTGGGGAGGTTTGAAACTCTCATTTGTGATTTTAATATTTTATCTGCTGGAGATATGAGAGAGAGTGGTGCTTTTTCTTTGGCAGAGATTTTTGGCACCAGGTTACAAAAATTATGGGTAAATCTGAAGCTGCACAGCAACCCAAGCCAGGTGATCCTTTGCTAAGCTCCTCCCCTCTTGCTTACTGTTGCTAACTAAGACAAACTTTACAGAATTTCTCAAAGAAAATGTGATTTTCAGTCATGATATTTTGGATATTTTTCTTAAAGGGATATTTAACCCAAAAATGAAAATTCTGGCTGATGTCGTTCCAAACCCGTAAGACATTTGTTCATCTTCAGAACACAAATTAAGATATTTTTGATGAAATCCAAGAGCTCTCTGACCCGGCATTGAGAGCAACGCAACTACCACATTTAAGGCCCAGAATGGTAGTAAGGACATTAAGATGAATGGTAGTAGAGACTGACTGGAAGAGAAGAAATTGTTGAATAAAGTCCATATTTTTGTTTTCTTTGCGCACAAAAAGTATTCTTGTAGCTTTATAAAATTACAGTTGAACCACTGATGTCACTTGGACTATTTTAATGATGTCCTTACTAACTTCTAGTTTTGGGGGGGACGTCAGTTGCATTGTGCGTCTATGTAGGGGCGAAACCTCGGACTGTTACAAATATCTTAATTTGTGTTCCGAAGAACCGAGATTTACCGTTTTGGGCCAGAGGCTGAGTAATCAATGACAAAATTTTCATTTTTGGGTGAACTATCCTTTTAAGTTAATTGAACTATCTTTTTAAGTAGCCGAATGATAATTGTCATGTAACATGCGTATTTTGTTATTTTTCTTTTAAAGAAATCACATGATATCATGATTAAAAACTGCAGAGATTGCAGATCAGAGTCAAGGCAAACACTTAAAGCATTTTCTAGCAAAAAAGCTTCTTTTGAAAAGGATTACATCTAATAGCATTAGTGTTAACTGCACAGAACTGTTCTACAGCATGCTCACTGTGCATTATGAACTCTGCTTTGACCTGAATCAATAAGAAAATTAATTAAAGTTAACTTAGTAAAGCTCAATTACCTGGGAGGAAATGTTGGTGTCCTTACCGATTATTACTTGTTCGTTTGGGAATGAAGGCTGACATATGACAGCATGCACCTGTCAGGGTTTATTTAAAGATTTAGAAGAGGGAAAAAAATACTGGTTTTATCCTCTGTGGCTGAGCTGGTAACAACATTGGAACAAATTTTTGCATAAATTCTGAATAATTCAGTTTAAAGGAACCAACTCAGGACTTCCATGTACGAGCGAAGGCTTGTCTGATAATATAGCAGATGGCATCAGTTGCTCGCATAATATTGATCATTAACTTTTTTTTTTTGAGGCAGATGCCAAAGCTTTTCTTTTATAACACAAACTATATCATACAAGCAGAAAATGCAAGTCAAACTGACAGTTAGCTCAAAATCAAAAGAGGTGCTTTTTGCTGCGTCTTTGATCAAATTCCATTGAGGACACACGTATATGTGCGATTTGCAGTAAGTAATTTTGGACAAAAATGTCAAATGCATAAATGAAAAGCCGCTGTTGTCCTCTGTGTTCTTCATCTTTAGTGTTCCAATGTGTTTATATTTGTCATCCTAAAGTGACAGTTTAGGGCTGTATATGAAGAGAGAGCTTTATTGACTGACTATTGACATGTGCCTGTGCCGATGATCTGACTTCATGAGAGAAAGAGTCATTCTGAACTCAGAAAAAGAGTATATTGAAGCCTGCTTTTGAAGGGGAAAGATGAATTACTCCAAGACTGGGTGAAGATTGAATTGACTTCTCTGATCTGAAGTAGAAGAATTGCTTGAAAATGTTCAACTTTGGTGTTTCATCTTTTGTGTTTAATGCTTTTGCAATTTTAGTCATATTAAAGGGAGAGTTAACCCTACTAACCCTCATGTCATTCCAAACTTTCTTCCGTGAGACTGTGTTGGTGTTAATGGGGTCCAATGTTGTTTTGGACCCTAACGGTTTTTGAAATATCATCTTTTATGTTCCACAGAAGAGAGTCATACATGACATGAGGGTGAGTAAATGATGACAGAATTTTCATATTTGTGTGAACTATTTCCAAGGGAAGACGTGTAGAATGGAGTAAAGGGAGCAGGCTTTCAGATTCAAACTTGCAATATTCATTTTAGCATCAAGGTTCAGTGTGAGCATTTGTTGCAAAAAATGCACTAATTTTCACGAGTGGACCCAGAACCCCGCTTATGTTTATTTTTAACCCACTTCACACTCAAAATGCAGTTAATTTCATGGTTTGCAGCAGTTTTTGCAATTTCTGTTGACTTGTTTGTGAGAGTGTGTGTAATCATGTCCACGCACAGATACACCACGTTCCCTCTATGTGCGCAATTGCACGCCTGCCTTGCAGAGTTTGTGGCAGTCTGATGAATCACAAACATGACATTTCTTGCGTAGTATTAATAAAGCTTCTGACTATTCATGAAAGATCTTACACTTGGTAGATTTTTCCAAGTAATGTTGAAGACATTTACATTTTTTAATACCTAGCAATTTTAGATATAGAGTTCCTGAATAAACATGCATGATTACATTTGGAGAGGCTGGAATCGTCTGCCACACTGAACAGATTCATTGAGTGTGTTATCGGTGTAGAGTTCCTTTTGACGTCCACTTCTGAATTCAACAGATGCACGTACAGCTAAAATACAGCGCCGGTCACCTGTCTTTCACCCCTTCTGGACTGTCTGCTGTCAGTTGTTACACGTTCTGGAGAATATGAATGCATTAGCATTTATGTGCGTGCGTGTGTGCGAGCGAGAGAGATATGGAGTATTGTCTGTGTGAGTGTGTGTGTGTGTGTGTGTCTGTAAAAGAAGTGATGGAACCTGGTGAAGGAGAGAGAGAAAGATAAAGAGAGTGAGCGAGCTAAAGTCTCTCCTCCATCTGTTCTATCATATGGACGAGGGAAATGGAGAAGATGACCAGGCTTTCAGATTTCTCAGAGCATGCATTAAAACCTCATTTGAGCTTTTGACATGTTCCCTTAGACGCTTGAAGCTACCCTCAATCTCATTTCCTACTGCCGAGTACAGCTTTTCTCTTAAGAGCAGTGGGATGTATTCCTTTGTTCTCTCACGCTCTGTCTTTAATGTCAAAGAAAATTCTCCCTGGCTCTCTTAATTGTCTAATACCATTTTTGGAAGCGTGGTAGTAGTTTCATGTAATTCTGTAAGGGCGAAATGGCCTGTCACTATCATGTTTAATCATTAGGACTGTGTGTCACAGAAATGGAAATGTCACGTGTGATAATGTTTCCCGTTCTTTATATTGGGGCAAACATGACTTGAACTGACCTTTAGCAGATGTTAAACAGTTCCCAACAGTAGCCGTAAGAATAACTGGGTCGTTCCATGAGACAGGTGACTTTTCTGGTTTGGTGCATTTCTTTCAGATATTTGGTATTGTTTTAAACATGTAGTTTGACAAATATAAGCAATTGCATTGTGCCAAATTTATACATATAATCCATTATAATAATTTAATATAATTCTTTCTGAAATGTAACCGATTTGATGGTAGCAGGGTTGATGGTTTTGCCAGTTAATTATGCTTGGTTGTGAAACTACAATGCAATTCATGGAGAATTTAATACTGATGTCTACAAATTTATACTTTGTAACAGAGTTGATGTGTAAGCTTGTGCCCTATTCACTGACAAAATTAAAAATAAGATAGAATCATAAAATGAGTGGACTTTAATCAGTGAAGGTTGCTGTCCTAAAGGATGGTGATGCCAATATCAAAATTTATTTATTTATTTTTTGGAATAATTTGTTATTTTAAAAGGGATGAAATATTATGGTGATGGGGTTGATTTTAAGAACACAACTTATTGATAAATGATACTTTATTTAGTTTGTATGTTTACTTTCAAATTTTAGTTGACAGTTAAGTTTTGTTACTATTTTAATATTTAATTATGTCTTTCGAAATGTAACAGGGTTGATCATTTTGCCAGTTAGGTTTGCTTAAGGTTTTGAAACTACAAGGCATTTATTTGAAGAATTTAATACTGATGTCTACAAATATACACTTGGTAATAGAGATGACCGGTTAACTTATGTCCTACTCACTGACAAAATTTAGAATACCCATAAAATCATAATAAGTTAAAAATAAGATACAATTATAAAAACGAATGGGCTTTAATCAGTGAAGATTGCTTTCCTAAAGTACAGTGATGCCATTATCAAAGTTTATTTATTTATGTTTTGGAATAGTTTACTTTAAAAGGACATAAATATTATGGTGATGGGGTTGATTTAAGAACACAACTTTTAAATAAAACTTTATTTTCTTTGTATGTTTACTTTAATATTTTAGTTGGCAATTTGAGGTTTTATTTCTATTTTATAATTATGTCTTTCGAAATGTAACAGGGTTGATCTTTTTGCCAGTTAAATATGCTTAAAGTTTTGAAACTGCAAGGCATTTATTTGAAGAATTTAATACTGATGTCTACAAATATACACTTGGTAACAGAGCTGACATCTTATGTCACCTTAATCATAAATATAAATAAACATTAGTGGACTTTAATTAGTGGAGTTTTCTTTCCTAAAGGATGATGATGATGCCATTATGACCGTTTATTTATTTTAAATGATTTATTGTGCATAACCTAAGAACACAACTTCAAGTCTTTATAATAATACATTGTCAACTAAAATATAATAAATAAATGGAGATAATAAACGCATAATATAGTTTTTTTTATTTCCATTGTAATATATAATGAACCCTATCCCTAGCTAAAACAAGAAGTTGCAAAACAAAATTATATTTAGGCCTATTTAATTTATATATAACAGATAGCATTTGTTTATAGGATTATTCAACTACATCCATGTCCTAACTAATAAAAAGACAGGATGTGGCGGTGTTCTCTCTGACCTTCAGAGCTATCGCCATTTCATGCTCAGTGTTTTTTGTTCTCCTGTGCAGGATGTCTGTCGTTTTGTTCCTTTCTGTTCTCCAAGGGCTTGAAGCAGTGTTTGCCGGCACAGATTCCTCTCAATAGTTTTTTTTATTTTGTTGCAGTTCTCCGTGTTGACCCCATGATGGGCAGCCTTGTAATTTGTCCTTTTTGTCAGAGCCCTGTTAAACGGATAACCGTGTTGTCATGGAGGGAGGAATATGTGAGACGACGACTGTCCACCAATTACGTTACGCACATTTCGTCGACCTTGTCCTTCTTGGGGTGGTGCTTATATTGTTGTGGTCGCTGTTATAGCTTTTTTATGTGCAGGCCAGACATCAGGATGAGGAATTAAATGGTATTAACATGACAGAAACATCTCCCCTGTTTTAACGTGTTTTTCCTTTTTTTGTTTTATGGCAGCTGTTGCTATGGAGACAGCTGCTCTACCCACAGTGCCTGAAGCACAGGTTGGGGATCACAGCCTTGATGTGGTTTCAGACCCACACTCAACACTCACTGTTATAAACCCCGTTTGCATGTGTTTGAGGCACGCTGAGGTTGATTGTGAACATAAGCATCTTTGCTGCTAATAACATAACGCTGTTTAACTTCAGTGATTGCATTCCTGTGTCGTCTTTGCGTGTCAGAATCTTTTTTTCTCACTCTTACTACGGTCTCCATCTCTTTCATGCGAGGATGTAACCAAATTTACAAAAAAATGTGAAAGTGTAATAAGTGAATATCATTTACCCGTCCTCGCATATTTCATATTATTCAAAGTGTTAGGCAGAATTTCTGAGCTGTTCTTTTTGGTACAACAAAATTGGATGGTGAAAAAAGGAATTATTGACATAAAATTGCAAATTTTGTCAATTTTCATACCAACACCATATTTTCATTTTTATGTAAAACACAAGAACGGACGATATTTTAAGCTGAATGTCAGAGCGTATGCTTTGAATACAAGGAAAATAGATTTGACACTAT
Source organism: Sinocyclocheilus anophthalmus (assembly GCA_018155175.1). Lineage (NCBI taxonomy): Eukaryota > Metazoa > Chordata > Actinopteri > Cypriniformes > Cyprinidae > Sinocyclocheilus > Sinocyclocheilus anophthalmus. Next base: position 45,982 of record JADLZN010010615.1, read on the forward strand.
GATATGAAGTGATTTAGACCGTGAAACTTGAAGTAGTCCATGTGACTCAAACAAACCATATTCCGAGTCTTATGAAGTCGTATCTTTGAATGAGAAGTAGACTGAAAATACATTATTTACTGACAGTGTTCCCCTTCACACCTCTTAAAAAAAAAAGTTTGACATCATTGGTGTGAAATGGTATAGATTTTTTTTTTCCATGTCATGTGACCAACTATGAATACATTTACAAAAGTGAGAGTTTGATGGCTACACCAGAGGAGACATTATTAGTAAACAATGACACATTTTTCAGACCGTTCCTCACACAAAGCTATCAAATGACTTCAGAAGACTTCAATATAACCACACAAGTGGTAAGCGCTGCTTTTATGAAATTTTAATGCTGCTTTTTTTCCCTATTTAGAGCTTGGCAGTATAAAATCACAATCCACTTTCTTTGTCTGAGAGAAGTTCTGCCTAAGATCTCTATTCATGTTTTGTGATGGAAAATAACATGGAGCTACAAAATGTTATCAGGGAAAATATTTGAGCAAATATACATTAAAAATATTGTGACGTAACAGTTTTTAATATAACTATAAATTATTTTTAAATCTACTTTAGTGGATTTATTTCCTGATGAGGACACTTTTTTATTCAGTCTATTAAATAGTTTTTTTTTTTTTTTTTTTTTAGGTGGCAAAAACCATCATATTTGTTTACAGTATTACTTGATAAAATCATTTTAATCACAAACAGTGTGATACTGTAAATCATTTATTTGAAATAGATTTTTTTGTAACATTATAAATGTATTTACGGTCACAAATTTTAGTATAAATAATAAAGTAGTTTATGATATTTGTAAGAAACACTTTAAGAATATATTTTACCATTTTGTTTTGGAAGTAGCAGAGGGTGATATTGCAAAAATATCACGATTTTTTTCAGGAAAATCACGATTCACGTTTTTGTCACTATTATTTGTCATGTTGGTTTTACTATTTTGCAAGTTGTCTGAGCAGTACTGCCAATTGCTTTATTTCAACATTGCTTTATTTTTCAGGTACAGTAGGTGTATTTAGCAGTAGCATTCAAGAAACTGAATTATTACTCATCCTCAGGGTTCTAAACCCTCCCCCTCTCCGTTTATCTTCGGAACACAAATTAAAGATATTTTTGATGAATTCTGAGAGCTCTCTGACCCTCCCAAAGACAGCAATGTAATTAACACGATCAACGTCCAGAAACGTAGCAAGGAGGTCGGTAAAATAATCCATATGACATCAGGGGTTCAACCATAATTTTACGAAGCTAGATACGTGAATACTTTTTGTACTCAAGGAAAACAAAAATAACGACTTTATTCAAAATTTCGTCTCCTCCACGTCACCCTGGTGCCATTTTGGAGAGTATCCACTGAACATAAACAGCGTATGCTATTCTGTGTCAGCCGTGTGTCCCTCTTGCTATGTTTCTGAACCTTGTCATTTGCGTTGCTGTCTATTGAGGGTCAGAGAGCTCTCAGAATTCATCAAGAATAGCTTAATTTGTGTTCAGAAGATGAACGGAGGTCTTAAGGGTTTAGAACGACATGAGGCTGAGTAATTAATGACAGAATTTTCATTTTTGGGTGAACTAACCCTTTAACCTGCAAGGCTTTAAAACACAGGCAAAAAATTTACTTTTGTGATTGCGAATAAGTGCAGTGTCCCGTGAGTGTAACTCTACCACTGAGTTAACATGTGATGTGAATGTATGTTGCGTTGTATAGTATATTTAGACAGAGGTGTCAGAACTGCAACTGATAGAATGTGCGATCTACGATATTTCTTCAAAAGCAGATCGTGGAGATTTTTAATCATTAATGATCAAAAATCATTATATCGCATACTCCTATTTGTAAATACGGATTAAGATTGTGCACTCGCATGTATTAAAGAAAAAAATGTCAGTTTTAGTTGATTATACCCTGCTATTAATAAACTCATAATAATTACTAATTTGAATTTGAAATTAAGATTTTTCCCCTGGAATGGTGGTCAAAGATTTGCTTTTAAGCCCCCTTGTCTGTTTCTCTCTTCTTCTGTCAGTCATAATTCCATATACTGACTCTTAAATAAAAACCAACCCCAAACCCCTCCCTCTTTGACCTCTTCTGTCTTTTGTCATAACCGGCAGAACCTGTTTATGCTATGGATGTTGTGAAGTAATTAGAAATTGTATCAAGCTGTGAAACTCATAATTACTCATCTCTCTCCCTCCTTCTTTCTCACCCTCTTTAGTCCTCTCGGTGGAATGCCATCTGTCCTCCTCTCTCTTGCTCTCCATCCTTTCCTCCTCTCATTTTACCCATTTAATTACCTGTCTGTACCTTTCTTCTTGTGGGCACTGTGCGCCGTCTTGTTTAGTTTCATCTCTTTCATTGCAACGGTCTAATAGTTTTAATCTGCTCACTGTATTTCAACGTGTGTGTGTGTGTGTGTGTGAGAGAGAAAGTGCTGAGAATGATTGATGTACTCAATTCTAAGTGTACAGTCTTCATGTCTTCTCGCGGTCTCGCAGGGCTTGTGAGATTTTCGAGCGGGTGTGAGTATGAATATCAGCCAGGAATTTGAAAGGTTGGTTGTTTGATCTCAGTGTGTGTTGACAGCCAGTTATCAAGGATGCTTTACTCTCCAAACACTACACGTCTGTGTGTGTGAGAGAGGCGGTGTGTATCCAAATGTGTTGAGTTAGGAAATTTGGCAGCTGCGTCAGGTCTAAGGACGAATTGGATTGCACTTCTGCGAAATTTGGGGACTGGATTATGGAACCCCTATTGGGCTTTATGTGGTGTGTGTGTGTGTGTGTGTGTCAAGACGTGGCCTAGTAAGAGGCAACCTGCTGTCTTGCTGCCTTTCCAATAATCCTTCCTTACCACAATGTACCATCATTTCCACAAAAATATATCATAGTTGACTATTATTGCTGCAAGAATAATGTGGTAACTTGGTATTAGCCACACTTGTCATAAGAAAATGGAACCCCCCCCCCCAAAAAAAAACTTTTTACATGAGATTCTGTAATTGTTTTTTATTTGTTTGTAGTTGCACTTTTAGCATTTGGTGTCCCATTAAAGAATCATCCAGTTTTCCTTCGAGAGAGAATTTTTGGACAAGCTATTATCTAACAAAAATCAGTATTGAAGTAGTTTGTTGTAAAGATATATACTGTATCTTTTGAATGCATCTGTCAAGCTCAATTATTACTGAAGTTATTTTATGACAAACAAATTTATTTAACATGAACTATATACTTTTTTCCATTTTAAGTTTATTGCTTTTAACAAAATGATGCAGGTCTTTCAAACTGTATTCAGTCATGTGAGTCAGGTAATAAGGATGCAACAGTTGTCACCCTAATTAAACAAATAACAAAATGGCATGTATACTATTTAGTTTGATCTTCTGGGGTAGACAAACAACTTTTTCTGATACGTTATATCCAACTTCATTCACATACAGTGGTGTGAAAAGGTGTTGGCCCCCTTCCTGATTTCTAATTTTTTTGCATGTTTGTCACACTTTAATGTTTCAGATCATCAAACAAATTTAAATATTAGTAAAAGATAACACAAGTAAACACAACATGCAGTTTTTAAATGAAGGTTATTATTAAGGGAAAACAAAATCTAAAACTACATGGCCCTGTGTGAAGAAGTGTTTGCCCCCCTGTTAAAATTGTGGTTTATCACACCTGAGTTTCGAGTTTTTCTCGAAGCCACACCCAGGCCTGATTCACTGCCATACCTGTTGAATCAAGAAATCACTTAATTAGAACCTGTCTGACAAAGTGAAGTATACCAAAAGATCCTCAAAAGCTAGACATCATGCCGAGATCCAGAGAAATTCAGAAACAAATGAGAATGAAAGTAATTGAGATTTATCAGTCTGGAAAAGGTTTTAAAGCCATTTCTAAAGTTTTGGGACTCCAGCGAACCACAGTGAAGCCATTATTCACAAATGGCAAAAACATGGAACAGTTGAGAACCTTCCCAGGAGTGGCCAGCCGACCAAAATTACCCCAAGAGCACAGCGACGACTCATCCAAGAGGTCACAAAAGACCCCACAACAACATCCAAATAACTGCAGGCCTCACTTGCCTCAATTGAGGTCAGTGTTCATGATTTAACAATAAGAAAGAGACTGTGCAAAAATGGTCTGCATGGCAAGTTCCAAGACGAAAACCGCTGCTGAGAAAAAAGAACATTAAGGCTCGTCTCAGTTTTGCCAGAAATCATTCTTGATGATCCCCAAGACTTTTGGGGAAAATACTCTGAGGACTGACGAGACAAAAGTTGAACTTTTTGGAGGTGTGTGTCCCATTACGTCTGGCGTATAAGTAACACTGCATTTCAGAAAAAGAGCATCATATCAACAGTAAAATATGGTGGTGGTAGTTTGATGGTCTGGGGCTGTTTTGCTGCTTTAGGTCCTGGAAGACTTGCTGTGATAAATGGCACCATGAATTCTGCTGTTTACCAAAAAATCCTGTAGGAGAATGTCCGGCCATCAGTTTGTGACTTCAAGCTCAAGCGCACTTGGGTTATGTTGCAGGACAATGATCCCAAACACACCATTATGTCCACCTCTGAATGGCTGAAGAAAACAAAATGAAGACTTTGGAGTGGCCTAGTCCAAGTCCTGACCTGAATCCTACTGAGATGCTGTGGCATGACCTTAAAAAAGCGGTTCATGCTCAAAAAACCCTCCAATGTGGCTGAATTAAAACAATTCTGCATATATGAGTGGGACCACAGTCCTCCACAGGGGGGGGGGGGGAAACGCGTAACAGACTCATTGCAAAGTTTCGCAAACACTTGATGCAGTTGTTGCTAGCTAGGTGGCCCAAACCAGTTATTATGTTTTTTTGTTTTTTTTTTTTTTTTGTTAGCGGGTAAAATTTTTTTTTTTCCACACAGGGCCATGTAGGTTTGGATTTTGTTTTCCCTTAATAATAAAACCTTCATTTAAAACTGCATGTTGTGTTCACTTGTGTTTATCTTTTACTAATATTTAAATTTGTTTTGTTCTGAAACATTAAAGTGTGACAAACAGGCAAAAAAATAAGAAATCAGGAAGGGGGCCAACTCTTTTTCACACCACTGTCAACATGCTAGGTGGAAAGTCACGAATTAAATTTACTCGCGTTTAAACTGGCATTGAGTAGCTTTTTTGGATACTTCTACTTTTTAAAAAGTAATTTTTTTTAATCTGTAATTTTTACTTAAGTATATTTTGTCTGAAGTATTGTACTTCGCTACATTTTAAAGCACATTAATTACTGAGTAAAAAAAAAAAATATCGCTCCCTGGAAACTACTGCATAATGGGCAGGAGAGCAAACGGGCGCTAAAATCACAAGAAAGATGCAGACTGACCATACAGGCGTTATGATGCAGACCCAGCTGAAAACGAAACCCCGTCGTATTCTGATTAAGTTGAAATCGAAAGAAATGAAGTGAACCCCTGACCATATTTAAGCTCTATTATGCAGTGCGAGCTGTGTTTGCCTATAGGGAGACCAAAATAGCAGCTTATAAAATCTCGACATCAAACCTTCGCAAGCATGTATATGTAAGGTAAATACTTGCATCGTTGCATCGGTGGTTAAAATGAAGCTTTGACAGTTTAGCAAAAGGTTTTGCACAAATTAGCCAAAAAGACAGTGGTGCAGGGTGTGCGATATATATCGTCTGCGATAATATCGTAATTGGTTGTTTAAAAAACGATGTGCAATTTGACATTATTCGTTTTTTTTTGGTTTTTTTGCCAAAAACAATCCAACACATCCAGAGTGGCCCTAAGTCTAGTAATTAGACTCTGCAAGGACGCACATTTAGACTAGCTTTCTTTCACTGCGTGTTCACTCTGTTAAAATGCATTTAGAATTACCAAAATTGAAGATAAATGGGCAGAAAATGTAACATTTATTTCATTTCATATAGTTTACTCAATATCACACGAAGAGTTTTTTTCCTCCAAAAATCAGCATGATTACTACATATAGATTTTTTTTTACAACAGTTCGATAAACAAGAAGTTAATATTAAGAGACTTAGGTTTTAGTGAGACACCATATTGCCTGTTTTAGTTCTATTCCTACAACAAAAATGATTCCAAACACAGCCGCCATAGCACAGTTTTGCGTCTCTGAGCAACATGATGGTGTTTCGTTCCTGAATTAATCAACTGTTTAAATGATTCGATTCAATCGCAATGACTCACTTAATTAACAGTGACTTGCTGCCATCTGCTGGCTGTTTTAATTTCACATTTTCAGAATCTTTGATTTTTTTATTTCTTATATTTCAAATGAGTATCAAATGTATATCAAAACTTATTTCTGCATTTGTAATGCAGGTTAAAAAAAAAACATATGCATTCATGTTCCTGCATTAAACGGTGGTGTAATACATCTAAATCTAAATGCCACTTAATCCGATGAGCTTCTGTGTTTCCTCTGCATTGAAAAGATGAATTTTGTTGATACGGATTTCATTTGCTTGGTAACAGCACAAATGTCTTATTATTCTAAATAACAGATTCCTTTAATTAAAAACAACTGGTTTGAGATTTATAGGCCTATCCCAAGGGTGTCAAACTCAGTTCCTGGAGGGCCCAGAGGCCCTGCAGAGTTTTAACTTCCCCACCCGCTCAACACACATACCATGTAGTTTTTTCAATAAGCCTCAATAATTAGATAGCTGGATCCGATGTGTTTAATTAGGGTTATATCAAACTGTGAGGGCTGAGTTTTGACACCCTTGGCCTATCCAATTTTTGCCTCCCTCCCACTGTTAAAATTTAACTAAGTAATTTTTACTCCGAGTAAATTTTAAATGAGCAATTTTTTACTTTTACTTGAGTAGATTTTTTAACTGTACTTTTACTTTTACCAAAGTAAAGTTTTCATTAATGCTGTACTTTGCGTAGAATTTTTTCGAACTCTTTTCCACCTCTGCAGACATGTCCGTCGCAAAATACAAATGATTATCACCCCAGCTCTTTATATAAAGTTGGATATATACAAGTATGTCCAACTTTATTCACAAATCTCAACTGCTTCATTGCTTGCATCTTCACGAAATATAAACTTTAATTGTAAACTAATATAAAATGTAAGCCTAAACGTTTTTAAATGGATACAAGATGGTTTTAAATCCTATTATGTACACAATTTTTCAATATTGTCTAGTACCTGTGGTGGTTTAGAAGAAAGTTTGATTACCATTGTGAATATTTTTTTAGGGTCACACTTATCTATCACCTTTTAAAAGGATATTTCACCCAAAATGAAAATTCTATCAGTAATTACTCAACCTCATGTCATTCCAAACTCGTAAGAACTTCGTTCATCGTTAAAAAAGTCCATGCTACATCAGTGGTTCAACCTTCATTTTATAAAGCTACGAGAATACATTTTGTGCGCAAAGAAAACAAAAGTAACAACTTTATTGAACTATTTCTGCTCTTCCGTGTCGGTCTTCGACGTGCATTCACGAGAGTATCACGACGCATGAGCTGGCATTCTGACGTAGAACCCCGATAGGCTGCACCTTGTTTACAAGCAGAGGAAAGCACACAAATGCTGGTGTGAATGCACATCAAATTCTACCATGGAAGAGAAGAAATTGTTGAATAAATTTGTTATTTTTTGTTTTCTTTGTGCACTGTTACGGTCCTTTCGAGATCTAGGGAATTGGTCCGCAACATTTAAAAAAAAAAATGAATTCGATGAATGGAGAGGAGAGCAGAAAAACACAGCCACGACAACAGCATATGGCAAAAAGACAGTAATTTATTCTACAAATGGCAGAAGGCAGCAACTTATTCACGTAGCTGTCCAAAGCAGCGCATGTGCATATTTACAGTGCCGAAAATAAAAAGTGTAATACAAACCAACCAACAAAAAGGGAGAGACATGATAGAGTGGCGCCTAAATCAACAAAGAAACAAAACCAAACAAGGCTACACTAAATGCCCAAACCCACTAACCTATCCTAACAAAATAAAAATGTGAAACAAAAACACGAAAGCTTCGGTGTAGGCGACGCCCTAAATACCCTACACTAACTAAAACAGAAAGAAATACACAAGAGGCGCTCACCCACTGACTAGTGTATCTAACACGGTTTCACTACGTGCAAGAAATGTAACCTACAACTAAGCTTACCTACCCTCATCTCCCACCTAGAGAACGAGAAAACTCAATAAGCTCACCATCAATTCGGCACATAGTTGTAAGACATGAAAGTCATACTGAGCAACTCGAGAACGAGAAGATACACAGGAGTGAGGCACAACTCAAACAAATCGAAAACACACGCTGATGCCCGGGAGCTCACACAGGCTCTCCACTCAGAGCACAGCCAAAAAGTCTCGCTACACACCCCAACAGCGCTCGCTGCGCTGCCCTCGCCCCCCAGGCAGAGCGCACCGGAAGATTTTAAAGCCACGGGCCATCAGCTGATTCGCCGCAGTATGGAACACCCTAATAATGATTGGCGGTGAGTCATCCACTCAGCGGAAACCTAGGAGTTGGGGAAAAAGAAAACACAAGTAACAAGAAAAAAAATAAAAACAAAAACAGCTACTCCCAGGGAACGTAACATGCACAAAAAGTATTCTCGTAGCTTCATAAAATTAAGATTAAACCACTGATGTCACATGGGCTATTTTAATGATGTCCTTACTACCTTGAACATGTCAGTTGCATTGCTGTCTATGTAGGGTCAGAAAGTTCTCGGATTTCATCAAAAATATCTTAATTTGTGTTTTGAAGATGAACGAACGTCTTGGGTTTGGAACAACATGAGGGTGAGTAATATATGACAGGATTTTAAATTTTTGGTGAACTATCCCTTTAAAGATTATTTGCTACGAAACTCGGTCATCACACCATGTGCCTAGGGTTGGGTATCGTTTGGGTTTTTTTCGATGCTGGTGCCAAATGGATACTTTTAAAATGGTTCCGGTGCCTGAAACGATACTTATTTAAAAAAAAAAATTCCCCAAAAAATGATGGATTGGCCATTAGCACTATAAACACATGATGTCTGTGTCATTCATACTGGACACCAGAGGGCGCCCTCGCACAGAAAATCCACATACCCAGTCACAGAACTAGCGGAACTCATGACCCTCCAGGAAATCCTTTATATGGACAAAGACATGCTATTATATCTGTGACTGAGTAAACAACATATAAACATTTTGAATGATAAAACAAAGACAATTAACAATCGACTGCGACAATATAGTTTATCTGTGTTATTCAAGCCATCTCTGGTATTTTCATAATAATTAAGTATATTTACAATCCATTGCTAATCGATATAACTTAGCCTATGGAACATATTTTCTGCCTCATTCTGTGACAAGAAACCACATCAGATCACAAAAGGAAGCATTTGACTGGTGTTGTGTGTGAATACAAGAGAAGTTTAGCTTTAGGCTTGTTAATTTAAGCATGTTTAGCTTTGTTAACGGAAGGCTACCTGTTTCCATCAGAGCAAGTGTAATTACTGCATTCACGCTCTCCTCGGATACTCTCATTTTGTGAGTTGTGCTTTTAAGTCGGAATGTGAAAACAGCGTGGACACTCGCGTTACTACAAAGATTTGTTGGATTTTATTATTAGAGCTTTCCGAATTGAGTTCACATGCATTTTCTCAGTCGGGAAATTATTTTTCACGTGCGGTGTCGGTGATGATGCTTCTTACGTCCGTTTCGGAGAACCAGAGGACAAATATTTCAATCAATCACTCAAGCATGGCACCGAAATCTGCGTTCTGATTCGGTTCTAGTACATACTGGTTACATAGGTACTGGTGCCATATTGGTGCCGGGTTTCGATACCCAACACTACATGTGCCAAATAAAAATGATATATTTTTTTGATTTCGTAGTATTTTTGATTTTATTTTTCATGAGGATGTAAATTGTGCCTGTGAAGCTTTTAAAAGTTTGTATTGATCATAGCTCAGTCGGTTCCATCTCTTCCCTCAGGTCAGTTATGAGAACGCAGGCACAGTGGAGTTCCTGGTGGATAAACACGGTAAACATTACTTCATCGAGGTCAACTCCCGTCTGCAGGTGGAGCACACGGTTACTGAGGAGATCACAGAGTGAGTGTCTCTCTGTCTCTTATAATTTATTGATTTGATTAAATATATCATTATTTTTTGTTTTCTTTGTGCACAAAAAATATTCCCGTAGCTTCATAAAACGAAGGTTATATATATATAATATATAAAATCAAGTAAAGTAAAAATCTTTTTAATTCATCATTCATCTTTCAATTTTTTGTGCCGGTGTTCTTGACATATCTGAGCCTCACAAATATTTATATATAATGTATTTTTTACACAAAACCAAGTGTTTATAAAATGCATAATGAGTCCGTTTTTGACCACCTGACTGTCTGACATTTCGATTCTGACAAGATATGCTTTGTTTTTTTTTTTTTTTTTTTTTTCGCCAAAATAATGACTCGGCTAAATATTCGTTGACATTTATGAAGACATTTTTTGTGGCCAAATGCAATTAAACTTGCATAACTGTGGGGCGATGTTCAGCAGCCCCATAACACTAATTAACACTCAAAATTTGTATTGTACTCCGGCTGTTAAAATGTCAGTGGTGAAAAAAACATGATAATAAGTGCAAGACATCATCATCTTAGACCCTTTGAAACCTGTAAGATTCTCATTGGGCTTGTATCTAATACGCATCCTTCCTCATTTTAGTAAAAAGCTCACATAGAAGTGTGCCTTGGAGAGGAGGGAAGTGGTTTGTTATCATTTTTTTTCGTCCCAGAAGCAAAAGACACACAGGAGAGTGAAATGTGTTAGTTTGAATATAGAGGTGGGGGAAAGGTGATTCTTCTAACACATGATGCCAACACATTTTTTTAAATATTGGGCTGAAAGGAAAAAGAAAAGATAATTAAAAGCTCAAAGGATTAATTAATGTGTCAAAATTGTAAGTTTGTACACATGCACTCTTGGATGAATACATGTGATTCTAACCTTTCTGGACAATTTTCCATCTTTGCTGCTGGTTCCGACTTAGTGAATTCGTGGAGCGTGACTGCCTGTGCAGACGTACCAGGGCTCCATTCATTATAAACGTCCATCTTGTCGCATGAAATCGAAGCTGTCAGCTTGCAATTGGCATCGCGTGGCAACCCAGCTGTGAGCGAGCGGCCTTGGAAGCGCATATGACTGTAATGAACTTGATTTCCAGCTCTCTAGCCAGCAGTGGGGCTTGTATGCCAAGACCTTCACCAGCAGCCACCTTCTGTTCCTCATACTGAGTCACTCTACACCCCACCTGCTCTGATAACTCGCTGGCTTTTACGCTGGTCCGGGATCAAGTCTTCACACTCGCGCTTCAGATCTGAAACTTGACCAGTCTGATCACACCATGTGCATTCATGTTGTGTCTGATGCCTGTCCTTCACACTCTTTTCAGCATGTATTTTTATGTTGTATAAATTATTACTATTTTCATAATCCAAAATTAAGAAGTCAGCATCAGAAAAATCTGGACCATTTGAAATATTTTGACTTTAGAAAGGTTTGGTCACACTTTATTTTAAGGACTCCGTAAACTCCTAATTACTGTTTAATAATATTTAGTTATTAGGGATGTAGAATATGGTCGTACAGAATATGTGCTTTATAATAAGTACTAATAAACAGCAATATTAATAATAGGCATGCTAATAAGCAACTAGTTATTAGCAGGGATTGCTCCCTATACTGAAAGGTATACAGAAAGTTTATACTGGATAGATTATTTTTGTGATTTGAAAAAGAGTAGACAGTTTGTCTATTTAAAAAAACAAACAAAAAAATGGCCGGAAACAAATATAAAGTATAATACAAATAAAATAAGAATCTGTGCAGAAAGAAACACATAAAACGACAAAAGAGGTATGAGCTTAATATAAATTGCTGTGAGTTATTTTCTTTACGTTTTTATGAGACATTTCTCATTCTCATCAGGACAGCAATATTGTGAAATATTATTACAATATAAAATCTATACAGTGGGGAAAAAAAGTATTTAGTCAGCACCCAATTGTTGCAAGTTCTCCCACTTAAAAAGATGAGCGAGGCCTGTAATTTTCATCATAGGTATACCTAAACGATGAGAGACAAAATGAGAAAAAAAAAGCCAGAAAATCACATTGTATGATTTTTAAATAATTTATTTGCAAATTATGGTGGAAAATTAAGTATTTGGTCAATAACAAAATTTCATCTCAATACTTTGTTATATACCATTTGTTGGCAATGACAGAGGTCAAACGTTTTCTGTAAGTCTTCACAAGGTTTTCACACACTGTTGCTGGTATTTTGGCCCATTCCTCCATGCAGATCTCCTCTAGAGCAGTAATGTTTTGGGGCTGTCGCTGGGCAACACGGATTTCAACTCCCTCCAAAGATTTTCTATGGGGTTGAGATTTGGAGACTGGCTAGGCCACTCCAGGAACCTTGAAATGCTTCTTACGAAGCCACTCCTTCGTTGCCCGGGCGGTGTGTTTGGGATCATTGTCATGCTGAAAGACCCAGCCACGTTTCATCTTCAATGCCCTTGCTGATGGAAGGAGGTTTTCACTCAAAATCTCACGATACATGGCTCCATTCATTCTTTCGTTTACACGGATCAGTCGTCCTGGTCCCTTTGCAGAAAAACAGCCCCAAAGCATGATGTTTCCACCCCCATGCTTCACAGTAGGTATGGTGTTCTTTGGATGCAACTAAGCATTCTTTCTCCTCCAAACACGACAGTTGAGTTTTTACCAAAAAGTTCTACTTTGGTTTCATCTGACCATATGACATTCTCCCAATCCTCTTCTGGATCATACAAATGCTCTCTAGCAAACTTCAGACAAGCCTGGACATGTACTGGCTTAAGCAGAGGGACACATCTGGCACTGCAGTATTTGAGTCCCTGGCGGCGCAATGTGTTACTGATGGTAGCCTTTGTTACTTTGGGCCCAGCTCTCTGCAGGTCATTCACTAGGTCCCCCCGTGTGGTTCTGGGATCTTGTGTGGAGCCCCAGATCGAGGGAGATTATCAGTGGTCTTGTATGTCTTCCATTTTCTAATAATTGCTCCCACAGTTGATTTCTTCACACCAAGCTGCTAACCTATTGCAGATTTAGTCTTCCCAGCCTGTTGCAGGTCTACAATTTTGTTTCTGGTACCCTTTGACAGCTCTTTGGTCTTGGCCAATGTGGAGTTTGGAGTGTGACTGTTTGAGGATGTGGACAGGTGTCTTTTATACTGATAACGTGTTCAAACAGATGCCATTAATACAGGCAATGAGTGGAGGACAGAGGAGTCTTTTAAAGAAGTTGTTACAGGTCTGTGAGAGACAGAAATCTTGCTTGTTTGTAGGTGACCAAATATTATTTTACTGAGGAATTTACCAATTAAATCTTTAAAAATCCTACAATGTGATTTACTGTGATTCTCATTTTGTCTCTCATAGTTGAGATACCTATGATGAAAATTACAGGCCTATCATCTTTTTAAGTGGGAGAACTTGCACAATTGGTGGCTGACTAAATACTTTTTTGCCCTACTGTATTTTATTACTGCGATGGCAAAGCTGAATTTCCAGAAGCCATTACTCCAGTCTTCAGTGTCACATGATTTTAAATATGCTGATTTGTGCTCAAGAAATATTTCTTATTAGTAGCCATTTTGAAACCAGTTGTGCTGCTTAATATTTTTGTGGAAACATGATACTTGATTTGGTTAATATGATTGACTGTGATTAGATGACTTGATTGAATAGAAAGTTCAAAAGAACAGCATTTTTTGAAACCATATATTTTATAATATTATAAATGTCATTAGTGTCGCTTTGCAGAATAAAAACATTTTTGGAAGAAATAGTTACTGACCTCAAACTTTTAAACAATAGTTTATAGTTATAACATACATTTTTGCACTATTTTTGCTAAAACACCTCCCTCTTGCCCTCCATTAAGGTGACTGAAATTTGTGTTATTTGGCTTGTATTTTGCTTTTGAAGCAGTCTGAATTGTCATATGGGTTTATTAAAGCATGCAAATGACATGAGTGCTTTTTTAGTTGGTTTCCTTAGTGTGTGTGTGTGTGTGTGTGTAGGCCTTTAAAGCAAGACGAAAGGGCAGGAAAAATTGGTTCTCCTTTGTGACGAGCCGTTTCAGACTCCAGTAAAAACAGCCTTATTCCTCCTGACTCTTCCTGCCAATGACTTTCTCTTTAATCTCTGGTGTGTGTATTGTTGATCCTGAGACAATCATATTCAGCTGTGTATTTGTATGCAGCTGGTCTTTCATCTGTCCCCCAGTCTCATTCTCTGTGTCGGTGATATGACCTTCATTTGGGCACAGTAATTAAGATCAATTACCCTCTGCCACTCTGTCGCTCCATGCCACTGGCAAGGTAATAAAATATGCCAGCTGCCCATAATTACCCATCATGTTTTCATAATTTGATATCTCCTCCATCTTTCTGTCATTCTTTCGGGTCAGAAAGTCTTAGGACAGTAATAAGACAGCTGACCACAGTGATAGTTGGTGGAAAAATACAGCTGTTTAGTACTAATCTGTTCCTGTCAGTTCTGGTTTATTGTTTCACTATCATTCTCTTGGACAATTTACAGTCTGTCTAGTTTGTAATGAATATTGCTGAAAAAAAATCTAATTAAAAATTCAATCTAATTGGCTCTTTTCGTTAGCAACTATCCTAAGTTGTGGCATGAAAGGCAGCAGACAGGAAAAAAATAAGTAATTTCACACCAGAAGAAAGTCTGGTTCGGGTATCAACATTTATTACAGTATAATGAAATTTGTTATAGTATAATATATTGGGGTCGAATGAGAGCGGTACATAAGCCCGTAAATTTAAGTCATATGTCGGCTTATGTTGGTGTAAGTCATAGCCTACATATTCTGTTTTAAAGATATTAGCCAAGTGATGGGCTCTATTATATTGTGTCCCACAGCCCTCTGAATGTGCAGAGCAATAAATGTGACAACACCGTAAATTAATATCATAAAATGCCTTAAATCAATGACTAATCGTTAGCTAGGATAATCATTGCATAGCGGCAGCTCTACAATATATTCCAAAACTAAATAAATAGCCATTCAATTGCGCATTAAATCTTTTACAATGTATTTCAAAAGGTTATGAGTTTTTTAATCTTCAAATTGTAATTGCCAAGTAATATTTGTAACAGTAATTTTATAATTATTAGTATTAATTATATTTACTTGATTTGTTCATTTATTTTATTAATTAACATTTATATTTCCAATGTCTTTTATGTTGTTATGTTATGTTATATGTTATGTTATGACATGACTCGCCAACAAACTTCAATATGCAGATGAATGTCATTTTGGAAACATAATATAATATACTATAGTATTATATTACAATATATTAAACAACATGCATATATAGGAAATACGGCACTTTTGACTCTCCAAAATTTAGAAAAATCAACCCCTGTGAATTTTAATTTCAACCATCAGCGTCTGTAATGCATATAAAAAGGTCAACAAAATTGCCTTCTCTTCTTAAAAACTCTTCTTCTTACAAAATGTCCTTACCGCAACGTTACAATAACGTTCATTATATACATTTTTCTTTTTTAATTTCTATAAAAATGTAATATTTCAGTAGCTTTCAAATTTTGTGCAGTTTTGTAAATACTGATATTTAAAAAAATGTGGGGGAAAAAATCTAAAAAAGCAGAGCTGCGGTAATGACATCTTGTGTCGGTAAGGACACAATGTTAAAGTGCCATGAAATCAAAAACAGGCTACTGTACAGAACGACAGTAAAATAAACAGGAAACAGAAGGTATTGCATGTGTAAAAGATTGTACTAGTTTTGCAGTAAAGAACTCAAACTGGTTTTCATGTTTTAAAAATATTTTCTCCTAAAGTGATTTGATTTGTGTACTGATTTGAGGCATGCAGTACTTTGTGTTTTGCCCTCTGGTTTCTTTTATTTATCCTCCACTGCCTTCTTTTCAGAGTTTTCTCTCTTTTTGTCAGCTGGGAGACTCTTTATCTGCCCATTTTCCTTTCTCTTTTTGTAACGTTCTTTTTCCTTCTGCAGATACTTTGCATACCACTGGGTCTTTTCTCATTTCCTCTCTGCATTTCTTTGATCTTATTGTTGATGAATTTGGTCTCATCTAGGGTTACAAAATGTCATGTTTAAATATAATTTATAATAGACTGAATATTTGTAATTTAATATACAGTAAACCTCAAACTTGTCTCTACTGCAACACCTAAATTTGCTGCGGTAAAGACATGAAATTTTTGCTGATATTGCAGCTAATTGGCAGCTAGCAAGGTCTGCTACATTAGTTTTGACTCTTAGCATCTTAGCATCTTAATATACATGAATTAAACCATAATATACATATTGTTTAAATGTAGTTCAAAGTACAGAATTACTAAGCTGTATGGTAAGGACACACAATAAATACTGACACAGAAAAGATGATATTTACCTTATATTTTTTGGATCTTGTGAGTGAGGTAGTGAGGTGACCCAGTCTATCAGCAATGTGCTCATGTGTTAATTTCTGTTTCTATAGAAACTAAACTTCTTTGTCTTTGATAAAATGTGATCATAAAAGCCTTTTTTCATTGTTGCTGTAAGGACCCAAAAGTGTGGTCAGGCACATTTAATTTGAAAAAATCATTAAAAATTATCAGTAAATAATACAAAAATATTTAAGATGCTGTAAATGTTTATGTATATTAAACCATTCCATTTGAAATAATGTAAATTGTAATTCAATTAGCTTATTTTACGTATCTCAACATTGTGACCAGAGTTGTGGGACATTAACAAAAATGGTGTTTGGACCTATAAATGCTTCAGAATTTTAAATGAAATCCATTAATCATTAATTATATTTTTGTCAAGGTGTGTAATGACACTGTGAATATACTTATAAAGCATCATATGACAAATTTTAACATAAATCTAAAATTTCACTGCTGGGACTTAAAAGTGCCCGTAGTTGCAGAAACACCCCAATACTAATCAGACTATTTTAGTATTTGTATATTATTATTTTTTATATGTCTATTTTTTTGCTTTTGTTCATTTTTATTAGTCTTTGTAACATGTCCTTTAACTTAATTAATAAGACATTTTTAAAATATTATAATATATTTTTATTTCGGGCGTTATTTCAAATTTGTAACGAGTTTTAGTTAACTATAACAAACACTGGTGCAAATGAAGACATAGCTGATATGAAAAATTTTTATTACATTAAAATAAATGAGATTTTTTTACTGAAATTTACATTTTAAATTAAATCAAAAATGAGCCTGACCCTTTGACTAGAACAAGTTTCTGCGTGGACCAGACTTGATGCTGATGCTCAAAATTCTGGCTACGCGAGACTACTCTCCCCATTTCTCCTTGATTATGCAGAAGCCAGCAAGTGCATGGCGAAGAGTTGATTGAGTGCTTCAATTCTTCACTCACTGCCTCCTTCCACGCCTCACAGCTGTGCAGTTATGCCGTGACTTTTCACGCTCATTCTGCATTCAAAATTTGTTTCTGGTGTGCGGGGGTGTGTGGGTGTGTGTGTTGTGTGTGTGAGAGAGAGAGAGAGTGCATGATCTTTGTGTTGGTGTGTGTGTGTGTGGGTGCACTGTCTCTGGGTGACCCTGGTAATGGGTTTCTAATTACTTTGGGTTGTTGCTAAATTGCAGCTGCTCATTTGTATTGGTCCATTTTTGCAGGGAAGAGATTGGACAAGGGCATTAGGGGGCTTGGAAAGACGGAGTGATGGAGGTGCAGGAGAGAGCGAGGAAAAAGACACTGGGAGAGAGAAGCAAGATGAATGAGACGGATGAACCTTTCTCACCTAACAGGGGAACGGGCCGAGACATTAGTGCATTGTTGTAGTGTGTTTTCTGCAAGTGTATTGATTTACTTTTTAATGGACAGCCAACTAATGGTATAGATCATTACGGAACGTGCGAGATGCCAAAAGTTTTAAGGGTGAAAGTTAGCTGGAGATAAGACTTGGTACTTAAAGGTCAAATATGAATTTGAGGGGAATAGCGTAGGAGGAAAGAAACTGATTGACTGATTTTTTTTGAAAACTGAATGTGGCCTACCCACACAAACCCATTGCTCTCTCTCCGGGGGGGGATTTCATTCCTTTGTGGGTTTGGTCTTATGACCTTTTGCTTGTATAGTGTTGGATCAGATAATGGAGCGCTGTTTACCGTCAACGTGATTTTAGTTGTTTGGATTTGTTGTGGTATTGATGTGTAAAGCTTCTGTCCTTTCTGATTTGGCTCTGAATGGAGCAGATAAAATACAAGCGTTCCTAGGGGGCCCTTGAGAGCCGTCTATGTGATGGCAGAGACTTGATCCGTGCCAGCATCCCTCTCCAGGAGTGTTTGTGTGCGTTTCCTTAGCAGCAGGTAACCACAGGGTGATCGGCTCAAGCGCTTTGTCAACAGCGGTGTGTAATGATGCTGTTTAAACAGGCTGGTTGGACCCGACAACTGCACACACTTCTGAACAGAGATAAGACTGTGAGGGACAGTGTTCCCGTTAATCTGCACAGGGGCTCAACTGTGCTCTTCTGATGTTATTTCTCTGCAGACTGGAAGAAATATTCAAGATTGAAATCAGACCCAAACATTTGTGGGAAAAGACAAGAGATTTATTGAATTTGAGTGGCCACTCGATTGTCCTTTGTATGTCTATTAAGTCTATCTGTCTGTCTATTTATCTTTCGTTTTATCTATGTCATTCTGTTGTCCTTTCTAGCTGTCATTTTATCATTCTGTTGTCCTTTCTAGCTGTCGTCCTTTCGAGCTGTCGTTCTGTCGTCCTTTCTAGCTGTCGCTCTCTGTCGTCGTTTCTCACGGTCGCTTTGTGTGTTCTGTCGTCCTTTCTAGCTGTCGCTTTCTGTCGTCGTTTCTAGCTGTCGCTTTCTGTCGTTCTGTCGTCCTTTCTAGCTGTCACTCTCATCCTTTTTAGCTGTCGCTCTATCGTTCTGTCGTCATTTCTAGCTGTCACTGTCATCCTTTTTAGCTGTCACTCTGTCGTCCTTTTTAGCTGTCGCTCTGTCGTCCTTTCTAGCTGTCGCTCTGTCGTTCTGTCGTCCTTACTAGCTGTCGCTCTGTCGTTCTGTCGTCCTTACTAGCTGTCGCTCTGTCGTTCTGTCGTCCTTTCTAGCTGTCGCTCTGTCGTTCTGTCGTCCTTTCTAGCTGTCACTCTGTCATCCTTTTTAGCTGTCGCTCTATCGTTCTGTCGTCCTTTCGAGCTGTCGCTCTGTCATTCTGTCGTCCTTTCGAGCTGTTGTTCTGTCATCCTTTCTAGCGGTCACTCTGTCGTCCTTTTTAGCTGTCACTCTGTCGTCCTTTCTAGCTGTCGCTCTATCGTTCTGTCGTCATTTCTAGCTGTCACTGTCATCCTTTTTAGCTGTCACTCTGTCGTCCTTTCTAGCTGTCGCTCTCTGCCATTCTGTTGTCCTTACTAGTTGTCGCTCTGTCATTCTGTCGTCCTTTCTAGCTGTCGTTTTATCATTCTGTCATCCTTTCTAGCTGTTGTTCTGTCATTCTGCCAATTATTCTAGCTGTCACTCTCTGTCATCCTTTCTAGCTGTCGCTCTGTCGTTCTGTCGTCCGTTCTAGCTGTTGCTCTGTCATTCTATTGTCCTTTTCTAGCTGTCGCTCTGTCATCCTTTCTAGTGGTCACTGTCGTAGGGCTGTGACAGTCGCCGTGACAACCACGTCGGTCTATTGCCACCGGCGGTAGTGCACGTGACGACACTCTATAACAAGCATAATACAAAGCTTTGTATTCAAGTGTAATAACAATAACAGTTGTTGTTTTATTTAGACTACAAGTCTGTTAATTCAAAAAATTAAATCAAACGCCATACGGCGTTTCCTTTAGATCATGCTTTAGATTGGCAGGTTTGAGCACTGAAAAATACAGTATATTCTGCATTCAGCAAATAAATTTCATGTTGAGTGATTGACCTTGTTGGGAAACCAAATAATACATTGCCAATCTGGAGCCATCTCTATTTAAGTCACCCATCCGCGTTTGTACAAATGTCTTATAATTCCCGTGATTGCAAACGCCCGGCTGGTCAGGTTTGTATTTGTGAGGCTTTCTCCAAACTGGCCAAATACAAACGAGACAGCGGTAAATGGAAGATGCTAACAAGAAATGTGGAAACATATGCCGCAATTCCTATTCCACAGAGAGCGTGTGCAGACCAGGAGTTAATGCGAACGACTGTCGTCCTTTCTAGCTGTCGCTCTGTCGTCCTTTCTTGCAGTTGCTGTCGTCCTTTCTAGCTGTCGCTCTCTGACGTTCTGTCATCCTTTCTAGTTGTCGCTCTGACGTTTTGTCGTCCTTTTTATCTGTCGCTCTGTTGTACTGTCGTCCCTGCTAGCTGTTGCTCTGTCGTTCTGTCTTCCTTTCTACAGTCGTGGCCAAAAGTATTGGTTACATTGTTTCTACAAGTATTGGCAGTGACATAATCTAGAAACAATGTGAATGAACACCACAACAGCTTAAGTAGCAAATTTTGCAAAACACAAAATTTAAGTCACTGCCAATGCTTTTGGCCACAACTGTAGCTGTCACTTTGTTGCTCTGTCGTTCTGTCGTCCTTTCTAGCTGTCGCTGTGTTCTGTCTTCCTTTCTAGCTTTCGTTCTGTCATCCTTTCTAGCTGTCACTCTCTGTCGTTCTTTCGTCCTTTCTTGCTGTCGCTCTCTTGTTCTGCTGTCCTTTCTAGCTGTTGCTGTCGTCCTTTCTAGCTGTCGTTCTGTCTTTCTTTCTAGCTTTCGTTCTGTCATCCTTTCTAGCAGTCGCTCTGTTGTACTGTCGTCCTTTCTAGCTGTCACTGTGTTCTGTCGTCCTTTCTAGCTGTCGTTCTGTCGTCCTTTCTAGCTATTATTCTGTTGCTCTGTCCTTCTGTCGTACTTTCTAGCTGAAGTTTTGTTGTCGTTCTAGCTATTGTTCGATCTATCTGTTGTTCTTTCTAGCTGTCGATTGTGTATGTAGGTATCAGAGATGGGCACTCGAGTTAGTGACTCGGACTCGAGTCACACTCAAGTCGGCATTTTTATAGACTTCAGACTCGACCTGAAATGACTCCAGGCTTGACTCGATTCGAGGAAAATGACTCGTGAATATTTTAAAAGCAACTTGAGTCTTTTATCCTTAAATACTTATATAACTGATATTCAAAAGGCGGACCGCATCCGCACCCCGGCATCCATCCGGACCGCGAGCCATAACAGCAGCACCATTTTAAGTGAGCAGCGCGTCAAAACAGCGGAGCGGATCACATAAGTGCTCAGGGTCGTTTATGGCAAATATCTTTCAGCGCTATATCCTCTAGTATTTTTATCTAAAGCCAAACGCTTTTTATTCAAGCCTTTTCAGCTCCGTGCGCTTTCTCTCTCTCCTGAGGCGTGCCGGTGCAAGTTTAAGAGTTGCGATGTCGCGGTTATTTGAACAACAACAGAAACACTGTGAGCAGCAAAATTATAATTACTATCACTAAAACAGCAGAAAAAAACAATGCTGCAAATAGTTATTTTTCTTACTCTCTTTTTTATCTATCTATAACCTATGACATTGACTGTTCAAACCAGATGTGACAAGACATTTCTGATCTACATTTAGCATTATTAATCTGTAGGCTAAGAACATTTCAAATGAATCATGTAATTATAATTGGGAAAATTGTTGTTGGATAGCTAGGATAGAACTCAAACTTTGAAACTGCTAGTTATCTTTCTTTTCTGCTCAAGATGAGAACGTTTTGATTATTGTAGCTACATTGTTTTTAATAGATAACGTTTTTAAGTAAAATATTAAAATAGTATAGATTTCAGAAGCAAAACCCTGAACAGAAACAGTGTTTTTTTTCTGTCACATGGCCTCGCATATATCTAAATGTAAAAATGCAATACATGTAAAAATTATTATTATTGTTTTTTGTTCGGACCTCTGCTTGGAAGAAAATATAGAGGCCGCACCTCTTGGAACTTTAAATGAATGGTTGTAATATCTGTCACACATTTCCTGATGTCTCATGGTAGATCGGACACTTATTATAGAATTTGATTACAGAAAAATTGTTTTGAACATGGTAATGGATTAAAACATAGCCTATAAATAACAGACTGGATGTACATTAACCTTACATCTTAACACCTCTTTTTAGGGGTCGACCGATTTGTTTTTCAAGGCTAATGCCGATACCGATTATTACAGATCAAATAACCGATATATATGTCTGGTGTAAAAAAGAAAATTAATGTCAAAATTAAGAATAACAAGGGCTCTGACAAAAACTGCCTTCCCTGGTGTTGGTTGAGTGTAGTACT
Organism: Sinocyclocheilus anophthalmus; assembly: GCA_018155175.1. Lineage (NCBI taxonomy): Eukaryota > Metazoa > Chordata > Actinopteri > Cypriniformes > Cyprinidae > Sinocyclocheilus > Sinocyclocheilus anophthalmus. The sequence goes on from JADLZN010010615.1 coordinate 68,441, forward strand.
CCCACAGTAAACTCTTTATTTTTTGGCAAACAAAGGGTTTACCATTAAAATTAAAACATGGAAAAAATTGCGTATTGTGTGATTTTATTCTTTTAAACAAAAGTTGTAATAATTGTTGTTGTAGTCAGTGGTTAAAGCAAAAAAAAAACCAATCTTGAACATGAAAGTTTCCTCGACCAAAACCACGTTGACACCGCCATTACCTGTCAACACACCCAGGGTTTTACAGAGCGGGTTTTTCTTCTTCCACCCCCCAGTAATCAGGAGCGCTTTGTCATCCTAATGAAAAAAAACCATTAAGGAGCACTTCTGATTCTGATCAAAAATTTGCCTTCCTAATATGAGGTGAAATGATTTACAGGGGCATTTTCTTTTTACCTTTGCAATGGCATCATTTTCATCCGTCAAATTCCAAAATTTATGTTTATAAGCTTTTTAAAATTTCTATTTAAAACAATATAATAAGAAGTAGAATAAGACAAATAAGTTACCAATCATGAAATTAGTATTGATGAAAAATGAATTTGTACTATAGAGGTGGCACAGAAGAACACAAAAATGACATTTAGGTATACTTACAGACTGTTTAATGAGGCTCAAAGGTGGCATGAGTGCAATTAAATTCATAAAATCATGTGGAGATTAATGTTTTAAATAAAAGTTTGAATACAGAAATATTAAATTATTAAATAACCAATTATACTTAAAAATGAAACTGAAACCACCAGCAAATGGCGGCAAGTCACTGATTTTGTCACTGAATCATTCATTCAATCGATTTGTTCAAAAACACTGATTCATACAGGAATGAAACAAGTGACTGACTTTAGTGATGGGTAATCATTGAATCAAATGACTAAAACTACATCGTTCCAAAAACGCACTTTCTTCATGAATGAAAACACCGCGGGTTGCTTTTAGAGATGCGCAACGGTGAGCTGTTACTTTATTTGAACCATTTTCGTTATGAAATAGAGCAAAATCAGCAGTACTTGTTTTGTTGGATTAAATCAATATCACATTTGTAAACTCCTTTAATAATTACTAAAATCTGTCACTCTTCCTTATGAGATATGTGGGCGCACAGAAAATGAGAGAGTTAGCGACCGTGAGTTCTCAAGACGCACTAGCACGTGCAACTGAATAAGTTCCGTCTCTGCCATAACGTTTATAAGACGCGGGGCAACTGCGGGAATGAGTAGAATATATTAATAGCCACAATCCCGCACCTGAAATTCAAGACGGCTCTTGGTTTCTCTGCTAAGAACCCGACTGTGAATGATGCGACAGCCAGCGTTATGTTGTCAGTGAGATGCTGCAGCCGTGGCGGGGATGATTTTTGGTGTGCAGGTGTTCTGACAAATAATGCTACCTATCATATTATGCTACCACGTTTCTTTTCCCCTCATTTTTTACCAAATGACCAAAAAGCAGTCGTAGCAATGGAAAACTTTAATCCCTGAGTAGTATTATGTATATCATACTGCACCACAGTAATATATTTCGGATAATTTCTTTAAGCTAACCCGAACTTATATTTTGAAGGGTTGCCATGAGGAACTTGTTTCTGTAGGTCTATGTAAATGATATGAAGATAGTTTTACTCGAATGAAACTGTCAAATGCTCATTAAGTGACTCTTAGAGGGAGTCAGAGCAGTTCTGGAGATGTTGTTCATGTATTTATGTCCTCATGTAGTGATACGACTGAAATCACCGCGAGCGTCGCACACTTTGTGTAGAAAACAAAACCGCGCGTCTGTGCCATTTACATACACAGAGACACGCAGAACATGCTGGATTCATATTTAAATAGTATTTTTGCGGCTTAATATTTAAAGATACTAGTCCATATCGCGACTCTAAGTGTACTGACCTACTTTTGATTAATTCATCCAAACTTTGACAAATTCCGTGACATTCCGCGTCATACAGTAAATTCCATTTATATGACTGGATTCCGCGATTCAGTCCGCGTTATCATCATAGATAATATTGAGGTGTTTGGCAACTTCAGTGTAACGTTAGTGGATTGCGATTTATTGCAACTTAAGCAACGTCTGCTGCTGCCTTACCTTTGAGAGACAACTGATGCATGATCACTGAAGCAGCTCCAGTTAGCAAGCGCTTTCGGAGTGAGAGTGAATTCCGCATTGATTGGTCGGACTCGTGACTCCCAACAAATCAGATGGGCGGTGGGCAGAGATTGCTTTAGGCCACAGAGTGGTGAGCTCTGACAGGCTGCATCAGAGCCAAATAGCGTGTTTCAAAATTAAGTTATTTTATCGGCGAATCGGTTTTGAAAATGACCGATACCGATAATCATAAAAATGCTATATCGCCGATATCAGTCGCCCTACCTATTTTATTAAAAAAGCAGATCATAGATCATACATTTTGTCTATAGCCTATAAAACAGCTTTGGCCAAAATTTTGGAAGATTTCAAATTCAATGCATGAGGATTATGAATGGAAATTTTTTTTGTGAGCCATTAGATCACTTGAGACTCGGACCTGTGACCAAAGACTCGAGACTTGACTCAGACTCCAGGTTAAAGACTTGTGAACATCTCTGGTAGGTATGTATGTGCATGGACAATCTTAGATAGCCGCCGTGTAAACATAAAACCAGGTCTGCATTTGTGATCAGAGAATGACAAACAACAAGCGCTACTCTACATGCTCAAAACCGCGTTTGATCTCAGTGCAAATCCTTAATGAAAACGTTACTACAGTCTGTGAGCCAGACAGCCAGCATTGCATGTTATTTCCCAGGGATAAGGAAACAGTCCTCCTAAAACGCTTCGAACATCTTAATATTTGGGTTGAACTGTTCTGGAACAGTGTTGTAAATACAACTTAACCACTGATTTCTAGTCGTGTCCTTCCAAAAGAGGCGCCAGGATCCGCGGCTTGAGTACTCGGAGGCCGGAGGGGCTGCGGGGGCAACCACATGTGACGACCCTGCTCTGGACTCCGCTTTGTCCACAGTGAAAGCCAATCTGGCGATCCACAGAGCAAAGTTATAGTATTTCCTCAGCAACCAGCACGGATCAGCTACAGGCATGACGAAGCGGATATCATCCTCTTTGGGAAGACCAAACAAGTAGTTTCGCTTTCACAACGAAACACACGGCAACAACAATACTACTGTGAGAATCAAAGTTGTGCCGCCTTTCTTTGTGTGAACAAAGCGTTATGCAAATCTTCCCACATCATGAAGTAGCCATGGTTGACTCTTAAATTTTATAAAGAATATGTCTTTGGATTTGAGACTGTAGTCTTTGCAACTTTACAAAACTTCTTCATGCACAAAGAGCTTGTAACACTCCAAAGAGAAAGAAACATTGAAATCGCATCATGTGACCCCTTAATTATTTATTTATTTATTTTTTCAGTGATTTGTTCAATTTTTTTGTCCTTAAACCTTTATAATATTGTGTTAGGGAGTAGAACATTGAAAATATCAGTAATTCAATCGGTATATGACATTAAAATTAAAATGATCAGTATATGACATTAAAATTAAAAGGTTTCTGTTATTGTTAATAGCGTAAATAATATGTTGCAAAATAAATTATATATTGTTAGAATAATTATTTTTTGTAAAATAATATTCTAATGTATTATTATTTATATATATTAAATGTTTAGCCATTTACAATTATTAAATAACTTTCTTTATTTCTTTCTCTCTCTTTCTTTTTCACATTTTTAAAATTGTATTTAATTATTTGTACCATTTTCTACCCCTGAAACTTTATAAACAATTAGAGAAAAAAATGAATATATTAATCATGTATTTGGTCATTATATTATGTTAAAAATTAAAAAGTGTGTGTATATACATATAGTCACACTTAGAAGTTGGTCAACAAAACTTAGAGGAGATATTGATGAGGGAATATTGTCACACATCAGATTTTGACTTTCTCTTGGCTTGGATACTCAAGTGTCATATGTTGATTTCTTTAAATTGTGGTAGGATCCAATTCAGGAGCATGGGAAGATATTAAACATTGTGGAAGTACACACGCATGCACGCGTGCACACCCACACACACACACACACAGTAATGACAAACAGCACGGCTGTACATCATGGGGAGCGTCTGTGTTGTATGACTGACTAGATTGTTCCACTCCACATCATTTCTGCATAGCTGCTGCCTGGCTTTGCAATAATATTAAAGGGAATAGAGGATCAGACTGAATATATTAACATGGCTCCCCCCACCACCTGAGCAGCTTCCATCACCATTCTCATGCTGCTCGCTGCAGTCGCCTCTGTTCTGCTGTCCTCCTTTTTCTCTCTGCTCTCTTGTTTTGTCAGTCTAATGCTCCCAGTCTTCATTGTTTGTGTCCTATCAGCAATCTGCACTTTTCTCATCTGTAGGGTGTAGGCGCTTATATGCAGGCGGTGTCTGGAGATTGAGTTACAACCATGCCGTAGGGGGGTAGCAAGTGTTGTGTGTGTGTTTTTGTGTTTTTATTGTTGTGGAAATGGGAAAGGTATGTTAGAATGCATTGAAAGCCTGTGGATTCAGTCATGTGTACAGTTCTGAATCAACATCCTTTGTTGATCCTCAAGCAACAGACCTAACAAATAAGCATTGCTGAGTAATATAAAAAAAAAGTGAAACAATGCCAATTAATGATTAAAACAAAAAAAAACCCCCTTTTCTGAAGTGTTTGGTATTGAAGGTTCGTGCCATGTTGAAAGTAATAATATAGTATATCATGTAAATGTACAATATCACACATCTTATTCAATAATGATAGGTCTATCATAATCTATCTAACCCCTTGCAGCACTCTGTTTTAAGTACTTGATTGTAATGTATCAAACTGTTGTAATCTTAAAAAGACACATGACTAATGTATGTATGGTATGTGTGTGATTCCAGCTGCACTTGGTTTGCATAATCAATTAAGATATTTCTGCTACGAAGGTGCATACATTGACACTTCTATGGCAAAAGACACAGAACAACCACTCTTCAACTTTCTTTAAAAAAAAAAACTGTTCAGATTGCCATACAGTTGAAGATTGAAGATGCTGATGACACACTTTTAAGAAATGGTTGATTTATCAGGCACAGTCTATTGTATTATCCCACATAATGCACCATTGCCTGGAATTTAAATGCATGCCAGGAAAAAAAGAGTCACAGACAGATGAGTCATTGCTTAAAATGCCACCATTAGTGCATTCTCATCTCATTCTGATGCTTTTAAAATGGGTTAGTTATGAAACAAATATGAAATTCTCTTCTGGATCTATGGCAGATCAGGATATTGTATATTTTGGGAAGTTTGGTAGGCAATGCATGTTTGCTGAATCAGAGCCTGTTCATATAATAGTGCAGTAATCCTTTTAAGTTATTGTTTCACATTATTACGGAAGGCATTGTAGCTTTCCAGGCATGGATTGCTTGGAGTAAGTATTGCTATGGGAGCAGTATAGATGCATATAATCAGGAGAAAATTGAGCGAGAGAGGTAAGGGAGCGTGGAAGTGAACATTGTGCCCTTGAGACTGGGTCAGTGGCCCCTTATAGCTGTGATTTTTATGAGTACATTGAATCCCAGAATCTGTTTTCACTGCTGCAGATTATTCTTCCTGTCTAGCTCTGAAAAGCCAAACTGCTAAATAGATTATACATTGATTATACACTCTTGAGACAACATTGTGAATAAACAACTTTTATGAGCTGTTTTTTTAATGAAAATGGCAAGTTCCTAAATTGTCTCCTCTTATTTTTTTGTGCAATTGCAATAATATTGCAGGAATATTGTGTATTATAAATGATTTATACTTACACATCCTACTTGCACATCAAAAAATCGTTAATGTCCCCTCCACATTGCTACAAAATCTCTGCTTTAATCCATGTTTCACTTGGATATGTCACAATAGTGAATGAAAATAATTTCAGTTTCTTTTTCTGTTTCCAATTTGATCATTCACTGAATCCACTTAAGTGTTAAAGTTAACATCTGATTTAAGTATGCGTGTGTGTGTGTGTGTGTGTGTGTCTCTTTAAAAAGAAATATTTATTCCTGACAGAACAAAGAGATTAATTTTACAAATAAACTTCTTTTCTTTTATAAGGTTTCAAAGTTGTATATTTTTTTGTCTAAAATGTCAGATAAGCCCAATCTGTATTCTCAATTCATTCTTAATTTACATTCAGTGCTAGATTTCTCAGTTTATAATAAATATTTGATATGACGGTTGTATTATTTATATATCAGATTGTGTTGACATACGGTGTGATGGGCAAATAAGGAAAAATACGTCTTGTGAGTAAATGGAGGTTGCATGAAAGCATAAGCGAATACCTCTGAATCCAAAAATAAATACATTTGAAGTACATATAAGCTTTAGTTTGTGCACTTTTCACCCCAGTTTTTAACCTAATACTCATAAATCAGTTTTAAATTTGTTTGGTGGGTTTCTGAAAGATTACCTAACATTAATGCTAACATAGCGTTACTAAGAACAGCTTTTAAAGCTTTCGAATGCAGAATTAATGTCGTAACCATTTTAGCTCATCCACACTATCCACTATCCATAAAAAAGCAGAATTGTTTCACCTAGTTTGGATTCAACTTGTAACCTTATTGTTTGCTGCTCTGATCCCAAATATATCATCTGATAAATGTCATTTTAACAATTCCAGATCTGTTGGAGTATTTACACGATGAAAATAATAGGGATAATCCATTAAGCTGATTTTGATGTTTCATTTGGTAATTATTTCAGCTTGCAGCTATTATGACCAGAGTTCATGTGAGAGATGTTATCATTAGACGCCAGTGTCATAAAGACATATGCGTGCAATATTCAGAGCCTGTTTGTACCATTGTTAAAAAATTAATGAGGCCTTGCCAGATAATGTTGAGAGCTGTGCAAACAAATTGCCTTTGCCATCACCATGTGTGTATGTGCATATAAATGTATTGCCGCAGTGTTATCAAAAGCATGCTGTGCGGTATGTATGTCGGCCTTCGAGAAATCCTACATTTTCTAAATACCTCCATGCTGGAGATAAATAAAAAGGCAGACACTTTGTAGCATAAATTATTGATGCACAGCATGAAGGCAAATACTATCTCACTCTTCTTTTATTGGTTAAAAATATTTTCGGACCCACTGGTGCTTTCAGGTTTTGTCTCGCGCGCACACTTTTTAATTTGATTATTCATTCATCATAAAGAGGTTGAATTGTGAAGTTTTAGCCTTTTGAATGGCTTTTATTCCTTCTGATATATGGTGAAACAAGCATTAGTAATGTGGAATAAATACCTTGTAGCGTTTCCCGTACACGCCGACATTGATTCCCAACAAAAGCCTGCAGATTCATAGTGTTTCTTTTCACTAGTATATGCATCTTTTCCCCCATTAGAGTCAACCCGGTTCACTCCCCTTTGCGCCTGTAAGAATAAAATTGACCTGATATATGAGGATTAGGAATTGTGGGACATGAGGAATGAGTTCGGTGAATCTAGGGTGAGTAAATATATCAGTGTGATTTATATGGCTCTTAATAAATCCAACTTTACACTGGGGAAAGCACTTATCCAATAAGATGGCAGATTCAGCCAAATGTAGCCAATCAGCCCCGGAAAAGCCTGGTTCATTCAATTGAGCTGAGGGACTGATTTAATTGTGAAGCTATTGAGGCCGGATCAGGCGCTAGCTGTTAGCCATGAATCTAGCAGGCATTTCCTGTTTGTATGTCGCTGAGTGACTCGCTCGTTTCCTTCTACAATCCCCTCATCCCACTCCTTGTCAAACGAGTGCAGCGTTATGAAGCGGATTGCTAGTTGTCAAGCCTGTCTAATAGAAGTTATTGGAGCAAGCAGGCGTCTCGCGCATTCTCGCCTCACTGGTGTGAATGCTGCCTCGACGTGTTGCACCTGCTGGAATGTCAAGCGGCTGAAAATGGTTCGAGTGAATCCGTTGTGATTCCAGATCGCTGAAGCAAGGGGTCTGGCCTGATAACGTGCACTCGTCTGGAGTGATAAAGTGTGGGGGGTGGATGTGATCTTTGTGGCTGTGGGGCCCGTGGCAGAATGTGTTTTTGTTGTTTGCCAAATGCAATAAAACCACAGTCTCTGTTTCTCTCTCTGTCTTTCTCTTCCAGTGTGGATCTGGTACACGCTCAGCTGAGAGTGTGTGAAGGTCGCAGCCTGCCCGAGCTGGGCTTGAAACAAGACAAGATACGGATCAATGGCTATGCCATCCAGTGCCGTGTGACCACGGAGGACCCGGCACGTGGCTTCCAGCCTGACACGGGAAGACTGGAGGTAGGTTAACATCCTACATTCAACAGCTGGGCCATCACACATCTCTCCTTAGCCATGTTTCCAGAGAGAAAAAATGAAGAGATTTTATTTTTCTTTTCTGACTGTTATTTGAAAAAGACTGCAGTGGACATCAGCAGTCTGTGGATTTGTGCATCTGAACGTATATATTTTCAGACTTTATTTAGCAGCTTTTATTATAGCGGAAATAATTAAATTCAGTATTAAATACATATGGTTTAGACCTTCATCACAAACTATTCCAACAACAAAAATATGATGAATTGTGTTGATAGAGTAGTTTTAAATTTTTTTTTAAACGTATGTGTTTGTCCTCTTGTGAGAGACAGTTTAATTTATATTTATTACATTGATACCCAGCATAGTACACTGCAACTATGATAACTTCTTTAACAACCATGTCATAAATTTACACTCTTATTTAGTTTTTTCTATCACACTGTTAAACCTACTGCCATCAGTAGAATAAAATAATTGCAATTTCAACCGCCTTGTAAATCTGATCACATTTCTGATCAGTCCTTATTTCAGAAACCAGATTTCCTATGGAATCAAATCAGTTGTGCGCCAACAGCATGCTTTCGTACCATATCATTAAGTTTAAACAGATTCTCCTTATACTCTACCGTGCACACATGTCTACCTCTTTTATATAGTATATTAAAACATAACATACTGTTGGATATTTCTACATCCTAGATATATATCTGACCATGTTTTTCAGTAGTTCTCCCTTCTATATTGCTGCGCTTCGACTTTTAATAAGAAATTCTACTGTTTTTCCATGGGGTGTTTATTTTCGTTATATATGTGCATGCTTTTATCTTATCATAATATATACCTATTTTTTTCCGTTTATCTACTAATATTAATCATTAGTACTAGTTGTTGCAATTTAAAAAAAAAATGGCATCACTCGGAATATCAATTTCTTTTAAATGTAGACCTATTTTAAATTCTTTTCTGTCGTGTGTCCTGGTGAGTGTCTGCTACAGGCATACATCTCTCTATAGTCCTGACCATGCTCCTCCAAATGGACTTACAAAACGCTACTAACTGCGTCCTACTGTCATGATTCGGGAGGTGCATCAGGGGCGTGCACCTTCTGCGTGTTGCCTTGCGACGGACGCACTAGGGCTGAATTCGGCACCGCCGCCCGCTTCTTCCAAATATTGGACGTGGCCGAAAGCTTTGGTGTAAATCACTGACCACCACAAACACGTCCCACACACACTCTGTAGCTGTGCTCTTTTGAAGTGTGTACCTGCATGTGTTGATATCGCGGAGGTGTGAAATTGTCTGAGATGTTGCTGACGGAAGCTTTTACCTTTGAGGCCTTATGGAAATGATTTGTTTGCGGATGAATAATTGAACAAATATTGATATCAGCTTTCTGTGCCCAGTCACTGTTGAGCTGCAAGCCTTACATCTGTCCAAATATCTCACAGATGCAACTCGTGCTGTCTGTCTGTGCGGTTATCTGGTTTTAAGCCACAAGGTTAACCGGGGTCTCTGAGGGTCTCTGATCGAGATCTTACCAGCTAGATGTGTATATTTACATAGAAATACCCCAAGGAGTCGCCTAGCCCCCAAACCACACGATGTAATCATCCAGTTATACCCACATTCCGATAGTTCATTGGCTAGACACCCCCGTATGGTCCAGATGCATCATCGGATGTGCCGTGCCTGGGCAAAATCTTTGTTCCTCCATCCAGCCACAGGGTCTTGGCTGTATCAAAAGACAGCTGGATCTCTCTGATAAGGATGTTCCTCCATTAACTTTTGAAAACTGTTTGGCGCTCAGCTTCAAAGACTGACATGGACGTCCTGTGATGTTGGAAGAATGTTTCCACTTAAGAGGGATGAGGATCCATGCAGATGGATAGATGAAGGGAGAGGGGTGGGAGAAGCAGTGAACTTGGGCGAAGTTTAAATGTTATTGTGGAGAGATTCCTTCAGCATGGGTCTCTGCATTTGCCAGAGCTAAAACATAGAGAGAGAAAGCGAGTGAGAATTCACCAAACGAAGTGTGAGAGAGAATATGAGATGGTTGTAAGAGAAGAAAAAAATAATTGGAGTGAGCATCCCTGATCCAGAAGATGAGAGCTTCAGCATCAGATTGAATGTAGCGGGGAATTATGGGTATGTATTGACCGATAATTAGGCTGAGAGTCTAGACGGTTGATTGAGAAAGATAATAAACCAGTGTTCAAAAGTAACCCTCACCATGCAAGAATGAAAATTGGCTTTGACAATTAAATAACACCAATACAATCCAGTTAGTCTGTAATTTTATTAAGACCTGCAATAATACAGTATAATCACATTGTATGAATGATGGACTGACCCTTTACATCAGCCTAAAACCAAAAACTCTGTTGCAACTTCTTGCAAATTTTGCAATGACTTATAATGACTTTACTTCAGTGGAAATTTATCATCTGAAGTTTATATAGAAGGTGCTTTTTTCTGTGAAATACAGCCTATTTCTTCCATCAAATCTCTAAAATGACAAAACCTTTATAAATCTTCATTTTAGTGATGGCTAACGATTGAGAAAGGTTGCTTAATTTTATCGCCATCTTACAAAAAAACTAAATCCATATTTTGATGCCTCGATCATATTTCTTAAAGTTTCATTGAGAAATGGTGCTCATAAGCTTATGATTTGTCTGTGACTATATGTATTGGTATGATTAGTGTGCGTTTTCTGCAAGCACACAATGATCTGTGTTGTTTGTCAAAGGAAAAATGGCTAAATCATCTTGGGAGCTAAAACATATTTTTTAATAAAATATTGCAAAATACAGTATCTCACACCCAACACTGGCTGAATGATATTGAATCTCCGCAATATATTCACAATAATTTTGCTAATGATCTGAAACATACAAAACTTTAAAAGCTGGCATATTTTAAAACTTGAACTTTTTTAACGGTTTCCTAATAAACCCATCATTAGTCATTACATTTCAAGTATTCCTTGATTTGCGAGTACGAGACATTTTCATAAAAGGGTTTTACTGTTAAAGCTCTTGCATTTAAACAGTTTGAATATACTTGGTGAGAGCAAACACAAAAATTGGGTTTTATATTTAACATTGTCAGATATATTGAGATATGCTACTGTTCAAAAGTTTGAGGTAATTTAAAAAAAAAAGAAATTAATACATTTATTCATCAAGAATGCAATAGGCTACATTGAGCAAAATTGACAGTAAATACATTATAAATAAATATAATAAATACCTAATGAATGTTGTTAAAACTCTTTAAACTCGAAATTTGGTGTTTCCATTAGGCTTGCCACAATAGACGGTGCTGACAGTGATACCGGTGTTAAACCGCAACACCGGTTACGTCACTTGCCCACCGTGTCACGGTCCCCCACGTCGTTTTGATTTTTAATAGTAATAAAAATCTTTTGGTTCAGTAAAAGAACAGATACTACAATTAAAAACTGAACGCTCAATGCAGCATGCTGAACGACAGTCGCATCACAGATCAGATTTCGTTTATCCAGTGAGGAGAGTGAGTCGAGCTGACTGACAAGAAGAGTGGGGTGAGACAGACAAGACGATCGCGGATGATTTAGTTTCGAAACGAAATGCAAAGGCGCCTGTTTGGCAGTATTTTGGATTTGAAAAGCCTGTTGACTTTTGCCGTTTAAGGTGATTTTGGAAGTTTTTTTTAACATTTGTTTCTTATTTATTTGGTTCCACATTGTTTGCTGATTTTAACTTTATTTAAACTTTGTGTCATTTATTTATTTTATTTTACATCAAGGTTTATGCCGTGCCTCCAAGCTTTTTTATTTGTTTTGCTAATAAACGTTCTATGTTTTTTATTTATTTGGTTATACATTATACATGTTTAGCCTATTTCCAGTTTTGTATACCTTTTTAAACTTTATGTAAGTTATTTTTTTATTTTATATTAGGCATAGCCTGCCCTTTTAGCATGGTGTGTTTTTTTTTATTTGTTTTGTTAATAAAAGTTCAGTTTTTTTATATATAGGCTAAAGTGAGTTTGATGTTTTATTTTGTTGTTGCATTCAAGCAATTGATGCCGAATTGCCGCTATTTGAAAGTGAAAGTAAAATGGGCACGTCGCATTTACAAGCTATTTAAAAGCGAAGGAAAGCGAGGAAAAGAGGGAACGCCCCCGCCCCTGCCCCCGCCCCCGCAGTGATACCGGTATTACCGGTGTTGTCACACGTCGATTAACCGGTAAGAAAATTTCCTCACCGTCACAACCCTAGTTTTCCACAAAAATAAGCAGCGTGCTACAACTGTTTTTCAACTTGTATACTAAATGTGACACTGAAGACTGGAGTAATGGTTGATGAAAATTCAGCTTTGCCATCACAGGAATAAATTGCATTTTAATATGATATTTTAAATGGTGATGATATTTTCACAGTATTATTGTTTTCACTGTATTTTTCATCAAATAATTTCTTTCGAAACATTCGAAAATCTTACCAACCCCAAATTTTTGAATGGTATTGTATAATGTATATATTTTTTTTTTAACTGTCAGCCAGGTCTAATTGGCACATGTGGTAAAAAAAAAAAAGTAACATTTGTACTCTAGGTTGAATGTTTCTTGTGGCCTTGGATAGGAACTTGTGGAAAAAAAAGACGAGACCGAGATGGAGATAGGCAGTGCTGTGAAGGTATAATCAGCCTGGCGTTAGATCTTCTCCCATTTCAGTATGTCAACACAAGCTCTCCTGTGTTTGTGTGCAGTGGTAACTGATGTGAAAATATAAGGCCGCAGGTAAAGAGAAAAGCGCCGCTCTCTCAATTCCTCTGTCTGCTTGGAAGTTTCTCCTCACTTTCTGACGTGTCTGATGTCGTGCTTCAGAGGGAAAAAAGGACGGGTGGTGTGGTGTCGGCCGAGCTCTTGTTTTGCAGGGAAAATGAATGCAAAATGGGTAAAGTGAAGTGACGGGATGAGAGCATGCAGGGAACAGGCACTGAGAGTGCTTTTGTTTCTGAGGGATAAAAAAAAAATATGGCTATTGTCTGAAGGGTGCTCTCTGTAATCAAATGAGAGCGAAGGAGAGGAGAAGGTAGAAGCATTTAGCATAACATAGTGCATCAGAGGAAATATGTTCTGTATATGGGTAATTAAAGTCTCATCTTCCCTCTAATTCCTCAGATATGAGGCTCGGATGATTTATATGTGTAGTTTCAGATGTAAACTGTTATAGGGTCTGGGCTTTGAATGCAGACTTTATTGAAGCGTAGCTATGAAAAAAATGACGAGCCTCTTTAATGGTGGTGGTACTTGTTTTATCCTCGTGTTGCATGTGTGTGCGAGCAAGTGTTGGTTCATTAATATATAGGCTCTTGCTGGCACTGAGAGAACATAATGCTGATGAGGAAGATCGAGTGATTTGCATTATCATCATAATAAACATAATTATGTTGTTGAATGTGCTGATTGTAAATACTGCTGTGGTGGAAATGGGAGTCCGTAATTCACGAGGCGAAGAACAGCGTCGCTCCTCCATTTGCTTTCTCGTTTGGTAAATGGAATTTCAATGTGCAGAGGAAGTTAGTAATTTGTGCTCCTTTGGCTTCTGCACCTTGGCTTTTAGCTTTTTCCCTTGGGTGGATCCTCACTAGTCATTTAGGTGATTGTGATTGGCAGTTTCTGTGAATTAGGTATGAGTTAGGACCTGAATGTAATATAAAATTGAATGATGTACATTTAATTTATGTCCTAACATATTTCAATTATATTACTTATTTTTTATAAGCTTTTTTTATTTCATGTTTATTTGATGAGGTTTTGGGGTTTCTCAACCCTGTTCTCACATAAAGCTGATTTTGTTATTTCCTAGCAATAAACATTAACGTAAACATCAAAATAAATAGAAAAAATTAATAAATTAATTTAAAATGCTCAAAATAGGTAACAGGGTTGCAGGTTTAGCCTAAATTAAGCTGTCAAGCTTGGTTTCTCATAAATTAAAAAAAAAAATTGAAATTTATTTCTGTTCTTACGAACAACACAAGTAACATTTGGATAGTTGAGGCTTACAAATGCAAGCAGAATGACAGTTTTTGTAAAAATTGATAATATACAATGATTATTTACCTGTTATGCTGTCAAAATGCTTTCAAAAATAGGGTTAAAGTTATGTTACTTCAAGCAGTGTTACAAGTTTTTGTAATGGGTGACTGAATCATGCAGTAACACAAAATGAGGGTACAACTAAATATTTCATTCTTGTTTGAATATGTTTTTATATGTTACATAATTTTAATTAATTTAATAGCAATTCAGTAGTTTATGACATTTGGTGTATGATTTTTAATTGATGAATAAAGTAGTGAAGGTCTGTATTCATGATCTGACAGATTTTGGTCTGTCCCAGATCAGAAGTCAAGGTCTCTCATGTGGTACAAGCCAAAATCTCCATTACAGAAACTCTTAGGGGTCTACTTTTCAAACTCAGTGAGATCTATTGACAAAAAACAAACAATCTAAAAGCCAAAAACATGTGTATCTTTATATTGAATTAATCTAATAATTAAATAAAAACAATTAATGTTCAATTATAATATTGTTAAATTTTAACATTACATTGAAAATACCCACAGAACGATAGATTACGTCAGCAAGGGTGTGATCGGGGAAAGTTCATGAGCCGGGACTCGAACTTGGGATGCTCGAAGCGTAATGGCGCTAAATGCCGGCACGTTGCCCAAAAGGTTATCGGTGGCGACAGCTGTCACTCCTTTTAATTGTTTATTGCGATCTCACAAAGTTTCATTATAATCAATGAATCTCTCTATACCACACAATCAATCTATTATTTACATCGTGTATACACTGTATGTTATAATGAGAGCATTTGCGAGCTTGTATAACTTTGAACAAAAACTCCAGTGTTTTAAGCGGTGAGTGAATACTGTCTAACATAAACGTCTCTGATTGGCCTTTGCGTTCCAGAAATCAAAGGATATGTCTGTGATTGGCTATATTGCTTAATGCTGTGAAAATACCTTTTACGTTCTCCAGAACGGAAACACAAATAGGCACTGGATAGTTTGCCAGATCTGTTTTGCAAATATGCTTTTAGTACAGCTTCAACTGAGGATGCTTTTGCTTTCTTTTGATGGTGCTTAGCACCCCCATAGAACCGGGCCTGCATTTACCTAATAAAAGATGTGTGATCTACCAGCATTGACTTTGCGATAGACTTGTTGGTCACCACGTTCTTAGAGTGTACAGACACGTGATGTGCTTAAAAGGAGCTACTTTTCATTTTAGGCCACTTTAAAGTTAGATTCTAGTTCATGTAGCATATCTAATAGTCCTTGCAGGTTTTGTGCCTCTAATGATTTAATAAGTGTGCCCTATTCTTGGAAGTGCCTGTTACTGACTGTTCATGTAAACAAATGCTTTGATTTTTATTTCTCCTCTTAATGGCTGCAGGTTGACCATAGGCTAATATGCTACTGTCTCGTGCATGTTGAGCGAGGCCTCTTGCCAAGTTAAAATATTACTCGCTTACGAAATTCCACCAGGAGCCCTCCGGTCATTGTTCATAGAGCTTCCAATTAAAGAAAACAAATGGAGGATGAAATGCCATGCTGAAAAATTTCTGGGAAAGATTCATGCGTCCTAGGTAGGTGTAAAGCATATGTTGATTTGTGTGACATCGCCTCGCTGGCTCCGTGGGCATCTCTGGAGCAGATCTCCATGACCACAAGCCTTTCATCTTTCATCCTGCCTGCCAATAATACACACAGAGCACCCTGAGAAAGAGCCATCTTGCGTCTTCCTTTATTAGAGAGGGAATGAGAAAATATTGTTTTCTCCTCCAGATGGCTGGCGCGAGACTTGTCTCCTCTTGTTTATGTGACATGCTCCTCTTTTGTAGATTGTAACTGATGTCAGTGCATTTCCTCGCCGCCCTTCACCCGAGGTATGAATCCGAGACGAAACTGATTCTAGCGTTCCCTCGCCGCAGCTCCATCAGAGTCTGCTGCCGTCTTATTCACAGATGCAAACTCCCTCTGCCGCCACGCAATTTGAAACAATGCAGCTCCGTCAAGAGTCACATTGCCAAGCTGTCATTTCCAGACACATGCGCATGGGAAACGCCTTGGGACTGGGTGTTACTGCAGAGGTTGCATTGGTATTCTGAAAACGGCAGCTGCTTCGCAGGCCATTTGCAAACATTATTGGAAAGGTGGCAAAACTCCCTCAAGAACGTCAGCGCATGGATTAGAGTGTAGGCATGTTTGAAGATAATGCTCTTTGTCACTATCTGATGTTCGCGAAATATGCTACACGTATTCAGTGTGCCACAGGCTATTTGTTCTTGGAGAAGATCAATATGGATGACTAGTCAAATTCATCTCTTGTTAAACACTGTGTTAATAAACCATTTGCAGTTCACTTAATGGGATAGTTTCCCAAAAATGAAAATGCTGTCATCATTTACTCGCCCTCAAGTCATTCCAAACCTGAATGACTTTCATTCTTCTGTGGAACACAAAATAATACAAAAGTACAAAATGCAGTTGGACCCCATTGACTTTCATTGTATGGCCAAAAAACAATAACATTTTCAAAATATCTTCTTTTTGTTTTTCTGTTTCAAGGAAGAATGAAAGTCATACAGGTTTAGTATGATACAAGGGTGAAGAAATGATTGTCAAAATGATCATTTTAGCTACAGGCTCTTTGTAAAATTATTCAGTTCAGTGCAGTACTGATGAACAGTGATTTATATAGGACCTCAGAGGAACACTTAAAGCTCATAAGACAGGAAATGGATCCAACAGGAGTTCTGAAGCCTCGGGCATCCAGCTAAAACCGGCTGATTGTTCAGCAACACTACTGGCACAGTGCTCAATGGTCTAAAATGCTCAATACCAACACCCAAATCTCAACCCAACTGAAGAACTGAGACGATGTAATGAGGTGGAGCTGCGTTTGCTGCCTCAGGGTCTGCATATCTCACAATTATTAAAGAATTCCTAGCTGTTCAGGGACAGAATTTATGTTTTATCCGAATATAAAGCTGACTTTGTTATCTGAAACAGGCGATGAGTCAGCACCATCAAAATGACCCAAAATTCCAGATTAAATCGGAAACTGGTTTAAAAACTAGCTGAAGTCATAATTTTGTCATGTTTTTATCTGTAGGAGGCCAAAGAGGACAATACATTCCAAAATTGTATTTATGTAAACTGAATGGTCTTTTCAATCTCCAAATTTTTTTAGAAGCCACAAAGCCTTTATTTTCCTGAACAAAGGCTCTTTTTAGATATTTCAGTATGCACACTTATTGTAGATAAAGGTGTTTGTCTGAAATTGTCCCCCCCCCCCCCCCCCCCCCCCCCCCCCCCCCCCCCCCCCCCCCCCCCCCCCCCCCCCCCCCCCCCCCCCCCCCCCCCCCCCCCCCCCCCCCCCCCCCTAAATCACACAAATTTTGCAGATTATTTGCTTTAAACTACCATCTACGAACCCTCATGTCAAAACTGATTTTTGTTTATTAAAAAACTATATATTAAGTCTGGAATCGAACCTGACTTTGCTTTCATGCTATATATTGTAGCGTCTGGACCAATCAAAAACACAATTTTTCATTTGATTTAACAAATCAGTTATTCATTAGATTAACAAGTCGTCACAGACCCCTCACCCAGTAGACTGGGCGCCAGGATGTCTGCGAATGACCACAAACCACTGGTTACCATGACACCTATGATAGACCAGAGCCATTTACGACCTAATGGAATGTTTGAATTAGAAAGAGACACAGTGCCCAGTAGAAATTACTCTTTTCTAATTAATCCATAGGAAAACCTTTCTTTGAATGAACACACATATCCTTGTGTATGTTGTCTTTGAGATTTTATACTGTTTTATGCAGGCTTATGATGGAAACACTCATTCCTGTCATCTTGCTTATATGTAATCCTACCATGTTTAGTATCTATGAATTCGCCTTCTGATGATCTAAACGAGCGTGTATATTATATGTTGGTACATAGGCAATATATTAGTGTCCTGAGAATCTTAAGTAATTTCGATTCAAGTTCCTTTTGCAAATTACCATGCCCTCACACAAAGGGTCGAAAAACCCCCAGTATCTCAAACTCCCACTTGGGATTCCGGCCTTTCTCATTGGACAAGCCCATCTTGAGAGGCGGGAATCTTCTCTGACCTTAAAGGCCTCACACCATGCGACCTGCCCAGAGTCTGTGGTTCTGTTAGGTTTTGAGAAGATGTGAGCTACAACGCTCCAGAACATCCTAAGTTTTGTGCCAGGCCTTCGGCCTTGACTTTTCCATTCACCAAGATTCTCTGACGCAAACTGTTTTTTTCATCAACCAACTTCAGCAAAGATCAACTTGAACCTTTGGACTGTATCAAGCCTTTCTTTCAGACGACGAGACGTGCAAGTATTCAAACTTAGTCTTATTAATTGATCCATTAGGTATAATTTGCACCTTTTTACAAAGGTGTGTTTGAACTAAGAATCTGATGTTTCCTTCAGGCTGTAGATCTGCTGAATATGCAAATGGTTCCATAACTTCATTCCTTTTTTCTCTCCTCTTTACTGCTTAAGCTTCAACCCTTTCCTATACCAACTGTATGTGTGTGTGTGTGTGTGTATGTGTATGTTAGACCAGTTTAGGTGTTTATGTAGTATGTTGGACTAGTTTAAGTGTTTATGTAGTATGTTGGACTAGTTTAAGTGTTTATGTAGTATGTTATACTATTTTAAGTGTTTATGTAGTTAATAAAGTCTTACTTGTATCACACTTTATGTTGTTCATTGTTTGCTCATAACTGGGGTCACTTAGTCATGCAGATTTATGCTACAAGCTCTTTGTAGAATTGTACAGTAAGAAAGTTATTTCCCTTAACCAGGAAATTAACGTTCTTAGAATTGACAGACAGTTGACCCTGAGAGGTCAAGTAAATATCTACAGCGGATCTAAATATTAATAATTAATCATAATTAGTTTTGGTTAATTATTCATATTTCCCCATGAGCTGATTCGCTACAGATAGTCTTAAATACAAACTAAATACTACTAATTTTACAGTGAAACGCTTGGAAGTATTATATTGTTTTGTTCATATAATGAAATCCGTATGTATGTGCTTTTTACCTAAAACTTTTTATTTATTATTTGGACTCCATAAAACCATGGTGTTGGAGCCATTTATTTAGAAATCCAGATAATGCCAAAAAGGTTTGCAGATCTTTTCCTCACCTAATGAGCTCCTTGTTCGATAAGAATGACTATCTACCCAGTGTAAACCGAGCAGCAAAATCCCTTTGAGACAAATCGATTCGACTGAGCCGCCCTTAAGTGAAGAGATTTTGCCACATCCTCCCAAATGTGTTTACTAATTCATCTGATCCAGCAGAACCTGAGAGTTCCCGAATGGCCTTTAGACATCTGCACGGCCATGGGAGACATATGTCTTGATGTAAAATCCTGGCCATTGAGAGCAACTCCAGGAGCAGTTTGCTGTAAGTAAGGAGCTGCTTTTTTCCTTGAGGGGTTTTCTTCTTTTGCTCTTGTCAGCAGTTAATGGCTCACGGGGCACTAAAATCCTTCCAGCTTCATGATAACACCACCAAGTGTAACAACTAAATCTAACACAAAACGAAATTCAATACCTCAGGCAGGTATACGGCGCACCGATGTGGTCTCGTGTGCGCATGTGTGTGCACAAACACTCGCACAGATATGTCTACAAGAAAAGGTGTTTGAAGGATCACGTTTGCTGATGCCTGGTTAGCCCGAAGCTCTTTTCTGGGTACGGACGCCTGCAAGATTTCTTAATTATACTAGTTTGACCTCCAACGCGCTGTCTGCACCCTTGAGTTGCCTCAAACAATCACTCCTCAGTACTTTCTCTCTTTTATGTGGAGCAGTTTATCACGTCCATACCAATAAGGAACAGCTGACTTCTCCTACAGATAAAAATGGCTTATAAAATGGCATTGATATTTCTTCCTGCAGGTTTTATCATATTTTGATGTAGTTTGGTCCAAAAGTATTTGGACACTTAAGTCAGACTTAAAAATGCATGTCGTTGGTGAGTTAAAGTAATGTTTATTTACAATAAAAGCCAAAATGTGTCTGCTTGGGATTAGAAACGGAATAAGCTTTGTGTACAATCCAGAATTGTGTATGAAATAATCAGGATGCAAATATGTGAATATTTTTCCCCTCACTCCTAGTATAAACATCTGAATGTCATGAATATTTCTTCAAATGACATTTCAACATGAAACAAAAATGTGTCACATTTCAAATTGAAAGGCAAAACTTGATTATATCCATTTGGAGTTGATTGGATTGGGAAAAGAGTCCGTTACATACCAGATTTTTCATTTTGATTACAATTTCAAAGATGCAAAGTATTACAAATGTGTTTTTCTTACTAACATTTTAATAAAGTGAACCAGTGAATCATGAAAAACAAGACCAGGATTGTGTAAATACGCAATATTCCATGTTGATTTTCTTGGTTTCATTATATTCTTTTTAAGATGGGGATTAAAAATGCTTAGGAAACTCTGGCTCTGGCTGCAATATTCATGGTTCAGCTAAATAAGATGAAAGTGTCTCAATGCCTCCGGGCCCCGCTCCTCTCTGTTCATGCTGTGATGTAATGCTAGTTTGGGGACAACAGGTGTTGCTGGGATTCAGGGAGCTATGTGGTGTACATGCTGTGCTCCATCTTCCGATACTGCTGGAATGCTGTTGACCTGTGTTTATCTCAGTAGGGCTAACTGATGAGGATATTTTGAGCAATTGATTGACATCCAAAGACTACGTTATTACTAGATATAATTTTCTTAGCTGGTTTTCTTGCTCTTAGGAGGTGGATAAGAAACACTTTAATACCTTCTTAGTGCTTTTGAATTTTGAATTGATGTAACAGGATGCAGAAATGCAGTTTGTAAAGTAAATTGAAATGGAAAATAGGTTATTTACAAATGTTGAATGTTGCTATTTTAATGTTTTTTTTTTGTTTGAAAAAGTGTACACCTTATGGACAGAGGGAATGATAGATAGAACTAGAGGTGGGTGATATGACCAAAATCACAATACGAGTAATTTTATTTCACGGTAACAATATCACAATATAGTTATTTTTACTTTAAATAAGGTCTTTAGGATGATATTGATTGATTGAAATGTCTGATGCCATAGAAATTTTATAATTCTTGTCACCAGTGTCAATATCACAAAAAACTAATACTAGCTTAAATAAAAAAATAAAAAACACAAGCTCACTGAAGACAAGTAAACAGTAAGCGATTAAGAAGAATAGGAAACTAATTACAAGCAATAGGGAAAAAACTACAGTAGAACAAATAAATAAGAAATGCTACATATATTGTATGCATCATTTTCACTAATTAAATTAAATATATATTTCTTCTTATTAAAGGGGTCATATGACGTTGCTAAAAAAGTAAAAAAATTGTGTAATGAAATGTTTATGCAGTTTAAGGTTCAAAAAAACACATATTTTCCACATACTGTACATTACTGTTTTCCTCTATGCCCCGCCTTTCTGAAACGCGGTCGATTTTTACAAAGCTCATCGTTCGGAAAAGCGAGTTGTACTCTGATGGCCAGCTATCCAGTGCATTGTGATTGGCAGAAAACCTCAAGCGTGTGACGGAAATTTTACACCCCTACCATACTGTGATGCCATGTCCTGGTGCGACGAGACAAAAACAATAAAACCCATTATAAGCGAGGCATTTGTAGCATCCAGTGGAGACATAATTACTGATTATAATGACTTATACTGTCTTTTTACGCGTTGCCGCATAAACATAAAACCATGTCTGATTTTGTGATCAGAGAAATGACAAACACAAGTGCTACTCTACACTGCTCGCTTTTGAATCGTCAGTTGGCAAATTACTTTAATATGAAAAGCTTAAAGGCTGTGAGTCAGAACCAGCCGCATTGTAGGATACCACTCCAGGTTTAGGAAAACATTCCTCCGTAAAATGCGTGCCACACACACGCATATTTGGTTGAAACGTTTGGCACAGGGCTTGTAAATACAACTTAACCACTGATTATTAGACGTGTCCTCTTTTGGAAGGCCAAACAAAGTAATTTTTCTTTCGCAACGAAACACACAGCGTCTCCACAACATGGCGGCGGCGGCAACAACAATACTACAGCAAAAATAAAAGTTACGCCGCCTTTCTTAGCGTAAACAATTGGGCGCCGTTATGCAGATCTTCCCACACAGTGACGTAGTCAGTGGGGCATGTTACGAGAGTTTTAGAGGGTTTGGCAGAGTCTTAACTTTGAAGAATATCTTTTTGGTTTTGAGACTTTAGTCTTTGCAACTTTAGGGATCTTATCTATTCACGATCAGCTTGTAACACTCCAAAGAGAAAGGAAAACTTGAAATCGCATCAGATGATCCCTTTAAAATTACAAAAGTGAGAGAAAAAGTTAGTCAAGAGCAGTGAGAGATTTTCTTTCTTTTGTTGATTGATTAACATGAATGACAGACAGGAGGAATAGACTGCTGTCACTTTAAGAACTGCCCAGTTCCAAAATACTGTTACACGTGTTTTCTTTCTCAGCTGTTTGCTTTCACTTATGACCTAAATTTCCAAGGATACTTGCAAAGACGGGCATTTTGACATATACAGGTGTGTGCAGAGGTGTTAAGGCGTCAAAAATTTGGTTCAATACTCCCGCGCTCTGTAAGCACCGTCTTCACATGTGTGCGCTTCTCTGGCAGCGCACAGTCTCTCAGACAGCGTGCGCATATAACGAAATTAGTTCTCTTTCACCACTGATTGCATTTCAGTGGCTTAAATCCCTTGTTTTTAAACTCCAATACCTAAAAACATGTGTAAACGATAAATTTTTGTGACCACGTAGCACCTCAACGTCACGTGAGCGTGTAACCGCGATAGAGAAGATAATCCAAAATCTCTAGCGGTTGACACATTTCTACCGGTTAATCGTGTCTACCAGTATATCACCCACTCCTAGATATAGCAATGATGGATGGATGGATACTGTAGATAAATAGATACTGTAGATGGATACTGTAGATAGATAGATACTCTAGATAGATGATAGATAGATACTGTAGATAGATAGAAAAGATAGATAGGAGATAGATAGATCGATACTATGTGTGTGTGTCTTATATATTATATATATATTATATATATATATATTATATATATATACAATAGATAGATAGATGATAGATACTGTAGATAGATGATAGATAGGTAGGTAGATAGATACTGTAGATAGATAGATACTATAGATAGATAGATATAGATAGATATATACTGTAGATAGATAGATAGATACTGTAGATAGATACTGTAGATAGATAGATACTGTAGATAGCTGATAGACTGGATACTGTAGATAGAGATGAGGAATACTGTAGTAGAGATGGATACTGTAGATAGTGATAGTAGGTAGGTAGTAGGTGTGATCGACTGTAGATAGCACTGGCTAGATACTGTGTATATATCTTATATATATATATATATATAATTCTCATATAACATACAGTGGGTACATAAAGTATTCAGACCCCCTTAAATTTCACTCTTATATTGCAGCCATTTGCTAAAATCAATTAAGCTAAAATCATTTTTTCTCATTAATGTACACACAGCACCCCAATATTGACAGAAAAACACAGAATTGTTGGCATTTTTGCAGATTTATTAAAAAAAGAAAAACTTAAATATCACATGGTCCTAAGTATTCAGACCCTTTGTATTTAGTAGAAGCACCCTTTTGATCTAATACCGCAACCCACCGACACCCCCTTTTTAGGGAAAGATGCAACAAGTTTTTCACACCTGGATTTGGTGATCCTCTGCCATTCCTCCTTGCATATTTTCTCCAGTTCTGTCAGGTTGGATGGTACACGTTGGTGGACAGCCATTTTTAGGTATCTCCAGAGATGCTCAATTGGGTTTAAGTTAGGGCTCTGGCTGGGCCATTCAAGAACCGTCCCAGAGTTGTTGTGAAGCCACTCCTACGTTATATTAGCTGTGTGCTTAGGGTCATTGTCAAGTTGGAAGGTGAACCTTCAGCCCAGTCTGAGGTAATGAGCACTCTGGAGGAGGTTTTCGTCCAGGATATCCCTGTACTTGGCCACACTTTTCATCTTTCCCTCGATTGCAACCAGGTGTCCTGTCCCTGCAGCTGAAAAACACAAAAAAAAACCCCCACCCCCAGCATGATGCTGCCACCACCATGCTTCAAAGTTGGGACTGTATTGGACAGGTGATGAGCAGTGCCTGGTTTTCTCCACACATACCGCTTAGAATTAAGGCCAAAAAGTTCTATCTTGGTCTCATCAGACCAGAGAATCTTATTTCTCACCATCTTGGAGTCCTTCAGGTGTTTTTAGCAAACTCCATGCGGGCTTTCACGTGTCTTGCACTGAGGAGAGGCTTCCCGGGCCACTCTGCCATAAAGCCCCGAACTGGTGGAGGGCTGCAGTGATGGTAAACTATCTACAACTTTCTCCCATCTCCCGACAGCATCTCTGGAGCTCAGCCACAGTGATATTTGGGTTCTTCTTGACCTCTCTCACCAAGCTCTTCTCCCCCGATAGCTCAGTTTGGCCCGGACGGCCATCTCTAGGAAGGGTTCTGGTCATCCCAAACGTCTTCCATTTAAGGATTATGGAGGCCACTGTGCTCTTAGGAACCTTAAGTGCAGCAGAATTTTTTTTGTAACCTTGGCCAGATCTGTGCCTTGCCACAATACTGTCTCTGAGATCTTCAGGCAGTTCCTTTGACCTCATAAATCTCATTTGCTCTGACATGCACTGTGAGCTGTAAGCTTATATAGACAGGTGTGTGGCTTTCCTAATCAGTCCAATCAGTATAATCAAACACAGTGGGACTCAAATGAAGGTGTAGAACCAACACAAGGATGATCAGAAGAAATGGACATCACCTGAGTTAAATATATGAGAGTCACAGCAAAGGGTCTGAATACTTACTTAGGACCATGTGATATTTCAGTTTTTCTTTTTTTTAAAATCTGCAAAAATGTCAACAATTCTAAGTTTTTCTGTCAATATGGGGTGCTGTACATTAATGAGGAAAAAAAATTAAATTAAATGATTTTAGCAAATGGCTGCAATATAACAAAGAGTGAAAAATTTAAGGGGGTCTGAATACTTTCGTACCCACTGTATATTTACACTCTAGATAGATGTAGCTATAGATGAATAAGAAGATACTGTAGATAGCGGTAGATACGTAGGGTTTAGGTAGATAGTTAGATATGTAAGATAGATACTGTAATAGATGTATATATACAGTGGGTACTGAAAGTATTCAGACCCCCTTCGTTATTTTAGCTGTGTGTTGCCTTGGTCATTGCCTTGTTGGTAAGGGAAAACTTCGACAGGTTGAGGTTGAGCAACTCTGGCAGCCACGGTTTTCGTCCAGGATAGCCGTTACTTGGCCGCATTCATCATAAAACACCCCCACAGCATGATTCTGCCACCACCATGCTTCACTTTTGGGTCTGTATTGGACAGGTGATGAGCAGTGACTGGTTTTCTCCACACATACTGCTTATAATTAAGGCCAAAAAGTTCTATCTTTGTCTCATCAGACCAGATAATCTTATTTATCACCATCTTGGAGTCCTTCAGGTGCTTTTTAGCAAACTCAATGAGGGCTTTCATGTGTCTTGCACTGAGGAGAGGCTTCAGTCAGGCCACTCTGCCATAAAGCCCCAACTGGTGGAGGGCTGCAGTGATGTTGACTTTCTACAACTTTTTCCCATCTCCCGACTGCATCTCTGGAGCTCCGCCACAGTGATCTTTGGGTTCTTCTTTACCTCTCTCACCAAGGCTCTTATCCCCCGATAGCTCAGTTTGGCCGGACGGCAGCTCTAGGAAGGGTTCTGGTCGTCAAACGTCTTCCATTTAAGGATTATGGAGGCCACTGTGCTCTTTAGGAACCTTAAGTGCAGCAGAATTATTTTTGTAAACTTGGCCAGATCTGTGCCTTGCCACAATTCTGTCTCTGAGATCTTCAGGCAGTTCCTTTGACCTCATAAATCTCATTTGCTCTGACATGCACTGTGAACTGTAAGGTCTTATATAGACAGGTGTGTGCTTTCCTAATCAAGTCCAATCAGTAAAATCAAACACAACTGGACTCAAATGAAGGAGTAGAACCATCTCAAGGATGATCAGACGAAATGGACAGCACCTGAGTTAAATAAATGAGTGTCACGAAGGTTGAATACTGACCATGTGATATTTCAGTTTTTCTTGTTTAATAAATCTGCAAAAAATGTCAATAATTCTGTGTTTTTATGTCAATATGGTGTGCTGTGTGTACAATAATGAGGAAAAAAAAATAACTTAAATTATTTTAGCAAATGGCGGCAATATAACAAAGAGTGAAAAAATTTAAGGGGGTATGAATACTTTCCGTACCCACTGTATATACTGCAGATAGGTGGGTAGATAGTTAGATACTGTAGATAGATACTGTAGATAGATACTGTAGAGGGATGAATATAATGTAGATAGGTGGGCTAGATGTTAGTTACTGTAGATAGATGGTAGATAGATTAAATAGTACTGGAGATATAGGATAGCTATGTAGGTAGGTAGTGTAGATACTGTGAGTAGTTACTGTAGAGATAGTGAGATACTGTAGATAGATGAAGGTACTGTAGTGTTAGGTGGGTAGATAGTTACGATACTGGAGATAAGATGGCAGATCGATACTGTAAGATCAGTGTTTCCCAACCTTTTAGCGCGGCACCCTTGGAAATTCTAACAACGTTTGGCAACATACAACATTAATTGTCACAATATTTGAATTATAACTCGATATGATAATTTGAAAAGTGTAGCTATTCAGTACAACAGGGAAGAACTGCATAATATAATGTCACACAGATATTTTTAATATCATTAAAAAAAAATTGTCCATCAATGGTGGCAAACAGTAGGCTAATTTCTAATGAAAAGAACAATTTATATGACAGATTTTAATGTAAGCTTTTATACTTATGTAAACATTATTTAATTACCATTATAAATGGCTATCTCACAAATTTTTGCTCACTCAGTGTTTTTTTAATTTTACAGCTGGGTAATTTTGTTGCAATAGCACGAGATAGCTTGATTTCAAACTTTTGAATTGAATAAAATAATAAGTCACAAAAACGACAAGTAAGCAGTCGGTAATAAAATAAGAACAAATAAAGAATTTAATAATGATAGCACAAATAAAAAAAATAACGACAGGCCTTCGAATTAAATATAAATTGCTTTTTAGTTTTTCAGGTAGGTCAACAGTATGGTCAGATTATTTAAAAAAAAAAAAAAAAAAAAAATTATAAATTTTTTTTTTTTTTACTAATTGTCCAAATAAAGTTTAGTCCTAGAAAGCTATTATTATCAGAGGACACGTGAGCATAACGGTTAGCAGAACAATGAATGAGAGGGCAGCGTTACCAGAATTGCCATATACCAAACCATGTTACAACACAGTAGGGCTATTACAAACAGAAACAATACTAAACTACATAGATGTTTCCTGTCAGCTCAATTTTTAGTGGACTTTGCTGTTCCGATTCGCATGAACGGTATACGAGTGGAGCACTCACATGGGCCGTGAGCGACTGAGCGGAGCACACACGCGCATAGAGTGGGATAATACACACACGCATAGAGCGGAATAACATGTGAAAGTGAATCCTGAGCGGTGAAACTAATTTTCGGCAGCCGGAATTTCAGTGCATCTCTAATTATTGGCGACATCAGAAGTGGATATTATATAATAGATGCATTTTTGAACATTTTATCAATTAAAATATTAAAAAATATTTTTTTTACACGGCACCCCTGCTCTAGACAGACGGCACCCCGGTTGGGTACCTGCTGTCGTTAGATGATAGATACGTAGATAGATGATAGATAGGTAGTAGGGGGGGAATTTTTAGATACTGTAGATAGATAGATACTGTAGATGGATGGATGGATGGATGATAGATAGATACTGTAGATAGATGAATAGATAGATAGATGATAGATAGATTGGTAGGTAGGTAGGTAGGTAGGTGGATGGATGGATGGATAGATACTGATAGATAGATGTAGCGCTCGGAAGATCGGCCTGCGACTGGATGGTGCAGACACGAACAACCCGATCAGGGATCCTCAAATCTGGCCCACGAGATCCACTTTCCTGCAGAGTTCAGCTCTAACCCTAATCAAACACACCTGAGTTTGTTAATCAATGTCTTCAGGATCATTAGAATATAACAGTTAGGTGAGTTTGATCAGGGTTGGAGCTAAACTCTGCAGCGCATTGGCCCTCCAGGGCAAGATTTGAGGAACCCTGCTATAGATAGATGGATAGATAGTTCATAATCGGCAATGAATCGCCTGCAATTTTGAACGTGATTTTGCGTAGCTTGTCAGTGAACTACGGCTCTGTGTAGTAAATGCCGCTCCATCTGAACGCACGTGCTGGAGATGTACTACTAATCACAGGAGCGGCTTTACTGACGAGATGCGCATGAAAATCGCATTCGATTTTTTGCACAGCCCTAATAGATAATAGATATACTACAAAGGTACTGTAGATAGATATATAGATAGATAGACAGACAGACATACAATGCATCAGAGGTCAGTGAACAAACTGTTGGAGGTCTGATGAGGATGAGACTACAAAAGTGGTCAGTCCACTTTTTTTGCTTGACATTATTAATTCTGAGAAAAGTGCTGCCTTTGATCATGCTGGAAATAATGAGGAGTGAATGTAATTCATCTGATATATGCGGAGACAAATTGGATGCATCCAGTGGAAGCCTGCAGTTTGTGTGAAGCTCTAAAGCTTAAATCCCTCATTGTTACTCCATAAATTACCTTGTTCTTCCCCTCTTTTATACGCCTGCTCTTTCTATTGATCTTAAATTCAGTCTCTCACATTAATTTGGGATGTTTTGAGCATCATGTACAACAGGGAAATTTTCAGCCAAGGACAAGCAAGTTTTGTCCGTCTTCCTCTCTAAAGCTTCTTAAAATTCTCTGTACATCTTCATCTATTTCCCTGTATATTCCAGAACATCTTGGCAGATTACATTGGTTGGTCTGCCTGTCATACAGCGGATATTTTGTGTCCTTGGGTAATACGTTTGTGGAGACCTCCATTTCGGTGGTTCCAGTGTGCCATCACCTCGCTGAAACAGTATATTTCAGTCTGCCCCTGAAATGAAATTGAAAATTTCCCATTTACTGAATTGTGTTGAAATGAACATGACTTCTTCGTCTCCCCTTCTTTCCTGCCAGGAGGGCCAATAGGCAGGGCTGGAATTTAACTATGATTGGCATTTTATTCCTAATAAAATATACTGCAAAATCACAGTCCATTTGTGGAAGTAATGAAATCCTTCTTTCTGGCACATCCTAAGATTTTCTTTACTTATTTCTTCGTTTTCCCTGCAGCTCATATCTCTGTTAACCCCACCCCTCCTCCTCTTGTTGTTTTTCAGTTTTTTTTCTTCTTCTTTCCCTTCTATTACTCATTTCTCCCACCTCTCCTTGTGTGTGTGTTGGTGTTTGTGCTTTCTAATTTTCAATTTTGGTTTGCACTCCTCTTCTGTCTGGTTTTTCTTCTCACTGCTTTTTCAATCTGAAACATTTCTTGTTTTTCCTCCTTCACATTTCTTCTGTTTTTTATATCATCTGTTGTTGTGTTTTATTTTGTGAGTAGTCCTTTGCACATCACTGTTTCAGTATGTGCAATTTTACATCACCTTGACTGCTGGAATTACTTCTCTCTCTCATTCTCTGGCACATTGTGATTCGGTCGGAGCGTTAAGGACTGTTTTTATGGGAGAAGCCGGTGGGTAATGTGCAGGTTTGTCACACGGAAATCATACAAATGCACAATATTTATGAAGTTCAACCTCCTCCGGCTACCTTAATTCATGGGTTCACCCTTTTCTCCTCTTGTCGTGATTACTCTCCCGCTCTGTTTGTTTCTGAGTTAGCAGACCATGTTTGTTTTGTTTTTCTTTGCATTCATTCTCAAAATCCCTTTCTTTCTCTCTTAATGCTTTACTGGCTGTGTAGTCTTTATGGAACAGGCTAACAACCTGTCAGCACCTTAGCAACGACTAACAACGCATTGGTAACTATACTCACTAGCATTGTGCTTAAGAGTTTTGACTTGTGGGATGAGGTCTTCTGATTTTGGCCAATCAGGAACATCATAGCAAGCACCTTAGCAACATGCCAACAGCCAGTCAGAACATCTTAGCAGTTGAGTAGCAGTACCTGAACAACCACAATAGTGCAGTTTAGCACTTATGGTGTGTGCACACCAAAAGCAAATTTAATTATTCGTGTGAGTAGATTACATACCAAGTTAATGCAAAGACTCGAATAGATGCAAATCTGTGCCCGACGATGCAAATGGAGCGACTTGATTGCAGCAGAAGATGGGATTGAGGCGTATATTGTGCTTTAGCGGCAATCGCGTAGGCCAATTCGCAACTGGAGTAGAAAATTTACATGACGTGTTATTGCGCAAGCCAATCAGCGAAGAGTTTATTTATTCGTCTGGTTTGGCATGTCCAGTTGTATCATAAAATGGAGGAGAGCATTACACAATGTTTTTATTCATACAAGTGACACGAAAAAACGGCCCACGAGTAATCTAGAGTGATAATGCGATGCGAATATTTAGGAAATAGCGAGTACTTTTAGGGCCCTATGAAATCAGTGTATTTTTCCCAAACCATTACATTTATTTATTTATTTTTTCAAAATTCCGTTTTTTTTTTTTAATATTTTTCTAGACTCTGTTTTAATAGTTACATAAAATTGTATTAATCAAAAAGTATGTCTAATTAATTGAATTATGAAACTATCAAGAAACTTACACAATTTAACAGCAATTTATTAAGAGTTTAACAAAAATTACATTAAGGCCCTATGAAATATGTTTTTCCCCTCAAATTGAGTTTTATTTTTATAAGTGCTGTTACATTATTTCTCCATTCCATTTAATGGGTTCATTCAGTTAATTATAAAAAGCATCTGTAAATTCTTTTTATAAAAAAAAAACTAATTTATTATTTAATTATTATTATATAATTTATTATCAGAACCGATGTGTTAGGTATTTACATTTTTCTGGTAAATATTCCTTAAAAATATTGTTTTAATAATAATTTTGTTAGTAGTAGTAGCAGCTCTGTTGACTTGGGTTAATAAGGTACACCATAGCAACCAACCAGCACACCTTAGCAACACCTTATCACCCGGTAGATCACTCACGAGCTGCTAATTCCTTAAAAATATTGTTTTAATAATAATTTTGTTAGTAGTAGTAGCAGCTCTGTTGACTTGGGTTAATAAGGTACACCATAGCAACCAACCAGCACACCTTAGCAACATGTAACATCAGTCAGAACACCTTAGCAACTGAGTAGCAACGCTCTGGCGCACACAATGGCTTTATTGTGGACTGTGGTGATGAATTTTATACGCAAGCATACACAACTCGTTTTCTTTAGAAAATCTCTTAAAATCAATCGTTTTTGTGTTTCCGTCCCTCTTTTTGACTCATTATTTCCTCAGTGCAAGTCAGCGGGGTGTGCGAGACTTTGAGTGGAGGTGTGAAATCGTGCATACTTGAGCGTGATCTTTCCTGTGTGTGTGCACGTGGCATTGCCGGTCCCATTTCCACAGAGTCCTTTGTCGCATCTTTATTTCATGACGTCTGCGAATGTGTAATTATGACACTGCTCCAAAGCTGGCAGCGCTCGCCTCAGAGGACATGTCCACGACGTGAACTGTGCCTTACGCCGGCACGGCGGTGGGATAATGGAGGCGAGTCAAGAAGGGATGGCGTCTTCCCTTGATGCTCTAATTGCTCGGCGGCAGTCACAGCTGGTTTGGGCTGCTGCCATGTCTCTGTGATTTGTTCGATCTGTGAGAGCTTGAGAGATATCAGGGGCCAGTGTTTTGTTGTAGATGGAGATGCCAAATGTTTGTTTGCGAGCGTGTGACTCAGTTAAACCAAACAGGCATAAAAAGGACTTGTAGCTGAACAGGGCTTGTTTAAACAGTGCCAAACAAACACTGCAAAGCTCATCTTTATTAACCAGAACATTTTGTGTTTTCTAATAATTTAAACTCCCTGCAGATGTTCTTCATCCCCAGCTCAGTGTGGGTGATCCACAACCTCACGTGCGATAGCAGAAATCACATTCATTTTTCACTTTATGACATCAAATACAACTAATCCTGTGTCTTAGGAGAAAAATGGAGCCCTCGTGATTGAAGCAGGGCAAACTTCTCCTGCAGTGTGAGACTGCTTTGAGCGAACGCTCTTTAGTCGTACTTAGAGGCCCTGGAGGTCATGACCCCTTCAATGCTCTGTGCTTCCTTCCTCCAGAGAGCCCAGGAGCGCTTACAGATGAGGCAGACAAGACCGTGTGATGTATTTTTCAGCACAGTGAAGCTTGCACACGCTCCTTTTGGACTTGTCAAAGTGCTGGCATGTTTCTTCTTGGCCCCCATTTGGGGAAAAACGGCTAGTGAGACCGACAGGACAAGGGTTAAGGGAGCGTTAAAACAGAATTTTGTATCGTTCTGATGTGGGCTCACAGTGTTGGCTGGTGAGTCGTGACGGAAAATGGCAAGCTGGGTACTCAAATGTTTATAAGGGGTAGAAATGAGAAGTATAGTAACACTTTACTTAAAGCCTGTGTGTTTAATGCATTATAAAAATAGTAACAATTCATTGTTACACTATGCTTTTTAAATTTGGTTGTAATTATTTACGACAAGATATAATGTATTACAACCATTACCGCGGGAAGTAGGGGTGCTGAGGGTGCTGCAGCACCCCCTGGAGTGTAGCCAATGAAAAAATGGGGGTGCTGGGGGTGCGGTGTTAATGAACAATATATAATAAAAAATAAATAATATTCATTTTATTAATTTGTATAGTCATTCAAATTCATTGAAAGAAAGTAGCCTAAGCCTACAATGACAAGAAGCAACGGTTAAATATGAGTTAAATTGAATCAAATTGACTGTGAAAGTAGTTTCAACTGATTAAACTTATTAAACTGACTTAAAAAATCGTTTGTTGCCATGATTTTTGGATTATATTATAACCTGTAACATGTCTCTGCCGTACCCAAATTAAGAATTAACAACAATTTCTACAGACAGCAGAGAAAGAGCGAGAGCGTCTACCTCAGCAGCAACTAATCTCGCATTCTCACATCTGTAGCGCTTATTTTGATATTTAATGTTAGATCTTTCATATTCTTGGAACAAAATTAATGCTTAGGGTTGATTCAGTATTACTCTTAATGAAAAACACACACAAAAAATCAACAATGATACAATGACAAAGTCGCTTACATAAAACTTTAATGAAGCGAACAAATAAGACCATGGTGTAGCATCTGGGTATGCAGGTGCATATGGTCCCAGGCAGTTTGGGGGGCCGCCGAGCTGGGGGCAACGAGGGAACGAATAGAGCCCTGCATGGGCCCGGCCCTTGTCCAACAGCTTCATGAGAATTCTCGGCCCGAGTCCGACTGGATACCGTGACTTTTCTCTCTCTCTCTCTCTCTCTCTCTCTCTCGCTCTCTCTCCCGCTCTCTCTCTCTCCCCCTCTCTCTCTCACTCTCGTTCCCCTTACACAGCTATTAAAATAGTTCAGTTTTGGTTTTTAATTTTAATGGCAAAGTGGTCATATTTATTTTTGTTTGTTTATTAAGTTAATTTAGAAATATGTTTGGAACATTTTATGTTTGTTAAATTCAAGTTTTTGTTTTTTAAGGGAACGACCAAGCGGCAGCGGCAGTGAGTTGAGAATTATGTTTGATGCAAACCATAGCCTTAGCAAATCAACAAGACTTGCCTAATATAAACAGACATAAATCACTTCAATGCATTTCACAGTATTATTTAAACATTTAACCTAGATACATTCGTGCTGTTTAGGCTCATATTCAATCTTGGGCGGAGAGTGGAAGCTAGAAAGCTCGCTCTGCAGGAAGGAGGCGCCAGCCGCTACCACTTTGCTTTATTTTAATAACAGGGAAACTTAAAAATACGCCGTATTTTTGCTCATAAAGGTTGATATTCCATCATTCGGACTGCAAAGTGTCAACTTGTAGTTGTGTGGCCTCACAATATCACAAACTTTTGTAAAATTTTTAAGGAAAACAAACAGGATGTGCTTTCTGTCATCTTGGTCTTGAGCAGGAGCGCTTCACCGACATGATAAAAATATCTATAGAATGCTTTAAATTACTATTTTAAAACAAAATAATTCAAATCGAATACAAAAACTCTTTCATTATTTAATCCTTAAAGATTCATCTCTAAAGGCGCGTCCAATGAGGAGATGGCGAGTCAGATTCGTCAAATTCATTTTTGCAACATTTACTCAGAAAACATTAGTTTATTAACAAATAATTCAAATATCCCCTCACTATTTTTTTACTTTTTTGTTTGTTTTTTATTTATTTTGTTTGTTTTTTGGGCCACTGTGCCGAAATTGTGTTTGCATTCAGTAGCCTATACTTTTGCCACGTTTAAAAATAACTAAATAAATAAGATTAACGTCATAATATTTTAAGAATAGTCAAAGTTATGATAATAAAATCATGTTATATTGCATGAAGTTAATGTGATAATTCCACCTATAGGCCTGCTCCTCCAAAAAAAAAAAAAATATATATTTATTTCTTTGGCAAAAAAAAATCTGGTCATCCTTTTGACTTTTTTTTTAAAACTCTGATTGATCGATTTCATGAGACATTCGTTTGTATTAAATTGTTCTGATTTTTTTCAACATGCATTAAAAAAATTCATGATTATTTCCTGCTGCAAATATTAAAGAGTACAATTTTTTTGCACATGGCCCGGGGCTGACTTGCTACGCCACTGGGGGACTAGAACCTGAGGTACGGCGTGTAACCATAATAAATAAGGTTGTTTGGATTTTCCCCCCCGGGGGGGGGGGGGGGTACTTTAAGAAGCTTATGTCCTCATTATTATTAATCGGAAAAACAAATAAAGGCTATCCAATCAAATAGTCACAATACAAATTCACCTATATTAAAACTTTTTACTTTTTTTAACAATTAAATACGGAGATTTGTAACCTCGTTTAACACAAATAACTAGCCGATGGATTTCCCCTTTACTCCTTAAAACATCGTAGTTTGTGTTTATTATATATTTATTAAAACAATCAGCCATAAAATAGTACACCTGGCAACTTTGCATATATTAAACATCTCTCCTTGTATTAACAAAATAAATAGAATGGATATAGCCGTTGTTACCCAAAGAAATAAGGTTTTTTCGAAATTAATTCTTAGTTTGTGGTTCATGGGTTAATTTTTTTAAGAAAACCCCGTCACCAAAGACACTCACCTCTTAGCTATTAAACGAATACTTAAATTTTTATAACAAAAGGTTCCTTTGATCCGCCATCATATGTTCAGTCTTGTCGCTCACTCTTGTCACGTGACCCCAACCCCCCCGCCCCCCCGGTTTATTTCTCAGGCCCCCCCATCTCAAAAGTACGTTCACGCTGCTATGAATTACAATGCTCATTATGAATAATTATATTGCATTATACCCTTTAATAACCCTTTATAAAGCGTTATACACAAAGACTTTAAGTAAAGTTTTACCAGAAGTCTAATAAAAGAGTTTTAGTAGATCAGTTTGTTTGGATCATATATGTTGGTTGGTTCAAAGATGAATTCATATTTAGGTTAGTCATATATTGTCTTTCACCTTTTATGTTGTTTGGTGTATTGGTTACCCTTTCAGCTACTTCTAAATGATTTTACTAAGGATGCATGGTGTATCGGTGTCACATTTCGGATTTTTTGAAAACTATTGTGATTATTATTTCAATGTTTAAATTTTATAATGATTACGTTGAAAATTGTTTATTTAAATTGATAAAATTAAAAGTTTCTTGAGCACTAAATCAGCATATTAGAATGATGTCTGAAAGATCATGTGACACTGAAGACTGGAGTAATGTTGAAACTTGATAAAACCAGCTTTGGGAATTCGAAATAAACTGTATTTTAAAATATATTCAAATAGAAACGAGTTATTTTAAATTGTAATAATATTTAACTGTTTTTACAGTAGTTTTTTATTAGATAAAATAAATGCAGCCTTGGTGAGCATAAAAAACTTAACTCCAAACTTTTGAATGGCAGTGTATTGGTAGATATAGGACAGTAATTAGTACCTGTCTCCTATTTTTACTTGTAGATTAACTTTGCTATCATCCATTGCTCACGTTAAATCTTTAAAACGGCAACAAATACATTTAATTACATTATTAAATGTAATCTTTAGCAAATCATATGACATTTTTCATACTGCACATTATAATTGTGTGATGCCAAAATTCACTTGTGCATTAAAAAATATTTTATTTTTAATTTATTTAGACAAAATAGTACAGAATATATTAATGTCTGCCATTTGTTAGTTTTTAGCCATAAATCAAAATAACTCATCTTATTGGTATGAGCCACATTTTTAATACATGTGCATCCATAAAAATTTTTTCTTACTTTCTGGTTCTGTCTAAACATTATTACAGTTTTCAAAGAAGTTAACGACTAGTTACTGATAAATATGGTAGTAGTTATCATAGTGGAGTTGCCAGTGCATGTAAATATTGATGTACATGATACTGTTTAGTTTTTTTCCTGCCAGACTGTTCTGCCACGATTAGCGTTTGCCTTGCGGTGGGATGCTGGGCAGACCCCAGGACAGACATGTACAGGTTAAGCACCGCAGAACAGAGATGCTAACATAGACTCAGGGTAAACAGATCTGAGGCTGTTGGGGAAGCAGGGGAGGTGAAGTGACCTACTTAACAGAGAAGGGATGCAGTGTAAACATGAGGGAAAGAAGGGGTGGGCAGGAAAAGACCAGATTGGCAGGTGGCCATTTTGAGTTCACCCAATTGCTGTAGCAACTTGAGGGTGGAAGTAACAATCACGGATCACTGCGCAAATTGTGCCCTGTTTATTTATACGCATGTATGTACGTGTCCCATGATGCACCTGCACTCCCAGATCACGGCATTTCACATCTCTGATTGGTTCAGTCTCCAGATGGAGTGAGATGCATGTGCCCAAGCACACACACACACCTGCACGATGATGAGCAGGAGCCTGTGGCATTACTCACTGTAATGTGGAAATGTCACTGCACACTCGCACACAAAAGCGCATCTGTGGCTCACACACAGACTGCATTTACCCTGATAGATTTCTGTCTCACCAGGCAACCAGTGCCCTTTCTTCAGGTCACGTCCTGTAGGCCTGTGTTTCACCTCTCATTCTCTGCCGTCTGCCACTTTGAGTCATACTTGACTTCTGCACTTGAATACTAAGCCAGGAGGGAAGTTTTAATTTTTTTTGGTGTTCTAAATAACCTACTTTTCGAATTTATGGTCAGTTAAATTTTCAATGCTATTGAAAGTCTCCCTCGCTCACCAAAGCTGCATTTTTTGATCAAAAATAGTAATTTTGTGAAATATTAGTGCAATTTAGAATAACTGGTTTCTATTTTAATATATTTTAAAATGCAATTTATTTCTGTGATGGCAAAGCTGAATTTTCAGTAGCCATTTCTCCTTCAGTGTCATGTGATCCTTTAGAAATCATTTACATATCAGCATTTTCTAATATGCTCTAATTTGGTGTTTAAGAAACATTTCCTAATTTCAATGTTTAAAACCGTTATAATTCTTTAATATTTTTGTGGAATGATTTTTTTTTTTTTCAGGATTTGTTCATGAATTTAACATTCAGAAGAACACCATTTATTTGAAACAAATCTTGTTTATAGACATTTATATAGAGGTTTTACTGTCTCTTGATCAATTTAATGCGTCCTTACTGGTCAAACTTCCAAATATATGTGTAACATTTTTATAATTATGCTAACTTTTCTTGGTCTTGAATTTTTTTCAAATTTGATGGAGTTTTGTAATTGTTCATGCAGTTCATTAATTCCAAAAACATTGTTAGTTTTTGTGTCAGAAAAAACAGCTCGATTAATTATAAATAGTATCTTAAGTATTTTATGCAGTATAGTTTTATAAATTTTTGGTCATTGAAGGGATAGTTCAACAAAAATTACAAAATACAAATTAAGATATTTTTGATGAAATCCGAGAGCTTTTTGGCCCTCCATAGACAGCAACGCAACTGACATTTTATCAGTGTTGGGGAGTAGCTAGCTACAAGTAGTGGCGCTACTAGCGTAACTAAATTTTTCAGTAGCTTTACAGTAGCGACGCTACTTTTAAAACAGTGTAGCTTTTCCTAGCGAACTACTTTTTCCAGCAAGTAGCGATGTAGTCAAACATTACATTCCGTTTTGCGTTCTGACGAGTCACGAGTCTGTATGCATTGAAGCAGCGCACGCAGCGTCTTCTTTTGACTAGATCACAATCTAAATTTGATCATTACTGCCATCTGTTGTGATATCACTCATCGATATCACGCTTTACAGTCTTTCCACCGACAAGAGATCGTCTGATGATATTGCAAAGGATGTACAGGAGTGGATATTTCACATGAATCAACTGTAATGTACGCAAAACAAAGATTAAAATGCGGTCTATGTCGAAGACTTAAAGCACATACAGGAGGTGAATAATAGCCTTTTTAAACTGATTAATTTTTCTTCTTTATTGCACCGATCAAATGTCTATTTTACAATGATGAACAGTCATAATATAATCTGTGCCCCACAGTTTTGTAATGAACAATAATCGAACAGAAAATAAAATCACGATATAGTAGTGTGTGCTTATCATTTGGCAAAGGATGGTTGCGGTGGGATTCACGCGCACAGCTGATGATTGACGTCTCCATTCACAGTCAGTATGTGCATGTGCTGTGAGTTTAACCTGCTTATTTTATGACTCCTCCATATCCAGTTTAAGTTGCATACATTAACTTGCATTGATGTTATGTTAGTAGCAATTTTGCATGTTGACAGGCAGTTTAAGATAATATTTTATTAAATATTTTATTATTGTGCATCCGATAGTTTACAAAATCAAATGATTGGGACACTTTTCCAAGCCATTTCAATGACAAAAAGTTTCCCAATCATTTGATTTTGTAAACTAATACCAATAAACCTGAATTCACCCTACTCTTTGAAATCATGATTGCATTACAATATGTTGTTTTAAACCCCAAATATTTTACTTATAACTTCATTATATTTAACTTATAACTTCATTATAATTCTTCATTAATAATTATTTAGTTATTTGTAATGTTAATTGTAAAGAAAAAAAAATTAAAGTAGTTTCAATGTACTTTTTCAGAAGGGTAGCTTGAATGTAGCTTCACTACTTTAATAAGCTTACTAAGCTTCCCCAACACTGCATTTTATCGACTATTTTAACGATGTCCTTTCTGGGCCTTGAACGTGTCAGTTGCATT
This sequence comes from Sinocyclocheilus anophthalmus, assembly GCA_018155175.1. Classification (NCBI taxonomy): domain Eukaryota; kingdom Metazoa; phylum Chordata; class Actinopteri; order Cypriniformes; family Cyprinidae; genus Sinocyclocheilus; species Sinocyclocheilus anophthalmus. The sequence goes on from JADLZN010010615.1 coordinate 108,354, forward strand.
GTTGTCTATGGAGGGTCAGAGAGCTCTCAGGTTTCATCAGAAATATCTTAATTTGTGTTGCAAAGATGAACACAGTTGCTGTTTTTGTAATGTTAAAATGCTGTTTTACAAGTCAAAATACCGTAGAAATTAATATTTATTAACTAGATGGTATTACATGCACATATGACGCAGTGGGATGTTTTGTTCCCAGTCCATCTTTTGCCAGAAGGGAAATAAGTGCCGCTCTGAACTCCATATCCTGCATCTTCTTTTAGATAAGACAATCTTTCAAACTAAATCAGATCTTTTTAAAAAAGGAACGATTTTGATTAGGTTGACATGCTCAAAGCATGATCTTCCATGCGTCAAATTTCATATTCCCTCCGAGATAAAACAATCAGGTGAACGTTTCTCACTCGTCTCTCCAGGGTTGCTGTGATGGGTTTCTGCCTGTTAGAGCATGCAGGGTTGCTAGGAGCTCAGAAACTGTGGGATCTCTTTCCCTCTATTACCATTTCTCTCTTGCCGTCTCTGAAACTCTACCCTTCACCTGCTGAAACCTCTCTCTCTCTCCTGCTCTCAGTCTCCTTGTTTTTCTCTTTCATGCCTGAGAGTTTCAAGAAGTGACTAATAAAATTCCATGGGCATGTTCCAGCTACCCAAAAGTCCCCTGCAACGACTTCACAGGGTATTTGACCACCTCAAGCAAGATTCCAGATTGTAGGCAGGGCCGCATTAAGACCTCAATGGGCCGCCAATGTACTACTTACTGCCTGCCCCCCCCCCCTCAGCAAATAATGAGTCAAAGTTTCATATTCTGTTACCAATTCCAATAGTAAAAACAAACGTACTGAAGCCAAGAACAGTCATGAATACTATAGAACAAAGACATTGCCTACAAACACTTAAAGCCTGGGAATAAGGAACTATATTGTATAAAATACATAGACTAGAAATGACTGATAGTCTTCACTGTGTAAATTCAAGCTACTTTCTTTCCAAATCGATTCGGTCAGGACAATGAGTGATTTTTCGTTCTCATTTTAATTTACCTTATTGCACAATGTCAAGAGGCAGCGATAATTAGGCTGCTTTGGTCCGAATAGTTCCCAGCGAGCTTGGTGTAGCTGTGGTGGAAGCTTGTTGTTGTTGTTCTAAAACGCTGATGAGTTTTCCTTCTGCTATTGAACGTAAAATAATATATTTGGAACAATACTGGTAACCAAACAGTTTCTTTGGCATCATGACTTCCATAGTATGGAGAGAAAAAAAAACACTATGCAAGTCAAAGGGACCCGAAACTTTCTGGTGGTTTACGAATTTCTTCAAACTATCTTCTTTTCTGTTGAAGAGAACAAGAAATTCAGTACAGGTTGCATCAACACTTGAAACTTAGTAATGATACAGTATTTAATTTGGGGTGATATCCCTTGAAAATCTCTCATATAATGCCAGATCTCGAATATCCCAACTTGCATGCTTTCTTTACTCTTAACGTTCATTTAAGACATACAACTGTCTATGTTGACAAGGAAGCATTTTGACACATCACTGTGTATTTTGAAGTTTAAAACACAAGGGCACGAAAAATAACTCCTAGTTTTAGTCAGAGGCGCCTGTACGCACAGTGTATCAAACCGCTTACCTAGCCCCATGTTTAATGCCCTGATTGTGAGAAGTGTAAATCGTTTATTCACTGTAAGATGAGGGAGCCTGGATGCACATCTCACTAATAATTGGCTCAATATTAATGTAATTATAAAAGTTTCCGGCCCTGTCTCCTTATTTTTAGCATTTTGTAAGCATGTATTTAAAGCTGTTGAAAGGTATTAAATAGTCTAAAATAAGACCTGTGCTTTTTTTTTTTAATAAATAGTATGCTGACATAAGTACGGATGGGTATCGTTAAGGTTTTAACGATATTACTACTCTTACCGATACTGCTTAATCGAGTCGGTACTTTAACAATATTCTTATCGGTACTTTTTGTTTTTTATATATATATATAGAGTATCCTATATATTATATATATTATATAGACCAAATTAGCAATAATAATACTAATATCGACAAAGAAACATTGCTTTATATTCTGAAATGTAAAATAAATATTTAATGAAATTAATATAAAACGTCAATTTGTAAATGCACCAGTGTGCATGCATTTTTAGTGTTTTATACATAAGATTAGATACAGTAAGAACATGAACAAAGAAGCGAAGTAAAACAAACTGACAAATACAGTAAAACAAATATACAAATGAAATGAAATAAACAGTGCTTTCATTTTTCCATGAAGTTCTAGGCAAGGCAAGTTTATTTGTATAGCACATTTCATACACAATGGTAATTCAAAGTGCTTTACATAAAAGAAAAGAAAAAAAATAATCACAACAATAAAACAAGTAATTTAAAAACTTTGAAAATGATTTAAAAAATTGATTTAAAATGAATTTAAAACGGTTAAGAATAGAAAATTATTATACATAGAATATAGTGCAATCAATTCGGACAGCTCGGTTCTACTAACATTACTGTTCAGGTAAGTAATAGCCTACAAAAGAAATCTAAAAGTAATCAAATGTAAATGAACACTGCATAGTTTTCAGTGTATGTATTGATAGATTAATGCTTATTAAAGCTATAATGTTATTCAGATTAAGAGCAGATTTGCATTTTGATGGCCCAAGCGCCAGTCTGTCACTTTAAGACAATATATTGACACACATCGGATTTTCTCCCAACTGTTCTCCTCCACTTAATACATAAACTGTGTTTAAGTAAATACTTTCCAAGCCGGCCATTTTGACATTTTTTTGTGTGTATTTGATCGATTGGACATGCGCCCGAAGCTCAAAGTGTAATTTGTTTGTCCGTTTTGTAGCGTGCTGCCCGCACACATTTCAGCCTGAGGAACAGCTTCTCTTGTGCGGATTGTGCTTTCAACTTTTATTATCAAACATGTCCTGCAATTCAGCAACAGTAAAGACGGCATCTTACAACAATCACAGATTGAGCTGATTCTGACGTTAAGTTTGGGATTTAGGGAGGAACGAATGCGCACCGCTGTGAAGGGAAAGAAGTGAAGAAGAAAGAATACGAAACGAAGCTAGTTTTTAATAGCTTTACCTCATGTCTTCTTTTGTATAATCTTTAGAAGCCAAAATCTAAATAAAAAAAATTTAAAATAGCTTAATAAAACAGCCACAGGCCTAAAGTGCAAGCAGATGTTTGAATGCTTAGTTCTCTCCTCTATCATAATTAAACAGGGCTTTCATATTGCGCGTGCTGAAGCTCCTCCGCGTGAGCTCGATCTAATAAATGTATGTGTTTTATTAAATTTCTCCAGTACCGATAGCAGAACCGTTAACGTCAGAGTTTATCGATACTCCGGTCTTTCATAATTTAGCCCCGGGACCGATTAAATACCGGGTTTCGTTACCCGTCCCTAGACATAAGTAAGCAAATTAATAAAAATATTGTAGTTTTTATTATTATTATTTATTTATTTTTGCTTTTGGAAAGGTGTTACAGTAAAGTTTCATGTGCCTTTAATGTTGTAAATGTCAAATTGAACAATGAACATATTGCCGTTAAGATGCATAAACATTAAAAATTAACCAAATCACATCTTTTTTTAAATATTAAATATAGCAAAAATCATATAGCACTACAAATTTTGGTATGAAGAATCATATGAAATTAAATGTTCTATTAATAATTATACCACAATTCAAAATGTTTGGGGTCGGTAAAATGTTTTACATTTGTTTTTGAAATAAAAACAGTTATAGTGTGAAATAAAATAGTAGTTGTTTTCTGTTTTAATGTATTATATTATATATCATTTATTCCTGTGATGGCAAAGCTGAATTTTCAGCAGCCATTAATCCAAACTTCAGTGTCACATGATTCCTGACGGTGGGGTCCGAACTATTTTAAGATGCTGATTTGATGCCTCAATAACACATTTATGATTATCAATAAATGAAACATGTTGTGTGCTGGCTGTAATATATTTTGTGGATCATGAATCCGTTCTGTGATCCATTTTGTGATTCTTTGATGAAAAGAATGTTTTAAAGGACAGCATTTATTAGAAATATTGGTAAAACTTTAGCATAGGGACCAATTTTTTACTTGTAACTATTGCTTATAGCATCCTATTAATAGCATATCAGCTGTTAATTAGTAATTATAAAGCACATATTCTGCATGACCATATTCTACATCCCTAATCCTAACCAATACCTAAATTTAAAGGGTTACTCCACCCCAAAATGAAAATTTTGTCATTAATCACTTACCCCAATTTCGTTTCAAACCCATAAAAGCTTCGTTCGTCTTAGGAACACAATTTAAGATATTTTTGATAAAATCTGAGGGCTCTCTGACTGGTCCCATGACTGGCCAAGTACAACACTGTCCAGGGCCTAGAAAGGTAGTAAGGACATTGTTATAAATAGTCCATGTGACATTAGTGGTTCATCCTTAATTTTATGAAGCTACGATAATACTTTTTGTATGCAAAGAAAACAAAATAACGACTTTATTCAACAATTCGTCTCCTCCGTGTCACCGTAGCGCCATTTTGGAGAATATCCACTGAACATAAACAACGTATGCTGTTCTGTGTCAGCTGTGCCACACAGATACGCTGTTTTGGGGAGGGGCTTGTTCAATCAAGCGAACAACCTTAGAAATGGATTTGCTATTGTCAATAATTATATAAATGCAAGTTTGGCTATTTCTGTTTATATAAAGTGCCCCTTATAATTGCCTTTTCGAATGTTACCTTTCATTCATGTGTCATGTATACTGCTATGAACATCAACTATGCTGCAAAGTTGTGAAGCCACCGTGCAGGAAAATACAGTTATTGTCTTATATCAAAAAAAAAGTGCTCGCAATTATTCGCCAAACGAGTCGTGCAGAATCAGAATCTTTTCTTGGTACGGCTCTGTAACGTCCAAGACTTCTTCCGCCGATATGTGAGCAAATGTCTGCCCACGTTTCTACGCTCCCACTGCCCACCCCCAACATACAATTTCTGTTGTTAACATCATTCGAGAAACCTGTATCCGGACCCCCCTAAAAAAACACGTGTGAAGTAATTATTATTATCTTATAATCCACAAACTTGTTAACATTACCTTACCTGAGGAAACGTCCTGCTCCCAGTCGTGCTTGGCTAATCAGTCTCTTGTTCGCTAAGCCGTTCACCGTTTCATCATCAACTCTGCTCGAATTGGTAAAGGTACAATCGTACCATCTTTTCTATGTATTGACAATCTCCAGGCTGTCCATTCCATCTGGCAATGGGCGTTTCGCTTCCGCCCGCGCTGTACTTAGTACTAATCCAGATCCAATTCTCTACGGCTCTCGACCAGAATCAGCAAGGACTTAGCCATCTACCATCACAGCATGCTGGCGCACAGAAATAGGGGTTAAAAAGACTTGAGTTCTTTGAACTGCTTCACACGAGTTGTTTACGAATCATTTAGAAATGAGGTAAAATTAAATCTATTTTTTGAGAAAACTAACTTGTGTTTTGACCTTGTAGACTCATAAAACAATATTAGCAACCTTAAAAATGGCATAATAGGGGCACTTTAAACAATCCCTAAGTGTTTCCAGTTTAATAATGTTCCAAATAAACACCTTTTGTTCCAATTGTCTACACAAGCCCTGCTCAGTGTGAATGCTGCGTGCCCTGTGAATCAGAACACAGCTCTGTTTTCTGTCTTCTCTCAGCATGGCAGGTAGAGGTTTGTAATTGTATTTAAAGCTCTCATTTGACTCAAGCCCCTGCTGGTAAAGAAGACAAGCATCAGTTTCAGCATCCATTTCAGCCCCGCTCCCAATTACAACCGGCATGAAAAAAACAGAATGATAGATGAGGAGAACAAGAGAAAGAATAAGACTGACCCATGCAGAGCTTTGGCTTGCTTGCCTTCCTTCCTTTTCAGATCTCTTTGTGAGACACACGTCCTCCAGAAGTCTTGCTGTGACCCAGATCAGTGGCGCTTCAACAGAAATCCTGTCCTGAAGCATCTATCTGACGATGAAAAGCCAAGTACACAGCTTTGGATCGCTGTTATGGCTGCCCAGTCTCATTTTTCTAAGCAAAGCGGAGAACGGATAGATCAGCGTGGAGCTTGTCGGATAATGATATGATGGTATTTTCTCATGTTTCTGCAATTTTTTTTTTGGACTAATTAAAATGAACGCTAGTTTCTGAAAAGTCAGCATGAATCCCAGTTTGTGGTATGTCACAATATCCAATGAGAAAAGTGGGATTTTCCCCCATTTAATTTCTTCAGCTGCAAAACTTTTTTTTTTCTTTTGAGTTACTGAGTGCATTTTTAAGAAAGCAAGCAGCATCCATTTTGGTGTCAAGTTGACTTTTCAATAATAAAAAGTTATTTGCCTTCATTCACTTATTGCATTCAGGCTGTAAATGACAGAGAAATGCTGTCGTATCTCTGTGACGGTCGTCTCACTGGGTGGCAGAAGCCATTAACAGCGTCAAATCAAATTTCCACTCAATTTGAGTGATATCAAATTACACTTTTGAATTGGCATGGCGATGCTTGTATTAATCTCCGGTGGATTTACTGTTCATTAGCATGTCTTATGTCATAAGTGGCGGCACAATCGATGTTGAGCAATCGTGCCATTTCCCGAAGAGCAACTGTAATAAAGGCAAGACCTCGGCTTCTTCTTCTGTTTCTGTTTTTTTCCGCACTTCTCATTAAATTCCTCTGTAACACCCCACCCTTACAATACCTCTGCTGGTGCCCGTGTCTCTGCTGTGCACATCAATTTTTCTGTGCTGATGATTGTAATGTGGATGCCAGAGGCTGAGACGGAGCACAATTGCACCAGTAAATGACTGCTGCCAGTTGGCTGCAGTGTGAGCGTTTTTGTGTGCATGTTTGTGTGTCAGTGTTTTTTTCCCCTCAATTTGTTCTTATTGCCTGCACACTCCCCTGAGGTACTTGTGTCGACGGTTGCTCTATTTTTGCAGGATGAATGTTTGTACAGTTCAAGGGGCAGCTCTCTGTGAAATGTTACATTTTAAAAATGTTGCATTTTTTTATTTTATTTTTTTTAACCTCCTGCTTAGGTAAGCGGCTGAGGGCCGCCTCCTGTGCCTCACCCTGAAGAGCTGTTTTGTTCAATCGCTCAGTTGCACCTTTAAAAACGCCATTCAAACCCTTCAATGCGCACGGCATATTTTGAGATCATGTGCGAAGCATTTCAACAGCCAATTTTACCTGTTCACCTTTGAGTAACTACGCCCATCAGTGCCACTCATGCAAAATCCCCTGTCCCTTCTGTGTTTATTTATGGAAATTAGATGTTTTCTGAGAACAGTTTAAAACTCTTGAGCGCCACTGAACATATTTCACCGTATTTAAATGCATTTCGCGGAATTTGCCTCAAAAATACTTCTTAGAATGTTCACTAACATGAACCAAACAGCTGTTAGTTTGAGGCGATATATTAGCAACAGTCAAATGAAAATAAAATAGTATCCAATTTTATTTTCAGCTGAATTGCATGTCTTAAATAAAGATATTTTAGAGAAAATTTGAAATTGGTTAAAAAAAGATTATGTAAATTAGAAGACCAGCTGGCTTTTATGTAATGATCATGACTCATTAAGTGCATAACATTACATTCAATGCAAAAAATATTATAATTAAGTAGTAATATTTTGCAATTAATTAATACATTTATTTATTTATACATTTTGTAATGTTTTATTTATTATTATTTCATATGCACAGGGGAAAATAAAGTAGATTGAGTCTAAAACAATTGCTGCAACTGTATAATGTTAGAAACAAGAGCAGAAAATCATGAGCTGGCTCTGTAACAATTTATTAAAATACATAAATTCCTAGCCAAAGTTGTGTATATTATGTGAATCTTTAATATATAATTTTTTTTATATATGTAGTAAGAACAATCATTATTTTAGAGGTGCAGGGAAAAATTAAGTAGCTGGATTGGCTGTGAAAAAACTCTTAAAACAACTAATTCTTCCAGTGTTGACAACTGTATTGATTATAATGGGTGTGACTAATTTAGTAAATCATGATGTGTCGGTTGCATCTGGTGTAATTTACCTGTAGACTGTTTTTAGTTATCCTAAATTACTTTTCCTAAAGTATGAAAATAATGTGTAAAAATAAAACGTAAAGGTGCTAAAAGTCAAGGCGAAGTGTCAAATATAAAAAGGGTGTTTGCTGTATACCATTTAAAATGTTGTCTGTAGTATTACATCCTGACTCTTTCAAGTGCAGTCCCTCCAGCACGTACATGAAGATTAATCTGAATCTGTATTCTGACCATCCCTTTCTTTTCTCTTGGGCAGGTCTTTCGCAGTGGAGAGGGCATGGGTATCAGGCTGGACAGCGCATCTGCTTTCCAGGGTGCTGTCATCTCCCCTCATTACGATTCACTCCTGGTGAAAGTCATCGCCAGTGGAAAGGATCTGCCGGCGGCCTCTGCCAAAATGAGCCGAGCTTTAGCGGAGTTCCGCGTCCGGGGGGTCAAGGTAAGCCTTTTCTCGACAACAGTGCTTGCATAAACGATCAGGGGCAGCATGAGTGTGATCAGTGGAGACCTTTGGAAATCGCTTCAGTTGCTCCTTTAAAGCTGCTGTGGTTTCAAAAATAAACTGAAATTGTGTGTGGCGTTATTATAGTGTGCTGGTCAAATACGTAGATTTTTATTTTTAGAGCAAATATTATGCATTCTGTCAATTCCTTTAGATAAAATGCAGCTTTGCTCATGAATATTAATCATGTTGGCAGCATCTAATTAATATTCAGTATGCTCAGTAGTCCTCGCCTTAATATAAGGCCAGCTACCCTCCTGGTCAGAGCGCACTATGCCAAAAATGATAACTTCCTTTGAGAAAGCAAGCATGACAGGAGCACGGGAAGCCTGACGTGACAAACTGAGACAGAGTAAGCGATCAGACGGGAAGTGGTTTATTTTTGTGATGGAACCTATGGATTCCCTTTCCCCCTGTTAAATGTGTTGTTCTTTTGAAACACATCTGAGCAGCAGACACTTCACGGTCTTGTCACCCGTCATGCTAGTTGCCATCTGAGGCTCTGATCAGATCTTGAGTGAGCTGCAGCTAAAACATTGCCATTTTGAAGATCTTGAGTTTTCTTTCCCTTTTTTTAAATCTCCCACACATAAGCCTGAACACACTGGATGAGTCAGGTTAGAACGTAAATGGTAACATGCACGTATAATATGTATTTATCAGCATAATGTGATCAGAGTTGAAGTAATGGCACTAATGGCACTCTCGGATAAAGGGTGCAGACCTCACCATTTTCTGATGTGCCGCTTTTGGAGGAAGGGAGGGGTGCAGATGAGAGAAGTTGTCATGGAGTGTTTGCGCTTAATCAGCCTGAATAACATAAATGTGTTTACATAAACCATTAGGGAAGGAGCTTTTCCTGTAAGCATCTTCAGAAATTAGTTTTGGAGACTATTAAGAGAAGTCTTTGTTTTGCTTGCTTTAATCGAAGAGTATTCAGAATGCTGCATTTTATTTGGGATGAAACAAGGATGTAGACTGTAAATCCTTCCCTTTATAGACAGCTCGGTTTTTAAAGAAATGGTTCACCCAAAATTAAAATTGTCAACTTTTACCATGCATGGCATTAAGGTACCTCTGTATTTTTCTGAGGTGTATATAATAAGTTGTGGAAATTCGTTCTGTAATTTAGTGCTGCAGGGCTATTGCGTAACACCAAGATCATTGGCTTTCTCATTAACATCAACGTCAAAATGTTTGAAGATGTCCAATCAAATTAAAGTAGGTGGGCTAAGCATGATTTACAGACCGACTCTTCAGTTGACGGTTATAATGTGTGAAATATGACTTAATATTTGTCAGCTGTTTTACAATAGAAATGGTAAATGACTGGCAGAATTAATTAGGGATTCAAAATAATAAACATTATCTAATTTGAATTGAAAATATATAATTTATGTGATTCATGTAATTCGTAATTGTCAATGTGACGAGACAAGAAACACTAACAGAGCCATTTACAGCATATTAGGCGTAAGATTAATAATGAATGTGCACATATTGTGAGTGAATTTAATAAACTTTAGTTACATTGCTTTCCTGGTAGTCTTTAGCAAATTCATTTCTAATTTTCTAATAAAATGATTCATAAAACATACATATAAATATCAGTGGACCAAATGTTTGCTTTCTGCACTGACAGACGAAAATGAAAAGAATCTATTAATCAAAGTTCAGCTATGGGAGACTGAGTGAAATAAAAAGGTGAAGAGAAAGAGCAGATATTTATGGGTTTGGAACAACATGAGGGGGAGCAAACAATGACAGAATTAGATTTTTGGGTCAACTAATCCTTTAAGGTATCAAAGGCACGTGACATGAAGAATGTTCCAAAATGCAGACTGAATTAATTATGCTGCATCATAAAACATCCAAAGTCTTAATGCAGAATTGCGTGGGTTTTTTTGCAGGAAGGAAATCCCAGAATACATTGTGACACACTCCGAAATAAAATTAAAAAAAAAAATGTTTTAATTTGATTATTAATGATTATTAGAGCATTATGTTGTTAGCTTAGCAGCAAGTTTGATAAACCTGTTGCTTGGCTAGTCAAGTTTCCCCTTCGGAGCGCTTTTGTCTAGCATGCAGAGTTACATGTTGGACAAAGCCGAACTACAGTCACATTAAGGTCAAGGGCGATAACTTTAATGATAACTATAAAGTGTTAATAATCATTCTAATATTTTGAGAATAGGGAAGTCCAACACGCTATGAATGTATTAAAAACAGTAGCCCCTTTTACACACAGTCTTCCTGGTAAATGAACGGTAAATTACCAATTTACGAGATATGCGTGAAACCAGGATCTTTTCAAAAAGATTGGGGATCCTTCTTGCAATTTAACAGTATAGAGAAGTTGTAACATTAACAGTAAATTTCAGTAATTGCTATGTATGAACGCAACACAGAAAGAAGAATGAGATAACCTATGAGCATGTACACAACGTCAGAATTACGCTGACCAATAAGTCTGATTTGGGGCCAATCATAAAATGTTATGGAGGATGGCATGATTAATTGGAGCTATTTAAGTGAGCTCTGCGGCTTTTTTAGTAGTTTTTATATGGACAAGTATGCCCTAGAGCAGGGATCTTTAAATCTGGCCCACGAGATCCACTTTCTGCAGAGTTTAGCTCCAACCCTATAATCAAACAAACCTACCTGTGATTTTCTAATGACCCTGAAGACATTGATAGACATGCTCAGATGTGTTTGATTAGGGTTAGAGCTAAAACTCTGCAGGAAAGTGGATCACGCGAGCCAGATAGATTTGAGGATCACTGCCCTAGATGGACACCGTTGCACTATGTCTCGCAGCTTTTTCAACGTGTCGCGCTCAAGACCCTGCCTTCTTTTCTATTCATCAGTGCTGCGGCTCTACAACTGAATACTATTATGCGCATCTCGTGGTTATAAAAGCAAAAATGTGTTCTGTTTGATCATCCCCTTATGCCACTGTCACTCAGACTTCAAAAATGTAGTCAAATTGGACAGATGTTGAAATTTAAAGTGCTTCAACTCATGTGGGCGAATGAAGACAACGGCGCAGCAGAAAGATCATTTCCGATGACTGACATTACAGAATTTACCGGTATTTGGTGTTGATGTGTGAATGGTCTCTTTACTGGTAAAAAGCCAGAATGCCGTTGCCTGTGTGAACAACATTTTTGTGTATTTACCGATCAAGTCATTCTGGCAATTTTACGGTAATTAACCGGGATTGCTGTGTGAAAGAGAATATTGACCGATTCCATCTGACTTTAAAGAGCTTGGACATTTAAAGAAGATAACAAAAATAAACAGAACATTATTGTGTGCTGGTGTGAGCACTAATATAGTTATTGTTATCGTTATCTTTATGATTATCATTCTTGGTGTGATCGAGCCTTTAGTCCGACTTCACAAAAAACAAACTAAAGCATTTGCACTCTCAAAATAATGTGCAAAAATGGTACCTTTAGGGGTACAACAGCTTGTCACTAGGTTCATAGTAGTAAAAAGGTACAATTACTGTTCTAGGACTAAAACACACCGTATGGGGGTATATAAAATACAAAGTTGCCCCAGTAACCAGCTGTTGTATCCCTAAAGGTACAATTTGTGCACGTTTTTTCTGACAGTGTACCTGACATTGCCATTTCTAAGGACTTTTGTTTGTTTTAGTCTGACTGAAATTAAACTTTTAAAGTGCATGTAAACAGACTTAATTATGAGGTTTGCTTTCATGTAGGCAGCTCAATAGGTTTTGTGTGTGTGGTGTGAGGAGAGACCGATGTATCCTGGTGCAGCTAAGCTTTGAAGAGTCGGCCATCAGGGAAGCTTTTAAAGCTCTGCATCATTTTTTCGACCACTTCACTGTTCCTCCTAGCACATTCTCTCTCAGCGTAATCTCCCTCCCATCTTGCCCTGTGCACAAATCTTAAAAATTGCTCCAACATGACTTTAAATACCTTTCAAGATGATTTTTTTTCCTCGCCGGGAAAGATCTGCTGTCCATTCGCTCGTGTTTCTCTCATTTAAATTCCCCCTCGGCCAGAGTAAAGTTTGTGACAGAACATCTCAGAAAATTGCCTTGCACCGACTCTGTCATTCCACCCCAATATTTCTCTTTCCGCCTCTCCGCACCTTGCACTCTCTACAATCAGGAAAGTACTCGATTACCCTGTGGGCCGCATTCCCAAGCGTGACTAGAGAACCTGGCCTCGGAAGAATTCAGAGAATCACTTCAAGCTGCTAGGCGTCATGGCCGGAGCTTGAGCTGTGCCGCGGCCTGCCTGTTTTTAATGAAGACTGATGAAGTGCGCTCCAGGATATGCGCGAAGTTCAAACCTCTCCTGCTGCCTTAATTTACAGGCTCCGTCTTCCTTCCACGTTTGATTAATCTCGCTCTCTCGTCTTCGCCGCATTATAGTTATAGAATAGTATACACACCATAGTTTTTTCGCACGATTGCTTAACTATTTTTCTATCTCTCTCTTTTTATCGCTTTCTCCATTGCTCACTTGTTCCCGACCCTGTGCTCGGCAGGAGGGAGGCCGCTCTTCTCCTTTGGGGCTTCGGAACTCCCTTGTTTTTATTAGGCATCTTCAGATAGCCAATTTATCTAGTACTGCCTCCACAAGATTTAATTAACTCTTCAAATAATGGACTGTGGTTATGCCATCCATTTGCAGAGGTAGAATGGAGAAACCAGTATCTATCTGGCTCATTGGGTGTGTTGTTTGCCAGAGATCTGGATCAGGACTTGTGGACATCAGAAGTAGTAATGGAAGACAACTACTAATTACTAATTGGTCATTTAGGGTATTCTGTTCATCCACGGCGAGTTACTAGTGCACTGGCAGGGTAAAGGTGTGAAGTATGGGGTGTTTTTAGATGTCTGACCCTCACAATTAAGGCCCAAAGGAATACAAGATGTTCGATGAATCTTAGGAGTGTATATTTAAGTATGTTTCAACAACATACAGCAGTTTCAAACAATGATTCTGAAGTTAGATTACACGTTAATTAGAATTAGACAAGACGTGTTCGCCTGAGGAGGTTACCATAGCAACAGCAGTCTGCTTGAGCAGTTTTTGTTAGGATCAGTTTCAGATGATACATGAAAAAACAAGTACTCTCATTATTTATCACTTTGTTATAGAGTTGCACATCAGAAATATATCACCAAAACCAGTTGCAGGGGAAAAAACCTTAACCAACCGCACCTAGAAACTTTTAGATAGGCGTGTTTTGAATTTGAATCCAAAACCTTTTATTTACCAGTTATTTAGAGCTGGAATTTTGCAATGTCACTGTGGGTGTGGTTGCGCAGGGCTGTAAACACTAGACAATAATTAGACACAGCCAAATTGTTCCCCTAATATTTGATATTCTTGAGGCTGTTCTGCAGCACCTCATTATGTACTGATCTGTTTGTTGTTGACAAAATGTTTAAATGTTATGTTTTTGGACTGGTTAGCCTCAACTACGGTGGCCTAGAGAGCTCAATGTGCTGCAAATGAAAAAAAAGACACATGCAAATAGAAAAACACCAGCAAATTAAGAAAACATATTCATCAAAATTAAAAATCACATGTGCTGCAAATACTCACAATGTGACCAAATACAGAAATGCGCTGCCAATATTCGCAGCACAACCAAATACAGAAACGTGCTGCAAATACACACAACACAACCAAGTAGAAGAAATGTGCTGCAAATACGCTCAACACAATCAAATACAGAAACGTGCTGCAAATACACACAACACAACCAAGTAGAAGAAACGTGCTGCAAATACGCTCAAATACGCTCAACACAATCAAATACAGAAACGTGCTGCAAATACACACAACACAACCAAGTAGAAGAAACGTGCTGCAAATACGCTCAACACAATCAAATACAGAAACGTGCTGCAAATACACACAACACAACCAAGTAGAAGAAACGTGCTGCAAATACGCTCAACACAATCAAATAGAGAAACGCGCTGCAAATACGCTTATCAATGTCTACTCTGAAAGGTGAAATTTTTATTTTAACATCATGATCATATGATTCCTTAGCTTTTTTGGATATTATTAGCCTAAATATAAATTTGCAATATTATGTAAGCTGGCTACACTGTAAAAAAAAAACTGTGACATTTACAGTAAAATACAGGCAACTGTGGTTGCCAGAACTTCACCGTTAAAAATATGGTAGCAACATTTTAGGTTTTACAGACTTAACTTAAATTCACAATAAAAAAACGTATTTCATTAACTGATGTAATGTTAATAAACCAGCATACTGAAGTACTACCGTATTGGCCCGAATATAAGACGACCCTGATTATAAAACGACCCCCCTTTTTCCAGATGTACCTTTTGGAAAAAGGCTTTTTAAAAACCAAAAAAAAAAATTCTCAGTAAAACACATTTTGTCTTCAATTATTTTAATTTTTGTTTTGAAAGTATGGTAAAAACTGGTAAACTGTACCAACAATCACATTTAAAATATATACACTTTTTGATATACCATAAAAAAAAAAAAAAAAAAACAGGTTTAGACCCGATACGAATTAGGACATTTTGGCTATCCATCTAATAGTAGCCCACCAATATCTTATTAACAGTAAAAGTTAAATCTTACTGTAGTCTTCAAATCTGGGTACTGTCTTATGTTTTAAAATTACAAAGGGAGTTTAGTCCCATCAGGCTAACGTGACAGTCACGACTCATGCAGCTGTAGGGTTTTCTTTTTCTTTTGTTTTTACTAGCGATCTTTACAACACGCATTACATTAATATTTCATGGCACACTCGTTTTATGCACATTTGGCACCACCTATTGTTGTGGGTATATTATTGACATGTCAAAGTCTAGACCCTGAATATAAGACGACCGCGTTTATTCAGATGTATTTCCAAGAAAAAAAACATCGTCTTATATTCAGGTCAATATGGTAATATCTGTTTTGAACCATTGTAATGCACTTATAACCACCAAAAACAGGTGGTGATGAAATTGAGAAAGGCACATGATGAATCAAAGCTCATCACAAAAGCTGAGAAGGGAAATACTAATATACATATATATAGAAGGTGCACAGTGTCATACACACAAACACTAAACACCATCACGGTAACACACACGATACTGAAATAATGCAGTAAACATTAATTTAACAACATTAGATGTAAGATTAAACCCTAATGTACATAACTGATAAGAAAAAACTAAGAAGAAGCATAGTTACTTCAATGAAAAAACTAAAAATATGTCATGCAGTGAATTCTGGGAGTGTCAATTTACGTTTTTTTTCACTGTAAATTATACAATGACTTTGTCATTTTCCGGCCCAAAAAAAATAAAAGTAATAAATGTTAATTACAGTATTCATAGTAGATAGTAAGGAAACTTATTGATAAACAATTAACAGGTTTTTACTGTTGCATTTTTACAGTCTTTTACTGTTAAAATCACAATAATTGTTTACAGTGCAAACTTACTAATTACAAAATTTCTAACCCGTACTTATGAAAATTAACCATGGTTTTACTATAAAAAAAACTTGGTCACTATAGTTTTTGCTACATTAACCATAGTTTAACAATTTGTTACTACTGTGGTTATACAAAAGGGTAATAATATTGCCAAAAACAACAGGGTTACGACACTTAATTTCTGGTTCTTTTTCTATTTGCATTTGTTTTCTGAAGTTGCAGCACGATGAGCTATCTCAGCCACCGTACTCCGCAGTCTAACAGTAAATGTCAAAATGACTGAGATGGCCACTAAAATCAAAGAGGTGGGCTTTACTCTTCATAAAGGCTGAAAATCCAGTGCACCACTTCAGTTTTGACAGAGAAAGAATGCAAGTTGTAAAGAAGCAGCGAAACATTTAACAAATACAAAAATAATGAGATGCAAACTACTCAAATTGTCAAATTTTCTTTTGAACTAAAAAATTTACTTTAGAAAATATTTACGTGAAACAGAAAAATATAAAAAAAAGAATTGTATGAATCTTGTATTTCATAATTGAATGTGATTGTAACTTTTTTTTTTAAAGCTTTTTTTTTAGCTTTTTTTAAGCATATTAGGCATATGATTAAGAGTGAATGTGTGCATATTTTAAAAATCCATTCAAATCCTTAAAAAAAAAGAAAAGACAACTACCATACTATACACTATACAGTATTTTTTAGCATTTGAATTGTAGTGGACAACTGCAAATCAGATGTACAAAACCAATATTTTTCCTTGAGCTTTTTCTCCAGTGGTGAGAACAAAGTTAAAGAATTTAGTAGAGCATGCAAGGTTATAAGGAAATTAGTTTTTTTATTATTAATTTCATTTCATTCCTGTTCTTTCACTTTCATAACTTTTTGAACCTCAGACTCCCTCATCTCTATGTGTGCTTTTAGCATTATTCAGTTTTAGGAATATGATTCTTTATCTTTTTTACTCCTGAAATATTCAAATATATTTTGGTCTTAATAGCTTGTTTTTCTGTAAATATGATGTAATTTGATCATGTATGCCTGTGCCCATACACTTAGTGGTCTGCCACAGTCTCTGGCTATTAAGAAACCCTCACATTCAAGCTCTGTAACACCATGGGTAGCTCTTGCATGTTGTGAATTGCTTTGTTGGACATTGTAGAAAACTTCAAATGCTAAGAACAGAATTCCGGACAGATGTTTAAAGAAACAGGCTGTTTCTTTTAGAAATAATCTCAATTAGAAACCGCAGGGCATAGCAAGAGGTGAAACGATTGGAGCCAAGGCTACATTCCTGGTTCTAACAGTTCTCTGTGATTAAATAAAAGCCTGAATGTTTCATTATGTTTTCTAGCAATGTCCTGCTGGCTTTGAAAGGCCCCTGCTGAGCAAGCCAAGTTTTATATAGATCTAAAAGAAGTCGTCATGTTCGCGGAACATTTAGTTCTTTTAGTGTCATCCTCCCATGCCTTGCCGTTTGCTTTGTCTTTTTCTTTCTTTTTTTATTTGCAGTGCCTCTTTCTTTCTTGTGTTTGCAGTGCTTCCTCTCTGTGAGGGCGGCTTTTATATGATATCCGGATATGTTCATCACTGTCAGGAAGTTGAGCCGTGTCAAGAGCCTGGAGGCCGTATCGAATGAGGGTAGAAGCTTCGGAGAGTGAAAGACATTGTGAGAATAGGGGAGAGTGTGTCTGCATGAAGGCATCAGAAGAAGACTGATGGAAGCTGACAAACATTAAGAACCCTAGAGAGAAGGAGGGTGTATGCAGTAAGAAAAAAAACAGGAGAAGCTCTCTCGCTCTAAGTAAATACGTGAAATTGAATGAGGACGCAAACTCAAATACACCATCCTGTTCTCCCTGGAGAGTCACGGTCATGAGTCTGAAGTGTGTTTGTCCTTTCACAGTCATCATGGCCTTTTCCCCTTCTATCACAGTAGAGATGGACTTCTTTAGTATGAGGCACTTTCCATGAAAATGGTACAAAATAAGGACCGAAACTCTTAAAAACATGTTTTTTCTTTGTCAACAAATTGTTAACATCAAGAGTTCAAACTAATGTCAGATGATCTGTTTTATTTTCTGTTCAATTCCTTTGACGTTTGCCATTTTGGCAACCCTGAAACCAAAATTTGGAATGTTTTTTAAATGCATTTCGAAACCTTAATTGTGTCATTTCTTAGAAATATGCATGAAATAAACATTAAAAAATTGCTAGAATGAGTACAGGGTATAGCAAATTTAGTGTAAATGAAAGCTTGTTGCTAAATAGCGATTGGCTAGTTGGGGATCCAAATGTAGTTCGTAGCGTTGGGGCGATATGCTCAATTGTCATGTCCTATCGTCAGCCTGTGAGTTCACCAATACACATTATTACCGTGCTAATATATTTAATTATTTATTTACTGGTTTCATTGCCGAAAAGTGAACCAACTCCAGCGCAAGGCTAAAAGCCTAATGTTTTTAATATGACTGAATTTGTATTTAACATAACAATTTAATAAAAACATTGTAAGTTACTAATTGTAATGCTTACATTTCCTCAAAAAGCAGCTACAGAAAATGAGCAAAGAACATTTACCTTACCAAAGAACATCATAACTGACTTCAATCTAGTGCAAGTATATTCACTTTAAACACACTTCCGTTATAATCGGTGAAGATATCTACACTGAATGTTGAATAAATCTCTTATACTTACATTGCACATACGTCTGCCCTTTGTTGTTTATGATGAGAATTTGCGAGTCAGAATTCAGTCACAAAACTCTGCTGTTTCAGTGATGACTCATCTGAACGCATGTAATTGACCATTGCATTCATAAAATCAACAGAATCATGTGTGATTGGTTAGAACACGCAACACTGTAAAAACACGGAAAAAGAGATATGATGGAACAAATAAGCCCTAATATAAAATTAGATAGTATTAATTGTAATAATAATAATTGTCTCGCTATCATCAGAGTTATCAGGCACAGGCGATATGTCTGACTATCATCGATACACAATACTATCATCTATCGCATAGCCCTAGGTCGTAGTTGTTAAGTGACTGAATACCAGAAATGCATATGTTAAAGAAAAATAATAGTTAAATAATTGTATTTTTACATTTGGGTAACATCTTGATGAATACAGTCAGTGCCACAGTTTGTGTAAAAATTTAGAAGATTGTAGATTTACTACTTTACCACTTTTACCGTCATCCTATAGAAAGAGTCAACATTTTGGGGTTTTGCAATGTTAAAAGTGTAAGTGTTTTCTAATGGTGAGAAATCAAGCAGTAACACGGTTGTGACAGATATGATGTTTTTGTTCTTTTAAATGAGTTAATGAGTTAAAGGATTAGTTGACTTTCAGAATAAACATTTCCTGATAATTTACTCACCACCATGTGATACAAGATGTTCATGTCTTTCCTTCTTCATTTGAAAAGAAACTAAGGTTTTTGAGGAAAACATTCCAGGATTCTTCTCCATATAGTGGACTTCAATGGGGATCAATGGGTTGAAGGTCCAAATTGTTGTTTCATGCAGTTTCAAAGGGCTCTACATGATCCCAGCCAAGGAATAAGAGTCTTATCTAGCAAAACGATCAGTCATTTAAAAATTATAAATTTACAAATATAGCATGTTAGAGCCCTTGGAAGCTGTATTGAAAACTGTAATTGGACCTTCAACCATGTGATCCCATTGAAGTACACGTATGCGCAAACTTTCCTCAAAAAAATAAAATTCTTTGCAACTGAAGAAAGAAAGACATGAACATCTTGGATGACATGGGGGTGAGTAAATTATCAGGAGTATTTTATTCTGGAAGTGAACTAATCCTTTAAGCAGGGGTCACCAAAACTTGATCTGGAGGGTGTGTGTCGGCAGAGTTAGCTCCAACTTGCCCAACAGACCTGCCTTCAAAGTTCAGTGTATCTAGTAAGACCTGATTAGTGGTCAGGTTGTTTAATTGGGGTTGGAGTTGAATGGTGTTAATCAGTTTCAATCAAATCTATTCTATTTTAATCTATTTTAAAATGTAATTTAAAATGACAAAGCTGAATTTTCAGCATCAATACTCCAGTCTTTAGTGTCACATGATCCATTAAACAAACAAAAGATCTTACTAAACCCAAACCTTTGAGCAGTAGTGTATCTGGTATATCTAACAGCAAACATAGGATTTGTGCCTCTATTGCTTAAAAAACTAATTAACATTTACCTTAATTTGTACCCTATTTATGATTGGTATTGTCATTAACTCCCTGGGAAAAAAAAAAAAAAAAAAAAAAGCTGGAAGTATGAACGCTCCACTGGATGTCACATCCATGATTAGCTCCTTTATACCCGTTGGTACAGAGCCAATGGAGCCTTCTACTGGCCATACAAGGAGTAATTGTCTTTACATACAGACATCACGTGACCATGCATTGTGCAGCACGGCGCCATCGAACGATATCAGCCTTACTTATGATGAAGCCAATAGTTGTGAGAATCCTTGTTGCAGCATTTTCGGTCACCAGTGATTGTGAAGACCATCTCAAATGTGTCTGTGTCAGTTAGCTTTAGTTTGCTTATGAGGCAGGCCAGTTGTCTTAAGAGATCGCAGGACAGGTAGTGAAGTTTGTCTCTGTCAGCTTCTTCATCATACTGTGAACAAGCCATTCTCCAAGCCTAGAGGTGTTTTGTCGAACCAGCCAGGGCCTCCAGCTAGATGCGAGTTCTAACATGCGGTTGTTGCGGTTTCTGGATCAGGTTGTCATCACGCAATAATCCTCAAGAACACTGCTTTTGGAAACTGGGAAACTTGGAGTTCTGACACTTTTCCTCAATTTTGTTATTAATGGTTAGCATGAGAAATAGGAAACAATGGTGGACCAAAGTATCCTGATAATTTTTTGTGCCTTTTTCTATTGTAAAAAAGATTATAAAAGTTCTATTAAACCAAACTTTAATTTTGTGAGATTATGAAGTTGTCCCAAATGGGAAAAATGAATGAAGTCAATCTATATTTCTGAAATAATATACACTACCATTCACAGTTTTTTTAAGGGAAAATAATACTTTATTGAACAAGGATGTTTTAAATTGATTAAAAGTGACAGTAAAGTCATTTATTGTTAAATTTCTATTTCAAATAAATGCTGTTTCTTGAAATCAAAGAAATAACAAAGAAGTATTGCATTGCACCAAATGTATAAGCAGCACAAACTGTTTCCACCTGATAATACTAAGAAATGTTTTCTAAAAAACCAAATTCCAAAGTATTAGATGATTTTGATGGATATGGGAATAAAATTACGCAATAAAATTACATTTGTAAAGGGGTAAGATGATGGCTCTTTGGAGTGTTGTGGCAACTTTTGGGGCATGAATTTTTTTTGAAGATCTGTAAAGTTGCAAAGATAAAGTCTCAAATCCAAAAGAGATATTCTTTATAAAAGTGAAGAGTCAGCCACACCTAAGGGATCGTTCAAACTCGCCCCCACATGCATGTATACGTCACGATGTGGGATAGATTTGCAGAAACGCCGCCCAAATGTTACGCAAGAAAAGAAGGCGTAACTTTTATTCCGCTTAGTATTGGTGTTGCCACTGCCGACCACTGTGTGTGATGCTGTGTTTTTCGTTGTGAAAGCTAAACTACTTTTTTTGGTCTTCCAAAAGATGACGATATCCACTTCCTCGTGCCTAGAGCTGATCCGTGCTGGTTGCTGAGGAAATACTCCAACTTTGCGCTGTGGATCGCTGGATAGGCTTTCACCGTGGACGAAGCAGAGTACAGCCCGGGGTCATCACATGTAGTTGCCGCAAGCCCGCCGGCCGCTCCTTTGTCGAATCCGCCGCCTCTGCTCACTCTAGCCCGCCGGCCGTTCCTCACTCAAGAACGCCGTGTGTGACGCTGTGTGTTTTCGTTGTGAAAGCGAAACTACTTTGTTGGGCCTTCCAAAAGAGGGACACGACTAGAAATCAGTGGATATGAGTGTGTGTATGTATGTATATGTCTTGTGTGTGGTGTGGTGTGTGTGTGTTTGTGTGTGTATATATTTCAAATATGATATTACCCCTTACCTGATTCTTTTTTTTTTTCATGTTTGTCACTTTAATTTTTCAGATCATCAAACTAATTTAAATATTAGTAAAAGATAACACAACTAAACACAACATGCAGTTTTTAAATGAAGTTTTTATTATTAAGGGAAAACAAAAAACTACATGGCCCTGTGTGAAAAAAAGTGTTTGCCCCATGAAAACTGTGGTTTATCACACCTGAGTTAAATTTCTCTAGTCACACCCAGGCCTGATTACTGCCACAGCTGTTTGCAATCAAGAAATCTCTTAATTAGGACCTGCCTGACAAAGTGAAGTAAAAAAAAAAAAAAAGATCCTCCAAAAGCTAGACATCATGCCGAGATCCAAAGAAATTCAGAAACAAATGAGAAAGAAAGTAATGGAGATCTATCAGTCTAGAAAAGGTTATAAAGCCATTTCTAAAGCTTTGGGACTCCAGCGAACCACAGTGAGAGACATTATTCACAAACGGCAAAAACATGGAACAGTGTAGAACCTTCCCAGGAGTGTCCGGCTGACCAAAATTACCCCAAGAGCACAGCGACGACTCATCCAAGAGGTCACAAAAGACCCCACAACAACATCCAAAGAAGGCAGGCCTCACTTGCCTCAGTTAAGGCCAGTGTTCATGACTCCACCATAAGAAAAAAACTGAGCAAAAATGGTCTGCATGGCAGAGTTCCAAGACGAAAACCGCTGCTGAGCAAAAAGAACATAAAGGCTCGTCTCAGTTTTGCCAGAAAACATCTTGATGATCCCCAAGACTTTTGGGAAAAATACTCTGTGGACTGACGAGACAAAAAACTTTTTGGAAGGTGTGTGTCCCATTACGTATGGCGTAAAAGTAACACTGCATTTCAGAAAAGAACATCATACCAACAGTAAAATATGGTGGTGGTAGTGTGATGGTCTGGGGCTGTTTTGATGCTTCAGGACCTGGAAGACTTGCTGTGATAAATGGAACCATGAATTCTGCTGTTTACCACAAATCCTGAAGGAGAATGTCCGGCCATCTGTTTGTGACCTCAAGCTGAAGCGAACTTGGGTTCTGCAGCAGGACAATGATCCAAAACACACCAGCAATCCACCTCTGAATGGCTGAAGAAAAAACAAAATTAAGACTTTGGAGTGGCCTAGTCAAAGTTCTGACCTGAATCCCATTGAGATGCTGTGGCATGACCTTAAAAAGGCGGTTTTCATGCTCGAAAACCCTCCAATGTGGCTGAATTACAACAATTCTGCATAGATGAGTGGACCAAAATTCCTCCACAGCGCTATAACAGACTCATAGCAAGTTATCGCAAACGCTTGATTGCAATTGTTACTGCTAAGGGTGGCCCAACCAGTTATTAGGTTTAGGGGGCAAACACTTTTTCACACAGGGCCATGTAGTTTTGGATTTTGTTTTCCCTTATTAATAAAAACCTTCATTTAAAAAACTGCATGTTGTGTTCACTTGTTATTTTTTACTAATATTTACATTTGTTTGATAATCTGAAACATTAAACTGTGACAAACATGCAAAAAAAATAAGAAAACAGAAAGGGGGCCAACACTTTTTCACACAACTGTGTGTGTGTGGTGTGTGTATTATATATATGTGTGGTGTGTGTGTGTAGCTGTGTATGTATATATTATATATCTATGATTTATATTATTTTATTTTATATATTATCTTAATATAAATATATATGCATATTATATATATATATACACAAAAATATATATAATATACTGTATAATACATACACATATATTTAAGTATTTCTTAAAATATATACATTTATGTGTGTGTATTTATATATACAAAATAAATATACATATTATGAAAAACGGTAGTATATTGTAGTAATATTCCACAATATTATAAATATAAAATAAATGCAGCCCCATTGAGCATGAGACTTTTCAAAAATATTTAAAAAATCTTACCAACCCCAAACTTTTGAACGGTACTATAAGTAAATCTTAATATCGTACACGATTTCCTTTTCAAGTAAATTTTATCTTATTTTAAATGTGTTGAGATATTTTTGTAATTACTGATTAATAAATTAGATTTGTTGTGCACAAGCTCATCTGAACCCCCACAAAGATGAACCATGAGAAGAAGTCTCTGATGCGAGTGAGGTTTTCCTTCTCTGTGTCTAAAGAATCCAGAATGCATGTTATTGTGGATTATAGGAAAGCGAGACCAGTATATGAGCTAGATACAAAAGCAAAGGTGCACAGCTTGAGATGCCATGTGAATTACAAGTCCTTGGGACTAGTTGAGAGTATGTATACACCAGGATCTAAAAATCTGCGGCACGTTCAGTCTCCCACTCGACTCCATGAAACATAAAGGAGGTGCTCACAGGAGAACAGAATCAAAGGTTGATGAACAAAGAGCCTGCGTGAATAGAACACAGACCCCTCACAACCTAAGATATATTAGTTAATGCTTTTTCAAAGTCCTGGCTAGCGGCACTGGCAGCTGAGGCCTATTATGAATGAGAAATCTTGCTACTGATGAAGAGAGAGTTACTTACAGTGAGAGCGAATGCACCCTGGGGGAACCCGGGAGGGCCGAGGGAGCTGACAGCTCGAACCTCCAACTGAAATGTTCCTGTCAGACTCCCACACTCGCCCTGTCCCAATGGGAAGAGTGGTGGACCTTGAAAAGATTAGGAGAGGAGGAAAATGAAGGAGAGAGCAGGCAGAGGTTACTGGGTATTTCTTTGCTGGCAGGGGATATAAGAGAAGAGGTGGTTGAAAAGTCACGGAGGTGGTGCTCTTCTGAAAGCTGTGTCTCTTTTGTCCCCTTTTCCTCTCACACTTCTCCGCCCTGCTTAAATTGACGGAAAAACAGGAACATCATGACCTGCAGGCGAAGAGAGAGGTGAGCAAGTCAAAATTCAGGCTTTGTGCTTGGTGTTAGGATTCTGAGAAGAGAGCCCTGACAGCAGGGGAGAATCAGAGGAACATGCATACTGTACACTTGAGATTCAATTATTTGTCTATTTTTGAGCACAGAACTTGCTGTGAGCTAGTACTTTTCCCTAACATTATCAAGCAACATTAGCAACAGTTTTATTTACGTAGCTATTTCTGTACTTTTATGGAACAGAACATTCAGCATATTTTTTCTTATTTTACTTTCATTTGATCTTTTTCTTTTTGATTTGCTCAAAGTTTTACTTGATTATGTTGTAGATTTTTGTTTTTAAACTGTGCAGCATTTTGGGTAAACAATTACATTAGCAATCAATTTTTGCAACCAAATAGCAAGCTTTTTTTTTTTTATGTTCTTTAATTTTGTCTCCTTTGAATGTGAGCACTTAAGTTTTCTTGTTTTTGTCTAAATTAAATGGCATCAGCAACCATTTTTTGTAAAAAAAAAAATGTTATTCAGCATTTTTTAAATTGCATTTTTTAAAATGAATTGTTTAATTTATATTTTAATTGTGCAGCATTTTGGGTAAACGTGAAAATACATTTAGCAACCAGTTTTAGTAAAACAGAATATGAAAGATTTTTTTTTTCTTTTTGTATATGAGGATTTGCTCAGGTTTCCTTTTTTACGCAGTACTTAATTGTAAAACCTATCAGTGAAAATTACTAAATAAAGCCATTTCATTTCACACACAATACTAAAAGTTCATTGCACTTAATAGAGATGGGTTTTTTAAAGGGGTCATGACATGAACAATCAAATTTGCCTTGATCTTTTGGCATATAAGTGGACTTTATATCATTATGAGAGCACTGCGAGCATCGAAATCAAATAGAAACCATCATAATCACTGACGTTAGAGCAGTTACAGAGCCGTCGCAATTAAACGTTATCCTATTCCTAACTCACTGGGTTTTAAAGTGTTTGGGTCAACCTGAAGTGGCGTTAGCAATCATTTTACTTCAATAATGCGATTTATTTTTGCTGTCATTTTTCTTTTCTCTTTTAAATTTGAGTTACCAACTAAAATTTTATTAGAGCAAGTCATTTCACTTTGATTAAATATTTTACACATAGTTTTTTTTGTTTGTTTTTGGGGTCATGCAATAAGACAGGGAATGTGTGTGCTGTTACAAAAAACGTGTTGTTAAAATGCACTGTAGTCATTCGTATAAAAAAAAAATCGCCTAAAGGAAAAATGTAAATCAATATAAATGAAACTGTCCCGATTAACGATTTTTAAAAGTATACATTATTACAGAATAGATCACTCAAAAATACAAATGATGTTTTTTTAATTCTGTTTAAATATTTTACATTTACATTTTTATTTAATTTTTTTAGTGGACTGTTGCTTTAAGAACTTAATCTGTTGAGGACTGTAATCTAACCTCACTTGATTAGGGCTGCACGATATTGGAAAAATATCACATTGCGATATTTTGTTTTTCTGAAATATATTTTGCGATATGAAAAAATAAATCAGATGACTTGTATAGCTCTATTTGGGGAAAAAAAAAATCAATGATTGGGGTACTATGAATATACTATGAACCCATTATAATCAGTGATGGGGACTGATGCAGGCCCGGCATGACACGACCAAATCCAGACAGTAAAACTTGATGCTCGTTCTATTTATGACGTAAACTGACACAAAGTTCAATGTTTTGCAAGGGCTTGTCACGTCCGTGTATGACACGGTCGTTGGTGAAAAAGAAAAGATCAGTATAAATATGACGATCAGTAAACATCGCACATCCTGTCGCGATATCGATGCTGAAACGATATATTGTGCAGCCCTACTGCGAGTAGGGCCTTTTGTGGTGGATGCCCATAGTAAAGTAAGTTAGAATTTGACTCTCAAAGAACTAAAGTTGCTAGGCTGAGGATTTGTAATTGTACTAGCTATCGTCTGGTCAAGACTCACAGGAGACGCCACCCCCCCGACCCGAGAGCACCCCCCCGCGCGTGGCACACACAGGCGACGGTAAAGATCAGCAGCCCGGACAGCGGGACCGCGGAGTCATCACAGCCAGAGAGAGAACAGGCCAGCTCTGTCTGCATCACTGCTCCTGCATGCATGTGATCGGCTAACCACCTATGTGCCAATCAGAAGGTTTTAACTGGGTAAAAGAGGGCAGAATGTCGCCTGTAGCAATCATAAGGAACCGTTCCATCATCTCCTCCACCACCTCCTCCCTGTGCTGCCCACACTTGTCTTCCGTGCAGTTTTGTGCTCTTCATGGAGTGTGTAAAGACATTTATGCACTCTAGGGGTGCTTTGGAAATAAAAAGCATGCTCATGATTTTAGACATCACACTCTGACAACAAAAGCGCCCGTAAAAATGAGACCATGCGATTAGTACATGCTGTTCCTGACTGGAACGAGATATCAAATCTGTGTGAAGCCGTGCTTTTTTCCGGTAGTTTTTGCAGTCTGATAGGTCTTAGGACAATCACTTTCTTCTTCTTTAGATCACCAAGGCTGCATTTTTTTTAATAAGAAATATTGTAAAAATAAATATTAGCATGTCAAATAAGTTTTCTATTTTAATATATTTTAACAGGTAATTTTCAGCAGCCAGAATGGTCAGGTTCTTATTATTTTCAATGTTAAAAGCAGTTTTTGTTGCTTAATATATTTGTGGAAACGGTTATACATTTTATATTTCAGGATTCACAGATGAATAGAAAGTTTGAAAGAACAGCATTTATTTGAAATATAAATATTTATAAGACTGTCCTGTCTTTTTTAATCTATCTTACCCCAAGCTTTTGAATGGTAGTGCACAGTTTCTACAAAAAATATTGTGCAGCACAATTGTTTTAAACGTTGATGATGATAAAAAATGTTTTTTTGAGCACCAAATCAGCATATTAGGTTAATTTCTGAAGGATCATGTGACACCAAAGACTGGAGTAATGATGCTGAAAATTCAGCTTTGTCAATTAGAGTACATTTAAAAACTTAATAAATAAAAATCATGTAATAAATGTAATAATATTTCACAATATACTGTATCATCAAATAAATGCACCTTACTGGGCACTCTTTAGGTATTCTGCTCACTAGGTTTTATAAAAGAAATCAATCATGTATTGATAAAAATAAATTATACACATACACATTATTTCTCCATATCATTAAATCTTGGCTACATCCTGAGCTTCAAAGACCATTTGCGATATACATTGTAACAAAGAGCTTAGCATAACACACAGACCAGGCAGACAGGAAACCTCCCCCAACTGCGCCACTGTCCTCTTTTTCTGGTCCACACCTTCACCCCTACCTTTTTCCTTTCATCTCCATCCTGTTTTTCTCCTCCTCTTCTGTCGACTGTTATATAAAAATGGTCTTTAGTGGGCTTGACACAAAAGAAATGAAGAAACATAACTGGAAATAGCAAGCTTCATCTTGAAGCCTTAGCTCATATAACACGTTACTTATTTTTAGGTCTTGCAGATGAACAGACCTTGATGTTGTTGTTGTTGCTAATTATCTCCAATTAAATCTCCAGTTAAGTTAGCTGAGCTAGAATTAGTACAGTAGAGACATTAAGCTGATTATATTATGACATTTTAATCAGTTTTTTTTGAGGCCTGTATATGCCATGCTGCCAGTTAACTGCAGCGCTCTTGTTTTTGGTTCAAAGCGTTATGTGCCATATGGCTTTTTATTCCAGATTCTCTTAAGCAATTAACCTGGGAGCTATCATATCAGATTGATCTCAATTAGAGCTTCATTACAGCTTCATTCCACAATACGGAATATCATTTTTACAGAACAGCTTTTTATTCTTTTGGAATCTGGAAAAGGGCTGATCATACAAGAACAATTATGACTATTCAGTCCACTTTTGAATGACATTTGAACAAATGGTTTCCCCGTTTTAAACACCAGTGTGTTGAAGTGTTCTATGAGTCCCCCTTTTCATCTTTTCAATTAATTGAAAAACATATCCACCAAAAAAATAAAAAATGGGGAAAGAAACATTACAGCATATTTATATACTTTCCCTCATTAGAGGGCCCAGACATGTTGTGCTTCTTCGCAGCAGTGAATTTAGACAAATAATGCATTCCCTCTTTGGGTTTGAATGTTTTTTTTATTTTTTATTTTTTATATTTACCCCTTTAGTTCAGCTCCTCATTAGCATTCGAATAGTGTTTCTTCTGCATAAAGTAGAGGCTGATTTATTCAATAATTTATTAATTGGTTAATTAATCTTGTTGAAACAGATGCTTTAGGTTGTAATCCCCCATGCCTTGGGCCTGTCGTAAAAAAACAAGCCTGTCCTTTAATTCATATTTCTTCAAATCCTACTTGTCATTCTTTGTCTTCACATAATTAGATTTTGAGCCTTGTTGTGGTTCGAAATAATGGCGGTCATCAAATAATAGCCAATCCTTTGTGTCAGGAGCATTATTCTCATCAATCCTGTCCTCCCCTGATAATTTGTTTTCATTTAATTTTTATAGTTACCTCATTTGTTCGTATCAGCCTTTCCTAAATGTCACCCCCCTCAAATGTGGAGTCTTTTTTTCACTATCTACACCACGCTTTCCTCCAGGTCTCTTGGATTGACGGTCATGCTACTGTTCGAGTTTGAAGTTGAGTTGGAGTTGGAGTTGGAGGAGTTGTTGGAAGCGAAGGCATGTAGATAGTTCTGCGTTAGGCCGTACTGCTCGCTGCTACCCGTGCTGGTCGTGCTGGTGGTGGAGGCACAGTGGGCAAGCATGCCATGTAGGGACTGGCTACGTCGGGTCCAGATGACGCTCAGACGCTTGGCGTAGCTGTAACATGTGGTGGTGGTGATTTCACCCACGTCAAAAGAGCAGCTACGCTTGGTCTTGAGTGCTTGCCTCACGTCTGAGCCTCCTTCCCTTCCGTCATCTCCATCTTGTGCCAGTGCAAGCGAGGCCAAGACTTGTGTTTCCATGTCTCTGTCTTTCTCCAGGGACTTCCTCAACTTGAGCCTACCTGCTCGCTGTTGTGTCGGCGTGGGCAGTGTGTTACTTGGGGAGTAATAGAGTGTCAATCTCTCACTTTCTGGTGTGAGAGGACTAAAACATTTTTCCCTCACTACCCCGTCTCCCCTATCGCGTGTGCCACGGTGTGGCTCCGGGCTCTGTTTAGGTTTCGGCAGAGAGCTGGGCTTGTGTTTGTCGTTTGTTCTTTGGGCCAAGAGTCCATTTGGCAACGCCACCATCATCATACTGTTGTTTCCGTTCGTCTGGGCGTAAACATCCACCCCTTTGGCTGGAAAGAACTTGCCCGGCCTGTTGGCATCGTCCCGACACTCTCCGCAGACGCGATGGCGCACCATCATGGCCACAGTGAAGACCAGAAGGGTTACTACCACCACGCCACCCACCATCACTGTCAACGTGCCGCCCAGGAAGTGAGCGTGCAGAGAACGACATTCTGGATAATCCTCTTTAGTGCTGAACTGGATGCAGCCCAGTACCTTTGTAGTAGCCAAGGAGGAGATGCCATCATCAAATATGGCCAAGACGCACAGGCTGTAGTCTGCTCCTGACACCAAGTTTTTCAGCAGGAAACTATTATTGGTTGGAGGCAGAATTCTGACACCAAATAGAAAAAGAAGAGAACATTTATGAGAAATTAAACATCATATCAAAGAAAATATCCTGACAGAAATACATTAAGCACAACAAAGTGAGTTTCAGAAGCTAAGTTTTGTAGTGAAAATGGCTTAAATCAATACCCTGCAATGAAGGGATTCTAGAAATGAGCAAATTAATAATAAGCTACAGATGTTGTGGATGCGGCAGTCTGACAAGCAGTGAAGCATTTTTACATTAAAGCTAAAAGGCTGCCGACATGCTTCTTGCCTGAAGGACTCCTACCCACACTAGTCTTTACAATCTGCCATCTCTGTCCGTACAGTACTCTTTAATAGACTTCTTTGACTGTGTCCAGTGATTTGCTTTGGCTGCTTGGTATATACTGTATGTCTGTAATGAAAATACTTTGGATGGCTACACCTGATTCAAGTCCTTAAATTCACTTTACTTTGAGAGGTAATTGGCGTTTACAGCAGAAGGACCTTGAATAATTTTCAATCTCCTTTGCACTAGTTTCAATAAGCTATTTGCCTCCTTTCTTTTCCGAGTCAAGAATATTTTGTTGAGATTCGTCAATTGTATTAATTAATTAATTTATCTTTCCTTGAGTCTCCACCTCAGTAAAAAGAACTGTGGTGTTATTGAATACGTGCTGCACTGTAAGGAATAAAATACATTTGAATTCACATTCATGTAGACTTCTCTTATTTTTGAGCTCAGTGTGTCACTTCATATCAATGAGACATTTGCATGCTTATCTGCATATTACATTTCAAATTCTCATGGATGATTTGAATTACAAGCCTTACAGAAAACATGTCTTAATGATCTGATGTTAATGAAGTCTTAGTTGTTTCTTTATGAATTGTGTTGGCCAGTCATTTTGAAAATGAATGATTTGATTTTTTTTTTAAAAACAACTGAGAAGCAAAATATTTTTCTGTGGTTATTGACATTATGCCACAAATGCTGTCAATAGAGTTTAACTTGTATTAAATGTGGAGTGTCTCTTGAATGTGAAAAATATCTAGGAAAATCTCTCTAGTTTAGCAATGCACTCAAGGTGGCCAGTCAATGTGCATTAATGTCTGTCTTCTGGCCTAGAGTAGCTTATTGTGTTTACTCTTACAGATTCCTGCATGTTGATGGGAATAGCTGTAGTAACAGGTCCATTATGAAGATGCCTGGCCTCCCACTCATGTACTTCTCTGCCTGCCATCACTCAGCAACTGCTGCTACTTCTGCTACCCTCATCCCCCTCTCTTCGGCCCATCCTCCTGTATCTATATATATATTTCTCTCCTTGTCATCCAAACCTGCCCCTCACCTTCACCATTTATTATTGATCCCAATCCCTGGAAATCTCACTGCTCCTTTCTTTTGTTAAGCCTCTCAATGTATGTCCTTACCATGCAAGAATTGGTTCTTCTGTGCATGTGCATTGAATGTTGCAGCTCTCTTCAATTTTATTGAGTTGAAGAGCCTCTAGTAAGGTTGTAAAGGGTAAGGAAAAGGTAATGAAAAGGAAGAGTGAAATAAGCAAATCAAATCGTAAAATAAAGACTACCATGAAGGAATTTCTGTTTTCATGTCTGTAATAGAATATTTTCATGCAAACTATGTTGTTTGTGCATCCAAATACTACTGCACAATATGCAAAAAGTATCCGTATTCATGATCAGTAGTTGAACAATACCCAGATGATGTACTGCATGTGCTGAGATTCTGAAGTGTGCAAAGAGTGGACACTTCACTATCCCATGAGAGAACACAAGCTGAAGAACCATCAGACTTGAAAGATGATAAAAAGCCAGGTGGCTTCTTTGTGTAGGTACTGTTTGTACAGAGAAACTTTCTTTTGATTTAGATATTGTTGAATTAGCAGCCAAATAAATAGTTTTCATATTCGTTGTTAGTGTGTAAAAGAACCAAGCCAACCACTACTGACTTCTTCCACCTGAAGAGTTGGTGTAAGTAACTACTACAGCCCTTCCCTTGTGACCTGCCCCATCTCTCTGTCCCCCTTCTCTCTACATTTAGATCCATTTCACTCTTCCTGATTCTTTGTGACACCATCTTCAAATGTGTAGGTTTTGCCCTTTTAAAGGGTCCATCCTGTTTTCCCCGGAGTCAGCAGGTCCTCTCACTCCACTGCTCTGCTTTCTTTACCCCTCCCTGGCTATACATAGCTGCCTGTATCTCTTTTAGCTTCATGGCTCAACTTGAATCTTCTATCCGCTTTGGGCGGTGTCTGTTTCCTTTGGCCTTATCCTTCCATCAATATCTGAAGCCTAAAATCCACGAACATGAGCACCAAAGATGTTTACATGCATTCACTTGAAACGCATGAAAACCAAACACTAAAAACCAAGACATAATTTTCTCTTCTCTTTTTTTGTCAAAAGTGCTGCAACAAAACAGAAACAAGATATCCTTACCTGTAAACAAGTGCGTCATCAGCTGTGCTGTTGTACTGGATCTGATACATCCACACTAAGAAAGGCATTGAAGATTGACCCATTTTCCAGCGAATCTGTGCTGAATTGGATGTCACACCTAGAACTCCTACCAGGGTTTCTGTTCCTCCATTACTGCTTCCACTTCCTCTTTCTCCAGTATCTCCCTTGCCTCCAGTGGCATTCCGTACAGTCACTGCACCAGTCCCTGCCCCTTCAACCCCTCCACGGCCACTACTAATATCAGAGGATCCAGGGTCTCTGTGGTTGATGAGAGTTATTGTACCATTCACTCTATGAGGAAGAGGGATGATCTTCAAGTCTACTAGAGCTGTGGATTCCCCTGCAGCATTGATGGCAATGCATGTATAGGTGCCATCATCTCTAGCACGGGTCACCAAAAAATCCAGTGTGCCATTATAGTATGAGCGAATGCGACTAGAGTTGGCCACAATACGGTCATCTGGTGACACCCAATGAATGACTGGCTCAGGGTCACCAATGGCTCGACATTTAAGTGTGGCTCTTTGGCCCTCCAGCACCCACAGCTTGTTGGTATTACGGGTGATCAGTGGAGGCTCACATGTGAACTCTTCCTCTGGAATGGACCAGAAGTATCGACCTGCCAGATGAGTAGGTGTGGCACACGTCTCCATGTCATCTTCCCGAGTCAGTCGTCGTAGCCACAACAGCTCACAGTTGCAGTGCAGCGGATTCCCCCCAAAGTTAAGACTGATGATTGAATTGTACGGTGTTGGACTGACAACCCCAATCTGGGATCTGGAAAACAGTGGATCAGGAGGAAGAGTCTGCAGTCTGTTCGAGGTCATATCCAGTCGGGACAGTTTATAGAGCTCACTGAAAGAACCCTCAGCAATCTGGTCTATTAGATTGTGATCTAGATTTAAGGTGTGCAGGCTAGCCATATTCTGAATAGATTCCCAAGGAACCCGGCGAAGGTTATTGTAGGAAAGATCCAGATCCTCCAGAGTTAGCAGGAAGTCATTAAAAGCATCCTCCGAAACATCTGTGAGCTGATTGTTGTTGATGATGAGATGCTGAAGGTTAATAAGACCTGTCAGATCCTGAGGCCCCACCACTGTGAGACGGTTGGTGTCCAGGTGAAGCGAACGCAAACTCTCCAGATCAACAAAAGCCAGTGGTTTCAGAGCATGTATGGTGTTGCGTGACAATGTCAAGTCAACTAGTCCTGTCATATTGGCAAAGTCTGCACCTCCCACTTCCAGAATGTAGTTGTCAGCAAGACGCAGCTCCACAGTGCGGCGATCAATGTTTGGTGGCACAAAAAGAAGACCTTTATTCACACACAGTGTGCTCAGAGACTCTGATAAGTTCCGACACACGCAATGGATGGGGCAGATGGACACCATGCCCCATGTCTCCCCTGCCAACACACCTTGTCCACTCTGCAGCAGTATGGAGCTGAGGAGACCCAGCCAGAAAATAGTTGACTGTAGCATGGGACAGGGGCGGACACTTGTTGTGCTGACAGGGATAGATGAAGCAGGACATCTCCTTGGTTGGATCCATTTCAAGCTCTCCTGTTCTGGCAACAGATTGGTTCCTCTAGATGGACTCACTGGTTCTGTGCGTGGCATGGTAACCAGGTTGTCCACAGACCTGTGTAAAGAGAACAAACATTAGAGGCTTCAACTCAGAACTGGAAGAAGTTGAGCACTCTCTGTCTCCCTCAGTCCTAAGCCTGCTAGTCCATTCACTAATCCCCTGCCCAAATGCGGTTATCCATTAATTGCCACTGAGACTTGGTGTTATGCCTAGTCATTCATCCAGTATAAGCTCACTTCATCTTGTAGTGTATCAGAGAGGAGTTTATCGTGAGCCAATCTACCAGTGTCCATTGCTTCAGATTAATGGTGTACCTGGAATCCTTTGTCAGTTGTTTAGATTTCAAGGCATTTATCATGTGCCCAGCAAGTGCAGCAAGAACTTTTAAACTTTTCCCCTGGTTTATGAGCGAAAGAGAGACTCGATTTGGCTGCCAGGGACAAGCCACAAGATGATCAGTCACATTCTAAGTGATGAATGTCTTGGCTGTCTTCTCATCGCAGATGTGAGATTATGTGGCTCTTGTTGTGGCTGTGTGTGCAGACAAAGTGTATCTATTTACCCAAGTCTTATGTCCTTCTGTTTGTTCTCCTCCCTGCTGCTCCCTGCTCTCCTACAGGGGTCTGATTACTCCATTAACCTGATACATAACTGTCTGTGTGTGTCGCACACTTGGATAGAACTGCTCCAAACAATCAGTGCAACAACAGTAGGGAGCGACACAAGCTGCAACGAGTGTAAAATGAATTTTAATTGATTTCACAAGACCGAAACCCTGTGATATCCAATGCACAATTGTCCTTAAACATTTGCAAATGCTTGACTTGGTTTAATTAGTCCATCAGTTGCGGTCAACAAATGCTGCAATGTTATGCTGATGATTCTATCTGTTGCTTGTGATTTTGGCCTGTTCATTTCAGTCTTACATAATGGCTCCAGTATCACTGTCGCAAAGCAGTTTTAAAACAAGAGAGTGTGTGTTTAAGTGAGAAAGGGAAAGATGAAGAGATAAGATGGGGCAGCGTAGGGAGTAGAGTTATATCCTATAAATAACCATGTGCAATTGGCTCAAAGCTGTATGCATGCAAATTTGCTATAAAGAATGAATACCCAGTGGAATTCATATTAATTGTTCTGAATCTGGAATTACACACTGTAAATATCCTGCAAACAATTGACAAACCTCATGGGCTTCTACCTGCCAGCAGTAGAATATTTTGTGCATGGAGGGAAAGGAGAAAAATTACTGTCATTTTTCATACCTGCTGTGTCCGTTTCATTAAGATTTAAAATGGTTTCCAATCCTTTCAGTTATTTTATAGACAAACTGCCCAGCTAGTCCCATCATTGCTTCAGTTGAAAATCCAGAGGGAAACACTGTGGAAATATTCAGGTGTGATAAGGGTCGATTTGTGCCCATAGTGAATCGTCGAAAATCCTGATGATGTGAATTTGATCTGTGGTCAAATGGATGACTTACTGACAGTCACATCCTCACTGCTTTGCCGTTCTTTTCTTCGCCATGAGTCACTGACCCGTTTCCATAATCCTTAGTGAGCCTCAGTTAAATGGAATTGGGTAATTCTTGGTTGTTTTTTTCTTGATTTTCATTGTTTTCTGTTTCATCCAAAATTCTCCTTTATTTCACAGCATTATTTAAGTCAGAATCCAGTGAAAGCTTGTTTTATTCAAATCATATTTTATTTGCAAAGGTGCTTCCAGTAGCAAGTGGCTTCCAATCCATTTAATCTCGGAGCGAACTGCCAAAAGAAACAAAAATCCCTCTTAATAAATATTTAACTACTATTAAAAGCTCACATTCCTTTTTTTATCAGCCTCTTTTTGTTCTCTAATTTATCTTGCATAGACCTTTAGCTCAGATGCCACATCTTTAAGTGGAAATCATGCTGTGTATCGTTCATGTCTGTTTGCTGATGTCGGCATCTTACACTATTGAGAATCCTAAATTAATTGATTCTTCCTGTAAACTGGCACATTAAAGCAAATAATCCAGTTAGACCTGCTTTCAAGCAGACCCTGTGGGTCTGACTGAGCCAAATATGTGTGTATGTGTGTGTACACTCGTGTCTAGATGGACTAGAAGTCTATACACTCAATTTCACTGCATGATTCCCTCTTTATTGTTTTCTCTCTAAGCCACCCTGAACTCTTGTAGTCTTTCTACTCTGTCTTAACTACTCATCTCCTCGTCTCCACTCCTCCTCAACCTCTCCTAAATACCAAAAGAGTGAAGTCAAACATATACCAACCTTTTTTATTTCCAAATTCCTGCTTATGTCCATCCAAGAGAACTGCTGCCCTCTCCAGGGGTCCCTTTCCCTCTACATCCTCTCAGGTTCCTCAGGGAGGGATTTTGGGTAGCATCCTCGCCCCTCGTTTCTCTCCCCACTGCTTCTTTTGTTTTTAATTTAGCAAACGGTCCAGGGAAACCCTGCCCTCAAAGTAGGAAACCATCACCTACAGGCACGAAGAACCTTCATATAACCGTGCGGTTGAGTCCCCACTGATGTCGCTTATTGCCATAAATCAATGCCTTGTTTTGCTCTGTATTCTTGAACTGCGCGAGTCTGTGGTTTGTTGGTTCTGATGCAGAGAGCAAGTCGATGTGAGTGCAAGCATTTGCGACTGCAATGTGTCTGCTACAGCAAGGGCAGAGTGAGCGGGAGGGAGGGAAGAGAGAACGAGAGAGAGAGAGAGAGAGAGAGAGGGAGGGGAGAGTGGCAGAGCCTGAAGCAGTCTTGGCTCTCGGTATGAGGGGAGAGACGAAATGTAAGGGTAAAGGCAGAATGGGAGTGCATTGGCTGACTGGGGTGTGAGGTTGGATCTGGAGAGGAATTGCTTAAAGCTTTGTCCCTCTGACAGTACATTTTTAACAGCAGGGCACCATCAGTCAGCAGACACACTTAAGAACTTTTGCCACCAATTCTCCCACAGAGTCAATTTTCATCTTCTGTGAATGCAAATTCATTATATATCATTAAAAATGGATAAGAATAGCTGATTTTGAGAACTTTTGAGAGATGCATGGGTTGTTGGAGGTGGGCAACAAGGGTATTCTGATGCCCTTGACAGGATATGACATGGCTCCAACCTTATCCCCAAAACAGCTTTGTTGACTATTTTTGCTTTTTAAGTGAAAAAAATACCTTAAAATGAGTGAAAAATGAAATAAAAAAGTGAAATTCATAAATGCATAAACTTTCAAATATCAATGAAAACAGTAACACCTTTGACCGTAATGTTCAATTTGTTAACATTAATGTAGGTATTATGAACTAATAATGATTTTTATTACTAATAGTATAAAAATGTTATGTACTATGTTTTTAAATCATTAATATTCATAATACATGACCTAATGTTAACTTGAAATGTTAAAATGTATTAGTATAATAATTTGGGGTCTGTCAGATTTGTTAAAAATATGTTTCATGCTTGCCAAGGCTGCATTTATTTGATCAAAAATACATTAAAACAGTAATGCTCTTTTAAATGCTATAATTTCTGTTTTAATATATTTTAAGATGTAATTTATTCCTATGAGTGCAAAGCTGAATTTTACTGAAAGCCTGAATTACTCCTGTCTTCAATGTCACATCATCTATTCAGTAAGCATTGTAGTACGCTTTATGCTCAAGAAGCAGTCCAAACAGTTGAAAACAGTTCTTTCAGTGCTTCCTTATATTTTTGTGGAAAGTCTTTTTTTTCAGAATTCTTTGATGAATAGCAAGTAAAAAAAAAACAGCAATTATTTGAAATAAAAATCTTCTGTAACATTATAAATGTATTTGCTGTCACTTTTGATCAATTTAATGCATCCTTAAAAATAGAAAGTAAAAAAGAAACCCTACTGATTCAAACTTTTGAATGGTAGTGTATGCAGGAACAAACATTATTAATAAATGCTTAATAAATATTGAAAAAGTGTTGCTCATTGTTGCTGTTGCATTAAATAATGTTAACAATGAATGAATCTTGTTGTAAAGTGTGAGCCTAAAAACAATGTCTTGGTCCAATGTTATGACACTTACTGTTGATGCAAGCGGTCACGGTTCAAAGCCCACTGTCTGTACCAAATCATGAGAGAGCCGTTCTTATAAGCTGAGCTGTATAATCATCTTATGAGCATGAGGCTAATACAGCTTTACACGGCCAGAAAAGTTGAGAAGTAGTGAAGGAGCCAAAGATGTTCAGTCCAAGTTACACTTTTTCCTCAGTTTCTCATGTTCTATCTCTGATTCCTGTAATCTTTGTTTTTCTGGGCTCTGTGATTTTAGGTAAGCATGAGTCACTCAGTCTTTATGCGGGTCTATATATAGAGGCCTGACTGCATGCAAACACAGCTAAGCGGACGGCACGCAACATTGCCAGTGGCCCGCTGTAGCCCAGCTCCACACGCTTCAAGCATGTAACCGGTGGGCTCAGAGTCTGCTAAACCTCGCTGCGGCTGACGTATCAGACTCAAGATTTGGACGGCGAGGCAAAATCAGTCTTGGTTCAGTTAAATCATGTTTCAAAAAATGACAGATCATGAATAATACATTTAAGTACCATAAGACAAATATGAATGATTCATGTGTGTATGTACGTTAAGAAAGAGACTGCAACTGCTGGATCCAAGCCAACTAATTGCTGTGAAAGAGTGATTCCAGCAGGGGTACATACACCCCGGGGGAAACTTAAGCGGGTTACTATAAGATTTAGTTTTTGGTTCTTGAACCTATAGGAGTGAATTTACAACTTAAAATATTAAGACTTGAACTAATTTATTTCCTTGTTAAGGAAACTAAATAATATGTGTGGTTTGACAATTAATGTGTACATTTATTCATTTATTTTGTAGTAAAATATGCACTACTGTTCAAAAGTTTAGGCTTAGGCTTTTTTTTGGAAGGAATTTAGTATTTTTTTATTCAGGAAGCATGGATTAAATTGATCATAGGAAAAGGTAAAGACTTTGTACATTGCCGACCCCCCCCCCCCCCCCCCCCCCCCCCCACCCCCCCCCCCCAATAAATATACGGTTTAAATATTTAAAAATTGTTCCTT
This sequence comes from Sinocyclocheilus anophthalmus, assembly GCA_018155175.1. NCBI lineage: Eukaryota > Metazoa > Chordata > Actinopteri > Cypriniformes > Cyprinidae > Sinocyclocheilus > Sinocyclocheilus anophthalmus. The sequence goes on from JADLZN010010615.1 coordinate 148,147, forward strand.
TTATATTTATCAAAGAATCCTGAATAAAATGTATCTTGGTTTTCACAAAAATATTAAGCAGCACAACTGTTTTCAACAGTGCTAATGATTGTAATAAGAAATCTTTCCTGAGCATCAAATAGCATACTGTAATAACTGTATTTTAGTTTAATTGTATTGTAATTTAACAGTATTACTGATTTTACCTGTATTTCAAGTAAATGCAGCCTTGGTGAGCATAAGACTCCAATAGTGTATGTGTTTATATAAACAATGCAAATCTGCAGGATTTAAATATAACGATCACTGTTTCCTCACAATTTGAAGACTTAATCTTATGTACTATTTCTCAAAGATGTTCTTGCTGCTGGGACCTTTTTCATTGACATTTGTATAAATGATGATGCGTTTTGCTGATGGGTGATATTTCATACTTGTTGAGGTTTGAAAGATGAAAATAAAAATAATACAATGTCTTGAATTTAATTAAACACCCAATGTGGATTTTACTTATGAATAAACTTGCTCCTAGGGCTTTCTCAGTTTCTTAGCCGATTGCCCTCAGAATTGTCAAAACTTGTGTAATACTTCATTATAATAATAGTAGCTTTTATAGTAATAATTAGCTATCATGTGAATATAATATGAATACGTTTCTAGTTTGTTGTTGATTAAGGCATAATTGAGTCTTTCTAATGAGGCTGTGGAGAGACAGAAGGTTGGGAAACAGAGTAAAGCACAGTGGACTTGAGATATTTCAGCACCCTGGACAGCTCCAAACTCTGAGCTACTCAAATTGGTTAAATCTATGAGACTACGTTGTGATATCGCCATCTGTACTTCCATCTGTCTTGTTATACAGGTCCCGTGGCTGGATGGGTTGGCAATGTAACTGCTCATTTTAACCCTGTATTCTTCGATGTGGTTGCTCCTTATTTCTAAATGTAAAAATCCAGACAGGTAGCCTTGAATATATCCACAGCCTGTCTGTGCTTAAATGTTTAAACTCCAGTGTTTTCTCTCTCCCGCTCTCTCTCTTATTCTGTTTCTTCCCTGATTTTATCCAGCCATTGTAGAGCTTGTGGGCAACAAATTGTTTCCAGCAATACCCAGTGGTTTACCACTAAACAACACTGTCCAAGCAAAGCTGTAAAAAGACATTTCCTTTACCAGCCATGAGAAAGCTTTGATTATTGTGGATTTATGTGCATGCTTGTGCTCTTCAGCATCATGGTTATTTTGTATTGAACATGTGGACAGGATGTGGTTGTAGAATCATGTTATTGAAAATCCCTTGTTTGCTCTGCTTTCCAAAAAATCATTAACTCTGTTATGTATTTTTATACCATTGAGTAAAAAAATCAAACATTGTTTTTTTCCTCTTTATATTTCAAATAAATACTTTTTATTTAATTATAGTTTTGTTTCCTTAAGGCAGCATTGAACCATAAAATTGAAACAATGGATGTTTACGTGCCTAAAGTAAATTTGCACATCCTTCTTTGAAATACTAATATAGTTATCTACATAATGTAGTATGATTCTAATAATAAGGTTTAATTCACTGTCCATTTTTGCATTTCTGTTACTTAGAATATGGTCCTCCCTTCTGCATAAAGAAGAGACTCATGAATTGGGCGTTGTCTTTTGGTTCAGTGAGTCAAAATTCGTTTGTTGCCTGGAGGCAACACAGTACCATAGAGGGTTAAACTTGCTGCCCGTCAGCTATGGTAGTCGCAATGGCTTTCAGTACATCAGTATGCATCTTATTGTACAAGTATGCAAAGTCTGTAGCTTCAGACTCTTTGTCTTACACAACATTATGTACTTCATGTCTCCGGCATTGTGTCTATGTCTGTATAAAGTTAAAAGTTTGGACGCACATGATTGATTTTGTATTAAGACGTACAGTAAATTAAAGGAATAGATCACCCAAAAATGAATTATAAATGCACCCTCATGCCATTGCAAACATTTTTAACTCTGTGGAACATTTTGAGAAATATCGTTCTTGGACCATACAATCGTCAGTGGTGACCAACACAGGTTTACTAATGTTCTTGAAAATATCTTTTGTTTTTATTTTTCAACACAGAAGTAAGCTATTTTCTGTAAATGTCATGCGATTCATTAGGTATATAACTAAAGAATGACAAAGTACAGTATACAGTAAAACTATTTGCAAAACAAACCATTGTGTTCATGATTATTGTAACAAAATATACCAACATCAAGCAGCATAACAGACTGTTTTTGTACAGCTAACTGACACCAGAAGTCTTGCGCTTTCAAGCCAGAAATGGCTGCGTCTGCTTTTACATTTAAAATGCTTACAGTTTGTTTTTTGAGAGGAATAATGTAAAAGATTGGAATGAGGAGGAATCCTGGAGTCAGAAGAATCTGGGTCAGAGTGCTGGCGGATTAGAGCTGACTCTTTCCTACTCTCAGTTCTTGGGAGAAGATTTGGACTCGGCCTCTCTTTTGGTTTCTTTTCTTCCTCATCCTCGATCTCTCCTTCACTTGTCTCCACTAAACCCTTCCGTAGAGAATCAATGTGTTATGTGTATGTATGTAGGTGGCAAGGGTGCAAAAGCCAAGTGCTAAAACTATAGAGTTTCAATTAACACTTTGCTTATTCTGTTAGTCTCTCACATCTGCTCCCTTTTCAACTCTTCAGCCTTCTTCCGATTTCATACCCTTTATTTCATGTCTATCTAAACCTTTATTATCTCCCCTTCTCCAACTGCCATTGGAGTCCAGTATCGACAGTCAGGCTAATGGATTCTGGAAAATCTTTCATGTTCAGTTGGTTTCAGCTCATAGCACCACAGAAATGCATGTAACAGACTATATCAGGAACACAGGACTTGAAATGTGTTGCATGTTAGCTCAGTATATTGAGTTTTTTCTTCATGCTGTAACAGTGAGCACCATTTCTTCCGTGACCCGAGCCCAATTTGCACACACTCAAAGGCAGGTTTGAATAGTAATGGAAAGGAGTATTGAGTGTTTAGATAATGGTATTGATTTTAGAACTGCCTACCAAATGGCCCCATCTGCCCTGTGTAGGACCATTAGCACCTAAGCTCAGCCCGTGTTGATTGGTCTTCGTCTCTCAAGAGCTGCCCACTCTAGGCTCTCTCCAGCTTTCAGCTCATCAGTTCCTCTGAACTAGTTAAAAATGTATTTGTCTGTTCTCTTTTCTCTCCCCAGACAAACATCCCATTCCTCCAGAACGTGCTGAGTAATAATCAGTTCCTGAATGGGACGGTAGATACTCAGTTCATCGACGAGAATCAAGATCTCTTCAACCTCAAACCGGTGCAGAACCGAGCCCAGAAACTGCTTCACTACCTGGGTAACCTTTTATTGAACAATTGATTAAGTGAACAGAATGATTCACACATTTGACTGAATTTAAAGGTGCACTTATTTTATATTTGATTCATTTCAGAAGTGCTATTAGTTTCTGTTAGTGTCAGAAAATAACGTTTTTTTTTTTATTCTTCTATTTTGTTTGCTCCCTTGGAATTTATTATCAGAGGCATTTATACCTTTATGAGATTATTTATTTCAAATCATAAAACACAGCATGTTGTCGATTTATGTCAGAAACTCTCAGTATGACCAGTTATGGCTGCTAAATATAAAATCAAATCAAGTAGCCTTAAATAATGCACAAGTTGTCATGAAATAATAAACACTCTTCAAGAGTGTTTATTGAACTCATTTCAACTAAACACATTGTTTAATAGGCCGAGAATAGAATAGAATAGAATAGAATAAAAGGTCAGACAGCAGATGAAAGCAAAATCCATAGAATTATACTACTTTTGACCCCACATTGATAACATCTGGGACATTTTTGTCACATTTTTTGCTTCATAATTGATTTCTTTGTGTAAAACTTTATTTTTGAGGTACTGTATGTTAATGAGGTACTGTAAAATAACTGAATGCATGTTTAATGCATCAGTGATCTTATTACAGATTATAAACAGCTCTGTGTTTCTTTTATGAATGTTTAATGTCGGTGCAACTAATACAGAGTAAATTGTGCAGATTTGTACGCTACCATTTAAAAGCTTAGCATCGGTAATTTTTTTTTTTTTTTAAAGAAATGTAATACTCAACCAAGGTGCATTAATTTGATCAAAAGTGACAGTAAAGACATTTGTTATAAAATATTGTTATTTGAAATGAATTTAAGTTTCTATTCAGCAGAGAATTTGGAAAAAAAAATAATATTATATATATATATATATATATATATATATATGAGCACAATCAGCATCTTATAATGATTTCTGAAGATCATGTGACAGATGATGCTGAAAATACAGCTTTGATCACAAGAATAAATTACATTTTAAAATATATTCAAAAGTTTGTATTAATATTTCACAATACCATTGGTTTTACTGTATTATTGATCAAATAAATGCAGCCTTGTGGAGCAGAAGATATTTCTTTTAAAAATAAGAATAAGATAATGAAAGATTTTGGAAGGTATTGTGCATATGAACAAAAATGTGTACTTTTCACCATCCCTGCTCTTCCTCAGCAGCCCTTTACAAAGTTTAAGTCAAGCCAAGTGCCAAAACCTTTTAAGTAACGTGGGCTGTGCAGTCTCCAGTCCACTTGACCCATCCACTCAGTGTATTATACCAGCAGAGGTGGATTTGAAGCAGTTTGGACTATTTGTGTGTGATTGCGTTTGCTTGTCATTCAGGGCATGTTATGGTGAACGGCCCGACTACTCCGATTCCTGTCAAGGCTAAGCCTTCTCCCATCGATCCGGTCATCCCACCAGTACCCCTCGGTGAGAAACACACACACTTTCCTTATCTTACATTCACACGCTGTCAGTTTCTCACACTACAAACTCAGCATAAGCTGCCTTTGCACTTGGTTGCCGTGATATTTCATTGATGCACTGCAGAAGGCATGAAGTAGAGTATGTTTACGTCTTTCAGAAGGTGGTCATAATTCATTCTTCCCCCTCAGCATTTCATGAAGTTACCCGTGACTGTATTATGAATCTACATCAGGAGGACCATAATAGACATTTGTTTACAAAAGTGCCCCTCCACCACGTTTTCATTCACTTTTTTTACTTCCATCTTGTGTGGATTTGTTTGGACATGTGCCAAGAGCGAAAATCAATTGTTGTGTTCTGGAAAAACTACTTCATTCTTTGTTGTAATACTGTATTTCTATTAAGATGCATGTTGTTGTGCGTTTGTGTCTCTATGTGAATAATAGCCCTGATAAAAATTGTGTTTTTTTCCCCTTTGTAGTCCTACGCAGCGTGGTGTTTGTGATAATGTCTGTATTATTAATTGGCAGTTTGTGTGTTTGTATGCACTCTGCAGGTGAGCCACCAGTGGGTTTCAGGGATGTGCTGCTGAGAGAGGGTCCAGATGGTTTTGCGAAGGCGGTACGTGCCCACCAGGGTCTGCTGCTTATGGACACTACGTTCAGAGACGCCCACCAGTCCCTCTTGGCCACTCGTGTACGCACTCACGACCTCAAATGGATTGCGCCTTTTGTGGCTCACAGCTTCAGCAACCTCTTCAGTGTGGAAAACTGGGGAGGTGTGGTACTAGTTCGGCACTATTGTTTTCTTTCCTTCTCATGCTTTCTTTCACCCTCTCTCTCTCTCTCTCTCTCTCTCTCTCTCTCTCTCTCTCTCTCCCTCTCTATTTTTTGCCTCACCGCTCTCTCGCATTCTAGCAGCAAACCCAGCCCACTATTCTCCAGCTTGTCTACTTTGGATTCCTCTTAATGACTGTGTTTTAGTACTTTTAAGGAATAAATGTTTGTTAAATAATAAATGCAATTCCATTGTTAAATGGTTTGATGATTTTACTAAAATAAGTTTAAAACAATTTTTTCAAAATGGGTTTACACAGGCTAGGTACCATAAATCAAATAATTGGCCTTTACTGTTTATAAAACAGCTTTAGTAAGCAACACTACTTGGCCAAAACGATAATGCTGCATTTTAGATACAGTTTGTCATATGAATTATGAATAAATGAAACTATTAAAAGCAGTTTTTCGCTGGAATAAAATATAAATATTAGATGAGACACTTAAACTTTGGATAGTTCACTCAAAAATGAACTTTTGTCAGTAATTCTTACATCTGTGGTATTCCAAACCCGTAAGACCTTCGTTCACCTTAAGAACACAAATTAAGATATTTTTGATGACGTCCAAGAGCTTTCTGACCATCCATAGACAGTTTTGTTTGCGCACAAATTATTCTCGTAGCTTCATAAAATTGAGGTTGAACCACTGATGTCACATGGAATATTAAATTTTTTCCCAAAAAAATGTCCTATCTTTCTGGGCCTTAAACATTTCAGTTGCGTTGCAGTCTATGTAGGGTCAGAAAGCTCTCAGATCTCATAAAAAATATCTTAATTTGTGTTACGAAAATGAAAGAAAGTCTTATTGGTTGGAAACGACATGAGGGTGAGTAAATAATAACAGAATTTTACTTTGGGTGAACGTCCCTTTAAATGAAAAAGTAAACATTAGAAATGTTGATTTGGCAACTAAAATAAAACTGAAATAAATTAAAGCTGAATAGAAAATGTATAGACAAAAATTTAAATGACAACTACTAAAACAAATTAAAATGAAGACTGAAAATATTAAGCTTGTATAAAATATTATTAAATAATATATCAGTATAAAGATAATACGAAAATAACACTGCCAGTCTTTAACTACACTGATTTAAAACTATTTATATAATAATTATAATTCCTTTTTAGCACCAAGCGTTTGAGTCACTAAAGAACTTTGATTCACTAAAAAGAACTTGCACAAAAGACTCAACTGGTTTCTGTATTTATTTATTTTTGATCAAGAACCAGTTCTGGATTCCTAATCCTAAAAGTAATTGGTTGTCATTTAGCCTTTATAAATACTGAATGACTGTTGCACACTAGATCTGTGTTGAGTTCATTTCTGGAATCAAAGTAAGGACCTATGATTCCAATAGAAAGGTGCTTTACATGCTGATTAGAGTTTTCCACATCTGTTCCACTTATGTTTATATCCTGATCCTCTTATTTATTTATTTTTTGTCTTGTCTCTCTTTCTTCTTCACCAGGCGCTACATTTGATGTAGCAATGCGTTTCCTCTGTGAGTGTCCCTGGAAAAGGCTGCAAGAGTTGAGGGCTCTGATGCCAAATGTGCCTTTTCAGATGCTTCTGAGAGGTGCCAACGCCGTTGGATACATCAACTACCCTGACAATGCCGTCTTCAAGTGAGTCATGTGGTATCTTAAACCACAACCTGCTCACAGTCTCAATGAACTTCTCAAATGTTAATCTTTTTATGAACCGGAATCCCGAGGAATTGAATGTTCTGATTCAGATTCCACTTACAGCAATGATTATTTTCATACCATTGAGAAAGCACATGAGGAATCAAATTGGAAATGACTTTTTGTTTTTCTTGTTTGCCACTATTAAAAAGAACCAGCTCATTAGAGCCATTTGTTTATTAATTGCTTGCTATGACTTTGCAATAGTAAATTATTTTGCCATTACGCTATAGATTCAGGAACAGCACAATTCTGCTGCTGAATAGTGGCACATGAAACACCGACAGAGTATTTTAATATGGTTTTCCAACCACTTCAGCGGAAAGCATGCAGACATTAAAGAACAAGTGAAAAATCATTCTGGTTTCCATAAGTTAGGGAAAAAAACCTTGTCTTTACTAGCGTAGTCTTTCCATTTGTTTCCACTGCCACTGAATCTGGCCCCAAGAAATTACAGATGGCTTTTAATCCATTTAGAATGTGGAGTGGGGAGCATTTGTGCTCCTTATGGCTGTTACGACCCTACCATATAAAATGGCTGCTACACGTTTCCCTTCAGCATTTCAATGGAAACAATAGGTAAAATTGTATAATCAAGAATCTGCAAAGCGAACTGTAGGAAACATACGCAACTGACCTTTAATGGGAACCTCCCTAATTAAGTGCTTAAGGTAGGAGAAAAAAAACAGGGGAAATGACACAGTGTAATCTTTAAGCTCCCCTAACGTAAACAAACCCTGAGTGTTATTCTATTATATTATTTTATAACACTATTTTAGTTATTACTTATATTTCTAAATGACTTTTATATTTCAGTCGTGGTTTTATTTTGTGGTTTATAAATAAATCGTTCATTTATTTTTATTTCAGTTTTAGTTTCTCATTTTAGTAAAAAATTGTTATATATATTTTGTTAGTCAGTTCCAAGGAAACATTTCTAATTACAGAAGTTTAGTTTTTTCTATCTTAGTTACAGAATTGTTTGTATATATAATAATATATATCAGTATTATAGTTTTTGCTTTGATTTCAGTTGCCACAAAACAGGGTTTTTATAGGTTTAGGTTACGTTAACAATAACAACACCAAAACAAACAGCTCTTTGATATATCATTACTCATTGCATCATTTCCTGTTGTTAGGTTCTGTGAGGTGGCTAAAGAAAACGGTATGGACATCTTCCGTGTGTTTGACTCGTTGAACTATCTTCCAAACATGCTCATGGGGATGGAGGCAGCAGGTGCAGCAGGAGGAGTGGTTAGGGCAGCCATCTCGTACACTGGTGATGTTTCCGATCCCACAAGGCAGAAATATTCTTTAGACTACTATCTCAAACTAGCAGATGAGCTAGTCAAGGCTGGAACGCATATCCTCTGTATCAAGGTGGTTGTTTGTTTATTTTTGTGTGGGTTTTTTTTTATCCATTTGTCTGTTTTGTTAACTTCAACTCTTGCTCACTCTTTCATCTCGACTGCTGTTCCCACTCTACCTCCACCCACACATAAAATACCACTGCATCACTGTCTCTGTTTGTTTCTGGTGCACTTCTCTCACTTTCCTTTACTTTCTCCCTCTGTCTCTCCTCTCTGCAGGACATGGCGGGTCTCCTAAAGCCTGACTCTGGCCATTTGCTGGTGAGCGCGTTGAGGGACCGTTTCCCAGACGTGCCGATCCATGTACACACTCACGACACCGCAGGGGCTGGAGTGGCTGCCATGCTGGCGTGTGCAGAGGCTGGAGCAGACATTGTGGATGTGGCGGTTGACTCCATGGCGGGAATGACGTCCCAGCCCAGCATGGGCGCCATTGTGGCATGTACCAAAGGCACCAAACTCAATACTGGTGAGGGTTGTCAAACTGTGAGCTGATTATAATCATATTTATATTATTATGTTGTAGTTATGTTTAAATAGACTGATAGATGGAGAGATGGATGGGTGAACAGGTTGATAAATGTATATACAGTAAGTGTAGATAGATAGGTAGATGGATGGATGGATGTAAGGATAGATACGAAGAATGGATGTATGGATGTGGTTATGTGGACAGACAGACAGACAGATAAATAGATAGATAGATAGATAGATAGATAGGTAGATGGGTAGATAGATAGGTAGATGGATGGATGTAAGGATAGATACGAAGAATGGATGGATGGATGGATGGATGTGGTTATGTGGACAGATGGACAGATGGACAGACAGACAGGTAGATGGGTAGGATGTGTAGATAGAAGGGTAGATGGAGGATTGATTGTAAGGATCGATACGACGAAGGGCGTATGGATGTGGTGATGTGGACAGACAGACAGACAGACAGATAAATAGATAGATAGGTAGATGGGTAGATAGATAGGTAGATGGATGGATGTAAGGATAGATAAGAAGAATGGATGGATGGATGGAGGGATGGATGTGGTTATGTGGACAGATGGACAGACAGACAGTAGCTCACCGTAGATGTGTAGATAGAGGGGTAGAAGGATGGATGGATGTAAGGATAGATATGAAGAATGGATGTATGGATGTGGTTATGTGGACAGACAGATAGATAGGTAGATGGGTAGATAGATAGGTAGATGGATGGATGTAAGGATAGATACGAAGAATGGATGGATGGATGGATGGATGGATGGGTTGACAGACAGATAGATGGGTTGACCGACAGATAGATGGGTTGACCGACAGATAGATAGGTAGACAGACAGACAGAGAGACAGACAAACCGATAAATGGGTAGATAGATGATGTAAGGGTAGATACAATGGATGGATGGATGGATGGATGGATAGATAGATATGACAGATAGATAGGAAGATGGATGGATAGGTGAATGAAATGTAGTATGTATAGTGGATGATTGCGAAGGAATAGACAGCACCGACAGGTAGATAGGAAGATGGATGGATGGATAGATTGGTGGATAAATGGATGGACAGATGGATAGACAGATGGTAGGATGGGTAGAAAGATAGATGGGTGGAGAGATAGATAGAGAGGGAGTGAGAGAGAGATAATGTTACCACTGGCTTACCTCACTGTGGAATCTCATTGGTCCAAAATTTCTTTCCATAGAACTAGAGTATATTAAACATTAATTATTTCTTGATGGCTGTGATTGACGGGTTACCTGACAGTTCTGCATTAAGTGAGGACAGCAAAACTGTTTGTTGCTAGCAACTTTGTCTCATCCTGGTTAGGACATGGCGTTAGAGTGATTAATTGGTTGTTTTGTTTTCTGTTGTTTTCTGTGCATATAACAGTTCCTCATTTCTTTTAGTTTGCCTGAGTTTCCATGATACAGCCCATCACTCATTTTCCAGGTCATATGTTAAAGGGAACATGATGTAAACGTTCTTCTTCTATCATAAAAGCTATTTTCATGAACAATTACTCCTCATCCTTCTGCAGTCCTAAAGCTCCTCACCGCAACCCAAAATGTTCTTTGTGGTATTTAATATTCAACACAACTGCTTTACACTATTTTTCAACTGCTGTGCCTCATTTTATGCAAATGCTCCCACACTTTCGTTCACTTGATTTTTCTTTCCCCTTCTTCATAATCCGAGGGCGAATGAGGTCATGGAAAGTCAGCTAAAAGAAGAAGAAAAGCAAACAAAGCAGGGCAGGAGTGGTAATGAAATGGAAAGAAATGGGAAAAAAACGATAACACAGCAAGGCCAGTCAGTTCTGGAAAGAAGGAGAAGAGAAAGGAAATGATGTTGGGGCGAATGTAAAGAGTAGAGAGAAGGGTCAGAGCGGACAGACATCATTTGGATGTTGGTGGCTGACCCTTTGACCTTTCGTTAATTGTGACATTACTGTGGCTGCTGGTGCTTAACCTTCACTGATGAGTCTCGTGCCCCGTTGGGTCTTCTCGCAGTAGGGTGTGTGTGTGTTTGCGGCCAGAGACTTTCAGTGCGGTCGGTGTGGGAGACCATCTGTCCAACCATGGGTCACTGCATCGCCTGCCGCTGTAGTGACCAATGGCATGAAGAGCTACTTCATTAAGGCTGCTTCATACTGCCACAGAAAATGTCAACATTTCTGACATCCTGTTGACCGTATAATTAACATCACGCAAGCAAAAGTGCTGATGTACTGAATATCAACACAGCTGTGATTGATTTGTGGATATTGTTTCTAGGGATTATTACATTGCTAATCTGGTTGATAGTTGATACTGATAAGCAAATAATTATTTTCATGTTATGGTCGGTATTGAAATTCTGTAATATGTTTTTTCTAATTCATTTAAATGCTAATAGCCAGAATCAATAGTTTTAATTCTACAAGTAAATTTAGGACATTATAATGTACAATATAAAAAAAATGTATACTCATTTTGAGATTTTGCAAAGATGACATTTAACAGTGTTATTAAATTTTTTTTTTAAGAATAACTTTAAGTGTTAGATGATGGCAGAGGCAATAAACATTTTACTTATATGGTAAATGAGCATGTACAATTTAGCCGATTTCTTACCACAGGATTTTTGCGGGTCTTAAAAGAGTTTTCATACGCCCTTACACAATTGTGTAAAGGTGTAGGAAAGTTCTTAAAAAGGCCTTAAAAAGTTCTTAAATCAGAGCAGAAAGTCTTACATTCCCCACCTAACATCCCATAGCATGCGAAGCAAAACATTTATATCTTCCTCTGTATTTTTGTTTTCCAATATAGATATCTAATCGTTTTTAAATCAGGATACGTTTACTTGAGAAAAAAATTAAACCATTAATTAAGTGACTTTAAGCTTGAAACAAAAAAAAATATCTATCAGTGGGGTTGAAACCCAAACTTGTTGCTCCATTTTAATAAAGTTGATTTTTTTTCTGAGCTCGCTGGCAGATATTTGTTCTTGTTCTTTATCAGTTTCAAAGAAAACACTTATTATCTTTCACCGTTTTGCTGCTCAAGTAAATTTATTTTTATCTAAGATTCTTTATTACGGTATATTAAAGGTATAGTTCACCTTCGTGCTGGTCCCCATTGACTTCCATAGTATGAAAAAATAAAAACACTATGCAAGTCAATGGGGACCAACAACTGAGAACACATTGGTGTATTGTGTTCGTTTTAAATTTTTCTTTACTTGGTCTTAAAAAGTCTTAAATTTACAGTGGTCGACCGATATATAGCCAAGACTGTATATTGGCAAATATCGAAAAGAGTACTTTTATTTTAACAGCACTAGGAATGCACCTGAGTGCAGGTGCATTCTGTTCTCTTCATTAAATTATAAGACAGATCTGTTAAACAGTTTATGAAAAAGTATTGCAGCGTTTGCCTTTCTATTATTAGTAAAAGAAATGCAAACGCTATAGTACTTTCTCATATACTGTTGGTATTCAGCAAACACTGTGTGCATTTATGTCATTTAAACAAGTCTTTGAATGTCTAATGAATTTTTAATTTCATCAGCTTTACCAGATCCAACTGTAACTGGATATGCACAAGCAACAAACTTTAAATTCTTGTATTAAATGAAAAAATTGTGTATATAATGGCTTTATATTGGCTATCAACCACCTTGCATTCTTGTGCCAATCGAATAGGTACTAACTATTGTATAAACACTCATTTTATTTGCTTGGACAATGTGAACTGGCCTTTACAGTAGCTCTCAGTTATACTGTTATTAATATACAGGCTGTGTAAGCTAATATAATTTGCATTTTAGACTTTCTAATTAAGCCACCAAACATCACATTAATAAAACAAAGAGACGTGAGCTGTGGTGCTTACAAACCGGAAAGCTCTGGTTGTTGTTTCTATGAAAGTCCATCCTTTATGTATAGATTCAACCCCCTCCTCTGGAGCTCCAGGTGGCGTGGGTGTGTGACTTTGGCAGCACGAGACGCATCCGAGAGCTCACATGATGAGGAGGTGTTCACGCAGTTGATTCAGTTTGTTTTATTCCCACAAGATTCAGCCGTACCCCCCTCACTCTCACTGCCCCATGTTTCTTTGGTTTTTCGCTCCTGGAGGTGTTGCCTAGGTAATTGAATTGTTTGGAGGCTGTCAGGATTCCTGTGGCAGTGTTATTGCAGTCTCTGTCTCTGTTCACTGTTTTGTTGCCATATGCAGCATCCAGTATTAATCACCTGTTTACAGCTTTTTAAAACAAGCTGCCATATGTGATGTGAAGAGAAAGAGACAGCGCTGACAAACGCTCGATACTTATTACAGTACTCGCAAGGCAGCGCTGTATTGATATTCCCCAAACGTTCCATTTGTTCTCTCCTCCTCCTGAACCTCCGCCTGAACCTCTCAACAGATCAAAAATCGAATTAAATTTAAGATTAAAATGTGAAAATCTCTCACTGACTTACATTCAGTACGTTTACATGGACAACAATACTCCGATTTTAATACGATTAAGACAATACTCTGATTAAGAATCTACCATGTAAACAGAGATTTTTGATTACCTTAATCCGGCTTAAGTCATAATCGAAGTAAACACTAGTCGAATTAAGACGTGGAGTATTCCTATTTTAGTCGCATTATTGAAGTGCAGTAAAGACATGTACACACCTTAATCACATTATTACCATCGTGTAGGACTTTTCGCCGCATTTTGTGACAGGATACACACACGGCAGTGCTCAACCGTTTGACAGTAAACAAAAGAATAGCTTCAACAACGCCGTCGTCTGTTTGCACTTGAATGTCTGTTAACTGCACTTGAAGCTTTCAGTAATTTAAAAATTAAACACCCAAAACTGTATATGGCATCACAACGAAGACGAACTATATGTTTATATGTGAAATTCTGGGGGGGATGTCGTATGGTGTCGCATGAGGACGTAAAGACGTGTGCCATTAATTGATCTATGTACTATAACTTGTAAAACGGGAACATGAAGGGAATATTCGGTAACACTTTCTATGAAGCCCGTATTTATAATACATTATAAGGGTATTCTTAAAGCATTATAATGAATGCATAATCTATTATAAAAAACCTTATAATATGTTTTATCATCTCATAAATAATCATAACAACAATTATAATACATCATAATACTTACGCATTTGTGGTTATAGCTTTTAAGAGTATGACGAATTATGACACAATGAACACGTTGCATCCACTTTTACAATGGATTATATTTCTCATAGTTATAATGTATTATAAGTCTCATATCTTGCCATTTTTCTTATGCTACTTTACTTAAATCGGTCAAAGACCACTTATAAGTAGTAGTAATAATAATAATAAAAAAAAATTCTCTCAAACAGCCATAGGATCAGATCAGATGAATGTGTAATATGACACATTTGCTTTGAACTATTTTTATTGTAATATCAGTTTGATTATCAGCTGTTGATAAGTGACTCTGCAACTACATATCAACTAGCTGCTACTGTAAATATTTGCGAACACTTTATTTTGATGGTCAACCAACAGATAAACTGACTATAAGTGTCTTTGCAAGTACGTCAACTTATTCTACCATACTAGATTCTACCATTCTTGAGCATACTAATACTCTAATGAGAGTTAGTTGGCATGCAGATGCAAAGTTGCTTATAGTCGATTAAGGGGACCATCAAAATAAAATGTAACCATATAAAACATTGCATTTTTTTCAGTTGGAGTATAAAGCTCACATCAATTAATTAACATTAGCTCCACAGGAAACACTCAAATAACACTCAACATCTAACCACTCACAAGCTGTAGTAAGATACTGTGCAGATCTTAAATAAACAATGTCAAGATATGATAAAGTCCATTATTCTGTAAATGAAGTAGATTTAATATGGTGTTCATTGTGTGTTATAAATAAGTATACTCTTAAACTTATAACCACAAATACGTAAGTATTATGATGTATTATAACTGTTGTTCGGCTAAAGTCATATTCGAAGTAAACAGAAATTGACATGTGGAGTATTCCTAATTTATTCGCATTACTGAAGTGCAGTATAGACATGTAAACACCTTAATCACATTATTACTGTCGTGTAGGAATTTTTGCCACATTTTGCGACAGGATACACACACATCAGTGGTCAACCGTTTGATGGCAAATAAGAGCTTCAACACCACCATTGTCTGAACGCATGTGCAAATAATTAACTGCACTTGAAGCTTTCATAAAATTAAAAATGAAACACCCAAAACTGTACATGGCATCATCACTAAGACGAACTATATGTTTATACGTGAAATTCCAGAGGGGACGTCGAATGGCGTCACGTGGGACGTAATGACGTGCACTATTAATCGAACTATGTACTATAACATGTAAAACAGAACATGAAAGGAATATTCTAAAAGCAACTCATGTAAACACCATAATCATAATATTAGCTTATTTAGAATAAGGTAAATAATTAGATTACTGATGTCCATGTAAACGTAGTCAGTGATGGAGTGTTAAAAATATAACCAAAAGCGATGTGTCGTTATCATGCTATTTGCATACTGAGTTCCGATTGGTCTTGTTTCTTGATCGGTCTGTGTGCTGTATTGTGATTAGTGTTTTCCGTCATACCTCTATTTAACTGTACACCCACCTTTACACATCAAGAAGTATCAGTTACAGAATGTGTTGGTTCTCATGCACAGCTGACAAAAACAAGACCTGCTGAGTGTCTTGAAAACCGCAAGTCACATCTATGTGGCACTTATGTAAAAATGTTTAAAATCCAACAAAGACAGCTATTTTGTTACAAATCTAGTTCATTGTAAACTTTTTCTTTCTCTTTCTTTCTTTCTTTCTTTCTTTCTTTTTTGCTTTCTATTGAGCTTTGTATAAATCTTTGTAAGTTGAATCGTTATTTTTCATTGTATAATTTTTTCTGTATTGTTCTAGCCATTCTTTTTTTTTTATCAATTTTCCTTTTCATCATCCATCCATCCATTAATTTTCAAATTTTTTTCATTAATTTTTCCATTCAAGAATTTCTCTTGCCTGCTATCCATCCATGCATGATTTTCCATCCATCGCTGAATTTTTCTTTCCATTGTCCATAAATTTTTCTGTACATTTTTCATATACATCCATCCATCCATCCATCAATTTTTCATTTCAACCATCCATGAACTTTTGCTTTCCAATCCATGAATTTTTCTATCCATCCATCCTTCTATCCATGAATCTTTTGTTTCATCCATCCATGATTTTTTCTTTCCATCTATCTATCCATCCATCCATGAATTTTTCCTTCCATCAATCCAGGCAGTTCTAGTTCCATTCTATTCATCATCCATCCTCAATTTTTCTTTCCATCATCCATTAATTTTTCTATCCTTTCATTCTTCCATCTATGAATTATTTGTTTCCACCCATCCTTCCATCCATTCATGACTTTCTTTCTTTCTTTCTTTCTATTGATCTTTGTATCATTCTTTGTATTGTTGTATCGTTCTTTCTATCATTGTAACGTATCATTCTTTCTGTATTGTTCTAGCCATCCTTTTTATAAATTTTCCTTTTCATTATCCATCCATCCATTCATGAATTTCTCTTGCCTGATATCCATCCATGCATGATCTTCCATCCATCCCTGAATCTTTCTTTCGATCGTCCATGAATTTTTCTGTCCATACATACATACATCCTTCCATCCATCCATCCATCCATCCATCCATGAACTTTTCCTTCCATCCATCCATTAATTTTTCATTTCAACCATCCATGAATTTTTGCTATACAATCCATTCATTTTTCTTAACATCTATCCATCCATTCATCCATGAACTTTTCCATCAATTCATTAATTGTTCATTAACATTATATTAATTGTACATTAATAACATTAATTGTTATTTGTTCCATCCATCCATCCTTCCATCCATTCATAATTTTCTCTTTCCATCCATCCGTCTGTCCGTGAACTTTTCCATCATTTAATGAATTTGTATAACACAAGATAATACATAAATGTTGTCATTTTGACAGCTAAAATATCATCTATTGTTTCCCTATTTTAGATGAATTTCCACAATAAAAGATAATACAGAATTAAAGTGAAGGAAAAGGAAGAAAATAATGGTTAAAAGAGCCCCTACAAAAACATAAGATGCGAGTGAGTATTTGTTGAGAAATGAGAGATACCAAGTCTGTCTGTCTGTCTGGCAGTCAGCTTATCAGTCCATCTAGATGGATAGATGGACCGATGGATAGATATAACATCCTGTCATCTTCCTGATTCTCCTTCAACATTCTCTCTCTCACCTTGTCATTTTTTTAATCTGCCTTTCTCACTCACTCTATCAATCTCTCATTGTCCTGCTCAGGTCCCTCTGCCTCCTAAAGTAGCTCTCTTTCTCTCTTCTCTTCAAGCCAGTCCATCACGATATGTGGCCAGAGATCAATGCCTGGACTGACTGACATGTGCTGATAGATTGGTCTGCACGAGGCGAGCTGCACACACCGCTTTTACACTGTAACATCAATAGCGCCTAATAGCCTGTAGTCAGGGTGACAGCGAGTAGGAGAAGAAAAATGCATGCAAGCTATTTTTATGAAAGCATTATTGTGATTTCCGCAGTCATTCTCCGGTTTTGTGCACACGTTAGAGTGTATTTGTGTGTGTGTTATCTTTTGCACTGGAAAACTATTGTGATCACAGCGATGGGCAATTAGTGAAGATGAGGGAACCAAATGAGCATGTAAACTCTGTTGCAAGTGGCGCGCCTCATTGATTGATTAATTGACTGGCTGCTGCTGGTAAATGATGAAGCCGTGAGTGGCAGGAAGCAATCTATGCTCCGCCACCAATTCCCTGCTTCTACCACATACAGGCCCCTGTGTGCTGAGCTTTCGATGACTGATTAAAAGCTTTGGAAGAATGCCTGATTAGCTGGTGCAGTCTGTTAAAGAGACGAGGACTTTCATTATTTTTGATTAAATATTAATGTCAGATAGTCATTTGTTGTGCTACTTGTTCTCAGATTGCTTATTCCTCTTGGTAGACTAATGATCTCTCCTCCTGTCTTTTCTTTTTCTTTCTCTTCACCACATCTCTTTCTCAGGCATCTCTCTCGAGAAGGTCTTTGACTACAGTGAGTATTGGGAGGTGACCCGAGGCCTTTATGCTCCGTTTGACTGCACTGCCACCATGAAGTCTGGGAATGCTGATGTCTACGAGAACGAGATCCCAGGTGGCCAGTACACCAATCTCCACTTTCAAGCACACAGTATGGGGCTGGGGAACAAGTTTAAGGAGGTGAAGAAAGCCTACACAGAAGCCAACAAGCTGCTCGGTGACCTCATCAAAGTGAGCAATTACCCCTGTGTTTTGGGCGATCACATTTTCGTTATTTACATATTCAAACCTATTTTTAGTTATTTGTGAAGGGCTTTATTGACCTGAGCTCTAGTATATAGGAATTCACTCTACAGTCAAGTTGTCCCATTTGTGACAAACTACATCCATAAATCTGGATTGATTAATTAGAAATTACAGCAACAAAAAAAAAAAAAGTGGCAAATACTAACTCCCATGAAGCATTGCGAATATATTGTGTTTATATCATCTGAATATTTTATAATGAATATACATTGTATTTTACAGTTAAAACAGAGAACGTTTGTCCTTTTTTACTTTAAATCAAAATGCTATGCTATGTTGTTGCAATCCTTCTCTGAGCTGGTTTTCCATAGAGTTCTTTAATATAAATCCTTTTGGAGAAAATTAATGCTTCCAGAACCAAGGATACTGAAAAGTGTGCCGTCACTTTTACACTATTCAGTGATTGTCAGATGAGAAATCAGGTCAGCTCATTTCTTATGAAATGTCATTATACTTAGAGGGTTTTAGACATGAGTCAATAGAAAATATGTAGTAGTACACGGTGTATTAATGTGCGAAGTGTTATGATAATCCATTTTAACCCTTCATGTTTGTTACTGCTTCTATTAATCCAGATCTTCAGTCTCTCTGAAATCACAGGCATTTACATTCCCCTAGTCTTTATATGGAACCAAAGACATCACACCTTTTAGCTAATTAGGTCGACGTCTTTTCCTCAGATGTTATGTTTCACACTCTTGAAGACTGAGTCGTGATGTTGTCATATGCTCACGTTTTCTGAGTCATTCCTTATATTGTCACGCGTGTCCAATTCCCAGCTTGCGTCTTAAAAAGTATTGTGTTATAATTTGAGTTATTTTGGTCAAAAGCAATGTGCAAACACCAATTTGTATATCAAACAAAATATTCAGTTCTAACTAGACTTGTGCTTGTTACGTCTGGTTCACATAATTTATTCAAAGACTTGTTGGACAATTTGGTTTTTAAAAACATCCTGCTACCCCTTCAACACATAAAAGATTTGTTTGTGCCAGAGGATTTTGCAGTTGTTTTCCTATAATTTTGCACTAGAATAGATTCTTAATTGTACTTTCATTTTATTTTATTTTTATTTTTTTTCCTGTGGAAACTAGTTCATTTGAAACGTTGGGTCCTGGCATGTAATCGCTTCAAAACACTCTAGCTTTTCAAATAATAAAAGCCATCTCTGAAGAGTGAAGAGACAGCTTTATAGCTTTTAACAATTGTCAGTCATCTGAGAAATCTATCATAAGATATAATTAATTATCAGCATAAAATCCACTCAAGCCTTTAGTATCTAGGATACTAAAGATAATTATAACATTTTAAGTTATATTTCTGAGAGGTGGTTCTAAAGATAGTTGAAATGTCCATGAAAGAAAAATATTTTGTGTGTGATATTTTTTAGATTTCACAATTTTTTTTCAATCTGTCCCCCTTTTTAATCCTTTACTAGGTCATTTTAAATGTTCCTCCATTGTTCCTTTGGTGTGACAAATGAAATATTTAATGATGATATTAATAATAGATCATTGTTTTATTTATATAGCACTTTTTTAACACTCAATGTCCCTTTTAGACATATTAGAAATATGTTTTGTTTTATACTAATAAATATTGTATAAGTTTTATAGTAAAAATATTGAATTGAAATTGAATTGAAAAATGTAGAGTTACTACAAAATATGAGCTCATAAAAGCAGCTTGTATGATATAATTATAAAATAATTCTGCTTTTGGTTTTAGACTGATTATTTCATGTGAACTACTGCTATTATAATCAATATTAAAAGGTTTAGACAGTAATTTGTATTTAAATCAAGTTCTATTCATAAAATGTAAACAAATTCTAGGAATAACTATATTTAGAAAATTAACTGCTTTGGAATATGTTTTGATAAAAAATATGATGTGCTTATTCAGCCATATACTGGATAGTGGAAATAAGTGGTTAAGCAGTATTCAATCTGGCTCTGTTGACTTAAAATCCAATTTCATATTCTTTACTTCCTGTAAAATGTGAAATCCAGATCATTTTGAAGATTTCCAGTCCATAACCAGTCCATAAAGTCTTTTCAAACATTTAAATCAGATTTCACCCCTTCATTGCATTCAAAGTTGAAAGCCAGTCATTTGAGATTAGCAAATATGCGTTATGCTCTAGACTCGGGCAGAAGTGCTGTCCTCCCCCCCCTTTCCATCAATGAATGGAACGTTTAAGATTGTTCATACGCTGTAATTGCATCACGTGACCACCACGAGCGCCGCCGTTTAAATCAATCATATGTAACATTCTCCCTGGTTAAATAAGGCTTAATTATCACCCCCTGCGCTCAGAAGGGTCTCACCCTCACTCGTGAAATCCGCTCACAAGATCATGAGCACCGTGGACCCGAGAGCTCCTCTCTGAATCGCAGATTTAATTGCCTGCTCTCCTCTCTCTCTTTTCTACTTCCACCTCCTCATCCCCCTTATTCCGTTGCAACCGTCTCAATCTCCAGATGAAATTGAATAAAAATAACTTGGCTAAAAAAGAGGGACAGAAAGAAGGAGCGAATAAATAATCCGGTCCCTGTCTCCTATGGCCCAGAGACAGATCAACTGGGAAGAGCTTTAAGCAAAGCTTATCTGTTGTGTTTCCGAGAGGCTCTGACTGATCTCCTCCAATCAAAGGCGTCTGTGAGCATTTGGTCTCGCCTTGCTGCTTTTCATTTCCCTGGGCTTAATTAAATGATGGAAGATAGTCGGCTTTCTGTTCTCGGAGTCCCCTCGCTGTTAATATTTTCAATATCAGAAGGCCGAGCTGCGCGCTGCTTAACATACAGCACATTAGCACTGGGTTTCATTAGCTCCTCTCCGTTCTCTCTGTCTCCCATTCTTTTTCCCTTTTGTCCTCACAACAAATGTTATCTTCTCCCTAAGCCGTGTTTCTGTTTGCCACTGCACTCTGTTTCCTCTCTTATTCCTAGTTCAGATTGGCCCGACGGCCTGAGGGCGGATAAGCCTGGCGGAGAGCTGAGATGTAGCGATGGAGGCCTAAGCAAGCATGTCTTTCCTTTCTCGCTTATCTGTCCTTCTCCTCTCTTCCCCTTCCTTCAAGGTGACACCCTCCTCTAAGATTGTGGGTGATCTGGCGCAGTTCATGGTGCAGAATTCTCTGACTCGGGCAGAGGTGGAGGAGAGAGCGGATGAGTTGTCTTTCCCCCTCTCTGTGGTGGAGTTCCTGCAAGGACACATCGGCATCCCCCATGGAGGCTTCCCGGAGCCCTTCAGATCAAAGGTACCACCACCTGCACAGCGCAATTTTCTTTTTTATTATTATTTTAATGTTATTTTAGTACATCAAGTTACTGAACAAGAAAAATGACTATATAAATGAATAGGTTGTAGTTTTTGTTATCTATAATAAACCTGGAATCACATGAAGACGTGTGACTGATGTAACTGAATTACAAACAATAAACTTTACAGCTACAGGTTTGCAGCATTGCATGAAAGTGAGGTAGATTGTATATTTTTATATTCTGGCTTTATTATTATATTAAATGTTGAATTTCTGGTGCCACAGACCATGATCTGTTGCAGTGTCAGAGAAAACTTTGCGTGTTCAAAGTCTAGCATGACTGGCCCTTAACTCAGAATCATATACTATCTGTTTAATAACCATGGTGATTTCACTTAGGAAATAGAACTTTTCCAAAGCTTTAGTCAGAAATTAAGATAGGAAGTTTCTGTAATACTGCCCCAGGATTAGAAATATAGAATTACTGTCTTGTATGGGGCCAGAGGTTTGCTTGAAGATGAAAGGGTCAGATGAAGGATTTAGAATTGATTATTTAAATGACTAAAGTTGAACTTGAGTGTAAGTCTCTGCTCAACTTGAGCTTGAACCTGTTTGGTACAGTATTGCAGGAATACAAGTTATTGAATATCTCTGCGGTGAGCAAAATAAGCTTCAGCTCTCTCGCTGAAGAGATTCGGTTGATCGCAGTGAAGTCTGTCTTGAGAGGGTTTCCCTACAGTCTCTAGAGTGCATTAACGCTGTGTTGTGCTTGTCAGAGATATGCAAGGCAAAACCATGTCATTCCTTTTGTCTTGAATGCCCCAATTACCCAGCAGCCATTCCTGTGCAAGATTAGCAGTTTCCCTGACAAATGTGAATCAGAAATGAACAATGCCTGCGTTAAAGCTTTTCTGCGCATGCAAGTATGCAGCTAATTTATTTACAATGCCTCTTTTTCAGAATTAGTAGGCCATCTGCTTTGCATGTAAGTTAGATAACAAACATATTTGAGCAACGTGGCCTTATTTTTTTCCCCATCTGTTTTGTAACATTAATATTGTTCGTCATTATGCAAGCGTTAAAAAGGGTTTTATTTAGGTCTGTGGTCTTTCTTTGTTTTGCCGAATCAAAATTTACATTTCGTCATTTCGAGTTTAATTCTTGGCTTCTCGCACTTGATTCTTCAGCCTCTTAAATTCATTTAAATGAAGCGATAGGGAGAGATTAATCCTGCTCCTGGTAATGATCGGTTATAAATATTCTCAGATTCAGTGTGGGGCTCAGGGGGATTGCGAACGCTCTACATCATCTACTTACGAGCAGCTTGAAAATACAGCGAGGAAATATACGTTTATTGTGTGTTCAGGCACCTGCTCTTTTCTCAGGTTCTCATCACTTATTTGTGGCACAGGTTTTGAAGTCTCTTCCGCGTGTGGAAGGACGTCCTGGAGCCTCCCTGCCCCCCATGGACTTCCAGGCCTTGGAGAAGCAGCTGCGAGATGCTCACGGTGATGAAATCACCCCGGAGGATGTGATGTCTGCGGCCATGTACCCCAAAGTGTTCCAGGAGTTCAAAGAATTCACCAGAACCTTTGGGCCTGTGGATTGTCTGGACACTAGACTCTTCCTGGATGGACCCAAGATTGCGGAAGAGTTTGAGGTGGAAGGATTTATTTTTTTAAGAAATAAAACATTTCCAGTTATTAAACAGAAGTAGCGTCACATTTTTATTTGCCGTTACTGTGCCATAAATCTTCCTGTCATCCATGATTATAAGTGTCATTTCTACATTCCAGCCGTAAGTTGCTTATTTCCTCTCCCTCATATCTCTGCTGTCTGTCAGGTGGAGTTGGAGCGAGGCAAAACGCTTCATATCAAGGCTCTGGCTTTAGGAGACCTTAATAAAGCCGGTCAGAGAGAGGTTTTCTTCGAGCTCAATGGTCAGCTGAGATCTGTCCTGGTCAAAGACACCGTGGCTATGAAGGTGTTTTTCTGTCTTTTTTCTTTTAGTGAAATTTGGCTAAGTTTTGTACTAACTGCTAGAGAGTGGAGTGACAAGAAGTAAATTATGTAAATGATGTAAATAAAACTGGTACAGTCGTGATTTTATGAGCCATATCCAGTGTCCTGACAGCACTATTGTCGAGATGGGATTTTTCTGTACAGATTTTACTACCACATGAATCCAGCCATTAGTTTTAGTTATAGGTTTATTATAGTTTAGATTTTTTACATTTAGTTTTTATTTCTTTTTTCTATTTAGTTTAGTTTTCCCATGCGTTTTCTGGTTTCAGTTTATTTAGCTTGTTTTAGTTTGCTAGGCTGCCATAGTTAATGTGCTAACTGTTATTGTTAATAAATATTTAATGTGTAGCCTTCATATGTAACTCTATACTGTATGTATGTGTTAAATTTCACAGTATAGTGTAGTGTAATTGCGGTCTAGTGGCATTTTTATATTTAAGTTTTCTTATACACAATGTATACAAATTATTACATTACTTTGTGGACTTTTTTGTTGTTGTTGTGTGTATATGTGTATATAAATAAATTTCCTGAGAATAGTTGGTTATATAAATGCAATGTGTAAATGAAACCGATGTCCCTGCCGACCCAAATCAAATTTTGTCAAAATCAAAAACTTCCCTGTTTTTGCAGGAGATGCATTTCCACCCTAAAGCCCTGAAGGACGTTCGTGGACAGATTGGCGCTCCCATGCCTGGTAAGGTGGTGGAAGTGAAAGTGAAGCAGGGCCAGAAGGTGGAGAAAGGACAACCGCTCTGCGTCCTCAGCGCCATGAAGATGGAGATGGTGGTGAACTCGCCGCTCTCCGGCACCGTGGCCAAGATCTACGTGACCGCCGACAGCACTCTGGAAGGAGACGATCTTATTCTGGAGATTACCGAATAGATATCATGAAGGCCAACAGCAGGGAACATAACACATCACCAATGCCAATCCCTGCAAGGCTAAACACACACACATTCACTCAGTTACATATGGAGTCTAACACCTTTTAGAAGCAGCATGCATTAAAGGAGGAAGATTGAGCTTATTTTGACAGAATCTCGAATAACGGATGAATCTAGAAATATTTTTACTTTCAAGCTTGAATCCTTTGCCTTTAGTGTCATATGTGGTTTTGTGATCCTCAATCACTATTAAATTCATACATGATGAGGATATGAGCTAGTGTTATGCTGTTGACAGAGAAATGTTTGTTAGTCTTTAATATTAATGAATGTAGTAAAAACTAAAAGATTTACACTGAAAATATAAGCAATAAATTAATGACAGAAAGAGACTTAATTAGATGCATTCCTAATCACGTTATAGATGTTTCTTAACTTTGATCGTGATCGTTTACATAAACTCAAATATTCTTACATAAATTTTCTACAACTGGAAAGAAATTCTCAAAATATCATGCACAATCCTTCCCTTACATATAAAAGTCTTATGGCACAGAGTATCTTACTTGAATTATCAAGCGAAATTCAATTTATTTCAAGATAAATAGCTGTGTCACACATACCCAATGTTCTGACCAATGGCCCAGTCTGTTACTGGGAAAATAAGTGCAAGAATGGAACCGACCTCGTCTCCTGAGCCTTACACTTGAGCTGTGTATCATGTAAAGGTGGAGAATAGTTACCCAGGTGGTTTGGGCTGAAGTGAGCTCCATTGAGGCCAACGAGGATCGATGACTCTATATTCAAGAGCACTTCTAGACTCCGCAGCAGCTTTGGGGCACATTGAGTTGGAACACAGGCTTTAGGGGGAAGGTTGTTTTCCCAGGGCGCATCTTGTGCTTGTGTTCCAATTCCTCTCTTAATGTGAATTTATTTCACTGTCCTGTTACATTCCCCTTAGCAGCAGATGCCTCATGGCTGCTGTAGTGACGGCTTTATTCTCCAGCTTTGTCTAATTTCCCTTGTTGAACACGATTGATGTAATTCGTAACAGATAATGAGAGGTTTTATTCAATGGCATTCAAGTAATTGAAAGCACTCAGCCTGAAATCTACGAGACGCGCGGCTGTTGCAGCAAAAGAGGTCCACTGGGGTGCGTCTGAAATGGTTTTAACAGTCTTGACTCTAAGTAGACCAATTCTTCATGAGGACCAATAGTCTGCAACGTGGATATATTCTCATCGTTTATCATAACATCCCAAAGTGGAGACTAGAGCGTGTCGTTTTAACCGTGTGAATCGTACAGGCCCATAAATGTGACGATCGTCCCTTCAAATGGATGTTGCCATTAAAATTGAGCTAATGTTGTTTAGATGTAGTTTTTAGAGCACAAACGTCCATCTCATCATCACAGTCATTTTTGAGATGGTTCCTCTGTGTTGTTTGACAAATACATCTCAGTTTACACGGGCATAGCACAAAGGGGTTTATCGTGACAGGCACAAAACTAGGGGATTTGTTGGGAGAGGGAAGCTTCCTGTTGGCTTTTGGACTTTTCAATATGGGCCACTGGCAAAATCTCTGGAGAACCGTTCGATGTTATCAGCTCTGACAGCGCAGCGCGATTCCGTGAGAGCTTTTGAGTCGAGAAGTTGTTGACGCTTGACTTTGTTTCATGCCGCCAATACAACAATGCAGTATTTATCAAAGTTGTTGTTAAATGGGTCATGCAGCTTAATATAGCATCGTACGTTGCTGATGCATAGGTACTTGGCACATTGTTCATTCAAACTGTTGAATTTTTACAGGGTAAATATTTCTGTGCATAGATTGTCACTGTGTTTGAAATTGGGAATGTTTTGAAGGGAATTGGAACTAATCTGTGTAACATTTCAAATCTGATGCCTTTAATAGCATTCGTTATCTTTCCATTTGAATGTCTGTTTTTCTGTGAAGTTCATCTCTTTCGATCTGTTTTGATAATGAGAAATATAACATATGCAAATACTAATGCACCATACCCTTGTGTCTGTTATTTTAGCATTGGAAATGTTGGAGAAAAAAAATATATATAAATAAAAGGAGGATAACTGACTGTCTGCTGTGTCCGGTTTGATTTTATTTTAACATTTTGTGCATATAAATCAATAATTAAGCATGTGGTGATTCTACTTCCTCAGAAGTAGTCGATATTCATGTGAATATGCAAACCACAATGTAAAAATAGCTTGACATGATGCTTTTATGAGTCAATGTTTGAGTGGGTTCCATTCAAATCAATATTGGTGATCGCGTGCCTCCAATAAACGCTGCTTATTGATCGTCCGTCTGACTGCTACATGTGGCTGGGAGAAAACCGTCTGTATAATGGAAGAGATGGAATAATATAAGATCCATCATGTGAATAATTAACTTCATAAGCTTCTTAGTCTTATGATTAGGGATAGTCAGTCTGCCAACGATACTGCTGACTGATGGCTCCATATTGGTGCGCTTGTGGCAAAACGGTGTATAGGATGGTGGGATAATGTAGGAGTGATGGATGAAGCTCCCCGTGCATCCATATGCTCGTTCTATTCTGGCAGCAAGTGCGGGGTGAGTTGATTCTCTCAGCTGATGGATTGATATCTGTGGATGAAGCTCTGCAGGGTTTGTTTTTATGTTGGTCAGTCTCATATCTGGTGGATCTCATGTTGACAATGGGGGTGTTTAATTGGAGGAAGAGTGACTCAGAAGCATTAAATAAAATCTAATTTTAGAACTGTTTTTTAATTGAGATGTATCAGAATGACCCAACCGTAGGTGTGAGTATGGCATATGTCCTTGTAAAAACAGTGGATTAGCTCCTCTTTGGGATCAGAGAGTTTAACTTGTGTTATTTTGCTGTTATTCCGGCACTTTGGCAGTCTTATCAGCAGATGTATGAATCAATGTTCTTTGCCCGTGCCTGTCGATCCCACAATCCTATTTTCATTGCCCAGCTTTCATCTCTTTTTTTCTCTCTCGTTCTTTCACACTCTCTCCTTTCTGTTTCTCTCTTTCTCTCTCATTTTTCCCTAGTCTTTTATCACTATAACCCTGAAGGCCACCAGATTATTCCTCGTTCCTTCTGGCTGTTAAGAGCTCTGTTTAAGAAGGTTATCGTGTATTTAGGGAAAGCATTGCAACCCTTGTCTGCACCTGGCTGTAAGTACAGTGATGAATTAGATATAATACCACAATGTCACAAAATATTCATAGGCTCTATGTAATTCTGGCCTTTGGGTTATCCTACACGTCCCTCTTGCATACATCAATGAGTCTCAAATAAGCCACAGTTGATACTGAAGTCGTCCTGCAATGCTACTGTCCAATAGCCCTTTTTTGCTGGTCATCTGAATGGGAATACTTCCCCGTCTCATGTTTTGGTATTCTTACAGTAGGCAAATAAACCAGAATGTATTGCTGAAATTTTCAAGGATGCAACCAGTGGATGCTTCGCTGTCCCATAAGACCACAGGAGCTGAGGAACTGTTTGGTCTTGTTGAAAAACTGGGGTGGAATTTTTTTAAAGTCTAAGTGATAAAAAAAGGTGTTCCTCTTGGTTGTATTTTATTTATTAACATTTTAATAAATAGTTTTTGGGATTTTAGTATGTCATAAAACAATAATCAAGGGGGCAGGGGTGTATACAACAACATTTTTATTCTTTACCCAGACTTAGTCTGTTTGGTGTTATACTATACAATCTATTAATATAAAGTTTGTCTATTAACATGCAAATTTGTAAGGCATTATGATCATATCTTAGAGCTTGAGTGTCTTTTAATTTCTCGTGTTATTTAATTATGTATTTGTTTTAGTGCAGTGCTTACTGTTATCTGCTTACCTGAAATGGGCTGAGGGAAGGCAAGAGAAACGCTGCTTTCTGCTGTACCTCTAACAGCTGGGGTCGCTGTTAGGAAAAAGAAAATGAGTGATTTATAAAATTTTTAATGTCATATTGTAAATTTTGCATTGTTATTTTTCTACTGTTGAATATTTGCTCATCTAATTTTTGTGGAGGCACTGTCTCCCTTGCCTCCCTGTAGGAAATGCCCCGGCTGAACTATGGGTCTGTCCAAGTACCTATATTTGCATTCTTAAGTAAGTGTGGAAGATTGTCCCAGGTCTGAAAAACACCAAAGCTCAGTGCCCTTAAAGGGTTACTCCACCCCAAAATGAAAATGTTGTCATTATTCACTTACCCACATGTCGTTCCAAACCCATAAAAGCTTCGTTCGTCTTCGGAACACAATTTAAGATATTTGGATGAAAACCGGGAGGCTTGTGACAGTCCCATTGACTGCCAAGTAAATTACACTGTCAAGGCCCAGAAAAGTATGAAAAACATTGTCAAAATAGTCCATCTGCCATCAGTGGTTCAATCTGAATTTCATGAAGCGACAAGAATACTTTTTGTACGCAAAGAAACAAACCTCACGACTTCATCCACAATTCCGGTCGTGTCAGCAGCACCGTGACCAACTTGTGTGAGAATATCCACTGAACGCAAACTGCGTATGCTGTTCTGTTGCTCGCGCCCACCACCACGGATACACTGTTTTCGTTCAAATCAAAGCGTAAATAAACCTAGAAAAGTATGCACATGTGGGGTGGGGGTGGCTGACACAGACAAGTAGAACAGTATACGCAGTTACATTCAGTGGATATTCTCCAAAATGGCGCTACGGTGACGCGGAGGAGACGAATTGTTGAATAAAGTCGTTATTTTTTTTATTACTTTGCTGTATCTAAAATGTATGCTTGTTCAGCTTTCATAAAATGTTATGGACGATCTGACGAGTCTTTAATACTTCACTTTTTCACATGTACATTCTACGCATCTAATTGATTTGTCCGTACATTTCTGCCATAACTGACCGTCACCACTGATAAGCTACCACTAAAAATTGTAGAAACTTACAATTAGCTGTAAAGTGCTTTGCACACGGATTTATCGTGTGAAAAGCGCTAACAAAGTCAAAGTGTATATTGAATGGACTACTTTCTGGACCTTGACAGTGAATTACTTGGCAGTCAATGGGACAGCTCACAGAGGCCTCCTGGTTTTCAGTAGTATAAATATCTTAACTGTGTTCAGAAGACGAAGAAGAGGCGTTACGGCGCATTTGGACAGGACGTGGGGGTGCACTGAATATAATGACGACAATTTTCATTTTGGGTGGAGGTAACAGCTTGTAACACACTGTAAAGTCCATAATGGCTATAGTTTGAGGCTAAGACGTATCCCATCAATCCTTCATGTTCTTGGAACTTCAAAATCATGAGATGTTGCTGACGGAAGAAAAAAAGACGTTCTAGTGTATTTAAAGTTTAATTCAATATTACAATAATGAATTTGGTAGTGAAGGACGGTAAAGGTTGCCCATATGTAGTTGGTGCAGAGAAATGGACTGGTGTAATTTTGCACAACGTCCAAACTACTTTTGGTTCTTACATCCACTGACACCAGAGCCAAATAGGTCAATGGTGCAAATGTTGCATGTGTGAGTAGGGAGCCCGGGGGGGGAAAACCTAGTCATTGTTGGTCCCATGTAATATGAATTAGTAGTTGGCCAGTCTGGCTATTGAATGTTACACTGGTGAGAAGTTCAACCAGCAGTCGCAACACGATTTTACAAAAGCTGCTTAAATTGCAACCGGGTGGCTGAAAGCTTGAGTGTGAGTGAAGGCCGGTGGCCAAGTATGGTGACCCATACCGGAATTAGTGCTCTGCATTACCACAAAGTGCTACCACACAAGCAGTGAACACACACAAAACCGTGAACACACCACACGGAGCAAGTGGAGGACAAGCCATTTTATGCTGCAGCGTCCCAAGGAGCAGTTGAGGGTCGGGTGTGCCTTGCCAACGGGCCCTCTAGTCGTGCAGTAGTATGAAGTGGGAGAGACAGTGCTGTACATTCATTCCCCAACTACATGCCCTGCCGGATGATGAGACAAGAACCCACAGCCTTGGGTATGGTCGACGCTCTAACCATGTGAGGCCACGAGCTTCCCTATTCCGTTGCCGGTTTACGTATGTGAAACGTGTCGGAAACGTTTAAGTTCAGCGTACATGCGGGGCGGGCACACGCGCCACCAGGTAAGTGTTATCCGTGTCAGTGTGAGGAGAGGTATATACTATGAAAGTAAGTCAAAGAATTCGGGCACAGCTTCAGTTTTATCACGACCTTCGTGGATTTCTGGGAGTTCTTCAAAATCCATCAGTGAGATAACGGCTGCTCACCTGGAAATGAATCCCCCGCCTGAAGATCTGACACTGCCTCGCAGATCTTTGGACGTGTCTCACGGTCTATCTGTCTGTCCCTCACGCAGCTGTCTCTCTTATCTGAGTCAGTGGTGTGGTAAGTCTGGAGCTTTTTGGCGAGCAAGGTGATTATGGAAGTCTGCGTGCGTGTTGAAGTGAGATTCAGGTTGTTTCCTCTCATCCTCGGGGGCAGCTGGCAGCAGAGTCCACTCATCCATCCCTGCGCTGGTAGGCCGGCAGCTCTTGTACCGCTGGGAGTTGAACAAGCTGTTTGAGACCAGGGCTCGACTCTTGGTCCCACTCTCCCATGCCTGAATATGTAAACCCAGTCCACTTCTCGTGTTCATTTGGAGTTGTGCCTTGTCATCATTACGTGCTTGACTTACACTATTCTGGTGCTTATTTGATCGGAGGGCTTGTGGAAAGACAGAAGCCTTCTCATTGGATTAGTCCGTGGGCATATTGCTACCCTGTCGAGTTAAGGCAGGGGGGAGAGAAAAGCTGCCTGTACTCAATGGAGTGCAAATGCCTAATTGGCTTTATTTGTGTGGCTTCAATATGCAGCCATTTGCTTAATTTTCCTAGTGAGTGTACAATCCAATTTGCGAGCCTTGTTTATACTGCCTTATGAAAGAGGAGCTCTCACTGTGATGAGAGTATAATGGCAGTCTGATTGGAAAAGGTCACACCTTGCGCATTAATGCCGCCTCACCCGAGATCTGGAGCACACAAGTGGGAGTCATCGGCAGAGATTGGGTAAAAGGTGTTTGATTGCTCTGCAGTTCCTTGTGCTTCAGATTCACGGTTTATTTCAGGAAGCTTTTTTTACTACAAGCAGAGCCATTACCAACAGGGTTAGGGTTTGCACTAGATTGACCCCCTGGGGACACCAGGATGGTTGTTGTAGTAGGGGGTATGTGAAAGAAAATTGTTTAACTATATAACTGCGTTGGAACAATATTTAAAGTGAAAAGCACTGTACAAATAAATATATACTTTTTTTACTTTTTCAGTAATCCTTTACACTCATTTGTAGGTCACAACTTTAGTTTCATCGCAACTTTAAATAAAATGACCATTAAAGGGTCTCGTGCTGTTAAAATCACAGTGGCCACAGAGCTCCTCTACAAGGTGCAGTCTCACTGGACATTTTTGGCCATAAAGAGTATTTCAAAACCACTGAAGCAGATCAGTTCCTTTGTGGACCAAATTATTTCTCAAGATCTTGAAGAGGACATCATCAGCACATTTATTATCACAAAGGGCACAAAAGTCAGCTTCCTGCACCTGCCCATTAAATTCAGTCTCTTACCTGATTAGTCACCGTCTGCTTTGGGCCGCATTGGTTCACTGCAACAGGAATATGAACCATATTACAGATCCTGCATCACCTGTGTCTAATCAATGAACTGTACAGCTCCATTACTCTCAATAACTACCAATGACCTTCCTCTGCAATACTGCTTTTATATACCTCCTCACTGAAACCTATAGCACTGTAAGTCTGTTCCGACTCTATTTTCTCAAGAACATGCGCTCAAACCTCTTCTCATC
The DNA here is from genome assembly GCA_018155175.1 of Sinocyclocheilus anophthalmus. NCBI lineage: Eukaryota > Metazoa > Chordata > Actinopteri > Cypriniformes > Cyprinidae > Sinocyclocheilus > Sinocyclocheilus anophthalmus. The sequence continues at coordinate 180,808 of JADLZN010010615.1, forward strand.
TTTTCAATTGTGTATGCACTGTATTTACACAGTCTGTGTGTAGTTACATTTGCTGAAGGCATTTTACAAGTTCTGATTAGTTTGAAAATTGAACAAAACAAATTACTAAAGCACTTCAACATACCCGCCAGTATAAATAACCGTGTTCTGCGCGGTTACATATTTAGCCATATAGCTGAGAATTGCAGCTGACAGATCAGGATGTTATTGTGTGCGTTGAGTCATTAAAGAGTTCATAACTCATGACTCACATGAACCAGAAGGTGAGTTAGATCATTCACGCAAGACAGATTTTGTTTGTGTTGAAAGGGTCATCTTCTGCTAAGCTGTGTTCAGCAGTGTTTGGGAGAAAGGAAAGAATGACATCGTACAGCAATGTGCTGTGATGAATTGTAGGATCAGTTTGTCACGTGCGCTGAAGCGCCAGACAAGGAATGCCCATAGAAATTCTACAAGAAGCAGAGAAACACAAAAAACGCATAATGCAACAGTAAGTACGAAGTTAACAATCAACACTCAGCTTTTTGCATATGGACGACATTGATTTTTACACGCAGAGTAACGAAAAGAATATGATTTAAAGAGGGGTAGTTATAGTAACTTTATAGTATAACCTCTTATATTTATTCATATATCTAGGCCAGTCTATAAGTTTTTTTTATTTGATCTTTGGTATTTTATTTTTCAATTTAATTGTCTACTTCAGATACACAGATTGGGACCGTGATCAGAATTTTAATATTGTATTGTAGTTTTGGTTTGATTACTATTCTGTACTGTATATTCCCTCAAAAAAAAAAGTCTTGAACATTTATTATTTATTTTATCCCAACCATTTGTCCTATGTAGAGTCATGTGTTTTTGTTTTATTTTATTACATTTTTAAATGCTTTAAAACAGAGTTTACATGTGGTGCATCTCATCTTTTTGGTTTGGTAAATTTTTTTCTATGGTGAAAAATACTTTCTGAACCAAGGCCACTGGAAAAACTGTGCGGTCACTGTTGTGCTCAGTAAGGAGATCAATTTCTAGTAGAAGACCTTTTTTAGTAAACATGGAGTACTTGGGAAGGTGTTTTTAAATCCTTTAAGGATCAGTCTGTGATTTTGTCCGTTGGGTCAGTATCTGCCCTGCTCATTTTCAGTTCTGCTACAGTAAGGTACAAACTTTCAAAAGCAAGTACTCAAACAAACACTGTACCTCAATGTGGAGCAGCCTTTAATTCTCAAATAAGATATGAACACATTGTCGAGGGAACACATAGTCTTCAATTAATTTTAACCAACAATCTGTGAAGGCGACATTTGGTAGGCACAGCATGATTACTGCACATCTGCTGAAACCTGTAATAATTTATTCATTTAAGGTCAAATGTAACACATGCCTGCCCATAGACTGAGTCTGTTGTGATTAATGGGGACAGAAGAGACACTTGAGGGGGGGGGGGTCATTTTGGGGAGAGCAGCTGACTCATTTGCATTCAGTCCGTCTCACTGAAACAAGCCACAGGAGAGAGAGAGAGAGAGAGTCAAGTGACAGAATCAAGAAGGCTGTCTGCCCACCTTTGGTCACCCACAGCAACGGAAACCTTTTTTATTGCGGTCACATACATACAGTCACATGTGACTCATGGGATTGAACTGAGAAACCTTCAGACAGATGAATGAAGCGATTATGGTGATGCTTTTGTTCAGGGTGGAGGTTGAATATGTGCCACGCTCCCTGAAAAGATTTCTGCCACTTGTAGTTTTAACCCTTTAAAGCCTGTCATAGAAAAGAATAGTCAGAATTTCTTTGATGGAACAGTTTATTCAGCCTTAGAACCTTGAATTAAAAAGGAAACCTAAAGAAAATCATACAAGTTTTATGTGTTGTATCATATTTGATACATCAGGCTTTTATGGCCCATAGTAGTAGTGCTATAGGGAGAATATGGAGCTCATTCTTGGGAAGAAACAAAGTAAAACAGTTTTATTCAGAGGCCCAACCTGAGCAGAAATGCAATTTGGTGCAGATCGTATTTATATGCTGCAATTCTGATATCTTGTAATGAAAATCAATGAGATTTTTAGGCCCATATCAGACTACTCGCATAAAATGCTAAATATTAGTTCTTACTCTATATCTCCCAATAAAATGTTTTAATAAGATGATATTTTGAAATACTGAATCTAGCAATGTGCAGTATAATATATAGTACACCTCTTGCTTACATTTAGACCCACCTTTACTAATTTCACTCCTCATCTTCAAAACGGTTTGACTTTTCCTCATAAAATAATATTCCTACTGCAAACATGTTTTTAAAGTTGATCACCTGGGGTTTAGATGTTTTACAAATAAGAAAGTAATTTTTGAGGAAATAGCGCCCCCATGTGTGACTCTTAATAATCTTAGCGGCAAACAAAATAAAAGTCCCGTTTCACCGCCCCAGTATTTCCTCAAAACACCCTATAATATTACCGCGTCTGATTTGTCAGTGTAGTATTAAATAACATTCTTATTTGAATATTACATGATTTAAAAATACATATAGTTTTTAATTATTATTTCTTAATCCTCTTACATTTTAAATGACGTACTGAATTTTGAAAAGCTAGTAGGAAGCGATCCAGGCCTGCTGACGTCACTTCCTGAAGGAAGACTCATTCTGAGATTCGGAAGGGACGAGTATTTTATTCTTATTACAGGTAATTGCATTTTTATCCATCAATTAAGCATTAAAATATACAATATAAATGGATCTTAGGCGTCTCTCTTTGTAGACGGCTAAATTTATAGCACACGGTACAGTGAGTTAAACATGGTTCAGCAGCAAACCGTAGCCGTCATCCAATTAACTTCCTCGAAAATAATTCCAGCACGCGACAAAAACGGCTGTGATTATTAGCGGAAGTGTTTTGCTAGTTAAAATGCACCTTACTGGTCAGCGTAAGCTAATTCAGAGTCCTGCTGCTTCTAACACTGCATCATTAAATGATAACGTGTGTGTGTGTGTGTGTGATATATATATATATATATATATATACCTCTGATATATATTATTAGATTATATATAATAGATTATATATATATATATATATATATATATAGTTCTATATCATGGTGGGGACTTAACCTGACTACACACAGACTCATGGGAACTAGTGTCACGGTGGGGACCTAAATTGAGGTCCCAACGGGTACAAAAGCTTATAAATAATACAGAATTAGTTTTTTTGAAAATCTAAAAATGAAGAAAGTTTCCTGTGAGGGGTAGGTTTAGGGGTAGGGTGGTGTAGGGCAATAGAATATAGGGTCTGTACAGTAGAAAAAACCATTACGCCTATGGAGAGTCAAGGATAGCTAACCAGACGTGTGTGTGGACCGAGACCAATACGCATGGAAGAGATGAGCAATCATTTGCTTTTTTAATATATGTTTTAAGGGTCAGAGATGAATTTCATAATGTTATACTGAGTGAGTTTATTATTTCCACAGGCATGAGGATGAATTTGGAGGAGGTGGCACTGTGATGCCATCCCCATGGACTTGTGCAGGGGATGGAGAAGAAAAACACAGATTGGAATCAAGAAAGAGGGGACAACTGTCCTATTAACGTACCGCAAGGGGAGACGAGTTGACCAGCACTAACACTGTAAGTGTTCTTGACGTTCTGACCTAAATAGATTCTTGCCCAAAAATGTAGTATTATCTCAGTCCCTATTTTGATTGCTAGGGGGAACCTGGAGGATGGGACGAATTGCAGCAGTATACCGAGGGAATCAGCCTTCACCTTTACTCTTGGCACGCGGACAGGTCATCAAGGGCTGGGAATCAGGTTTGTTGGGTGGCAGCAGCCCTACTGCATTTCTAGAGATCTGAGTTATTGGTCTAACAGGATAGGATTTAAAGAGAGGAAAATAAGTTAGTCTAATAAAGAGGAATTAAAAGATAGGTTTAGACGTCCTGTTGTGAAACTTGTAACTATGTGACCCTGACCCACACCAGTCATAAGGGTCACATTTTTGAAATTGAGCTTTATACATAAACTAAGTTTCCATGAGCGTTATGGGTTAGTTTAGGATAGGACAATATTTGGCTGAGATAAAACTGGAATCTTTTGAAAATCTGGAATCTGAGGGTGCAAAAAAAAAAAATCTGAATATTGAGAAAAATGCCTTTAGAGTTGTCCAAAAGAAGTTCAGTCCTAAGCCATGCATATTATAATCCATAATTAAGTTTTGATATATTTACGTATGAAATTTACAAAATATCCTCATGGGGCATGATCTCTACTTAATATCCTAATGATTTTTGGCATTAAAGAAAATTTATAATTTTGACCCATAAAATGTTTTTTTTGGTTATTGCTACAAATATACCCTTGTGACTTATACTGGTTTTGTGCTCCAGAGTCACATTTATTGGCATGTGTTGATGATGTGGCCTAGTGGTTTGCAAATAGGCTCAAGTGTGTTAAGGTTCAAATTTGACGTCCTTTTCCTTTTTTCTTTCAATATGATTTCCTGATATATCTTTGATGTATTAATTTATAAAAAACCTATTTAGCATGTGATGTTCCTTCTCTTAACTCTTAGGATGTGTGAGGGTGAGAAGAGGAAGCTGGTTATTCCCTCTGAGCTTGGTGAGTATGTTATGGAAATGTATTATGTTCCATGAGTTTCAAAATCCATCAAAAATGTATGATTTTAGACCACATCTTCAAATATGTGACTGTTTAACTACAGGTTATGGTGACAGAGGAGCACCACCTAAAATTCCAGGTAAGATGATTAGTAATTCTTTCTTCAATTTTCAACATAGAGTCTCATATCAGACACATTAATATTATATATTTTTCTACAATAAATGAAAGATTAAAGATTGATATGTTAGGGATCCATAGGTCATTCACCTTCACTTAGAGTAGCTTTAATAAGTATTTGGACACTAAAGCTGCTCTTAAAAACAAAAAAGTGAAGTTTTATTATTTATTTTTTAAAAGCTCCTTAATCATTATCAGATACTGGCAGAATACTGTCTCACTTTGCAAATCTCTGTTTTCCCACTAGGTGGTGCCATACTCATCTTTGAAGTAGAACTGTTGAGCATTGAGAGAAGATCTGATTTATAGTGACAGATTTGTGGGCCTGTCAGTCTTAAGCATTTAAAGTCAGTGTGTTTGCAGCAAGATCAGCGACTTCAGCTGCGTGCTACACTGCTGTCCACTGTACCCACATAGCAACTTCTGGTGTTAAAGGGAGAGTCCACCCGCATATGAAAACTCTTTATTTATTCGCCCTCATGTCATTCCAAAACGGTATGACTTTCTTTCTTCGGTAAAACATGCAAGAAAATATTTTGAAGAATGCTATGATTTTTGTTCCCATTGACTCCTTTGTAAGGACAAAAAAATTGAATGGAAGTCAATTGAACGGAAGATTCCAAATATTCTTCAAGATATCATATTTTGTGTTATACAAAAAAAATAAAGTTATACAGGTTTGGAATGACATGAGTATGAGTACATGACGGAATTTTCATTTTTGAGTGGACTATCACTTTAAAGACCTTTTTCAGATATTCAAAAGGTTACAGAAACAAAAGAAGCTTGGTAATAACACTTTCCAAATTTTTTTTTTTGTATGTTTCCCTTTCAAAAAAAGAATGACACAGCTTTTCATACATGTATGTAGCACCATTCTTTATTTGCGAGCCTTACTACACGTATTTGGTTGTGAGAGTGCACACAGTACAGTTTTTGCCATTCCAACAAATTCTGATCATCAACATATGCATTTCTCAAATCATGTACACTTGAAATTGAATAAACATTTTATTTACAAAAGATAGGCGGGCTTTGAGCTTCATTTAGCATTGACCTTGGCCTACACCAACAAAGCATGTTCATTCTTAGCCTTCTTCATCTTCATTTTTGTAAAAATATCAGATGTAACATATTGGCAAATTCACTCTATCAGTATTGCTACTCGTCATCCTCAAACTAGATTGATTTTCCTCAGTCAAATGATTTCTAAAAGCAGTAGTACTAAACACAGACCTGTCTTTTTTTTCCCCCTAAAAATGGTAGATTAAAAATGGCTTACAAAACACAAGTTCACAATTCTCATCCCCCCTCCCTCTTTCCGCATTACAGCAACACACCCCAAAATCTGAAACCCCTACATCTAAAAACTACTATTTTCTGGCCTGCAAAAAATTATTCCGCCCTTACGAAAGAGCAGATGTGAGAAACTGACTGACAAAAAAGGGGGTGAAAAGAAATCAGCTTTGTTCTAATTTCCTACTCGATTACAGACGGATACATCGGGCCAAGTTACCTGGCTGAAAAATGTGTATTAGTGAACAGTGTAACCGTAACATCAACCATTCGATTCCTTTTCGGAGTTTTAAGCTAAAGGGACACTACCACACTCTACATGTAATATATGCTGAAACAGTACTAAGACGAAGTAAAAACAGTTTGGGGTGCTCAACCTGCAGCTGAGATTGGCTTAGCTGGATTCGTATCGTTGATCTCCGTTTGACAGACGCTGTGGTTTAGTGGTTGGGTCTGCATGCCTGCATCTCTCCTCTGGGTTTGGAGTGACAGGTTGGTTTTGTGGTGGTGGGAGGAGCTGTGGTGATCTCATGGCGTCAGCTCCCCTTTCTTCTGGGGGGTCCTCAGTTTCTGCATCCCTCGGACCTTCTCCAGCAACGCCGCTACGAAATCCTGCAGGTGGCCAGAGCAAGAATTATGGCAAGAAAAGGCATATTTCTGTCCAGAGTGTGATTAAATGAAGCATAATCACATTGTAATGAGTGACTTGGTGGCTCTAAGAATATCACGACCGCCTGTAATGAAGGTAATTGCTAATGCTATTAATATTCCAAATGGCACTTACATCATTAGGCTTATAACAGTCGACCAGCAGCATCTGAAAACAAAAATGGAAAGAGATTTAATGCCTTTCAGACTAATCTGCTGTTTTTCCAACAGTGTACCAATGAAAGCAGAAACGCTGAAATAAATCTGCTGCTGAAAATGTAGTCTTCAAAAAGAGCTCAAGACTGGAAGGATTACTGTCAAACCACCTGCAGATGAAATGTCAGAGGGCTGTGCAATTCAGCGCAGAAGGGTGAACGTCTTGAACGTTAATATTCTTACGAGGAGATATCTGAAGCAAACAGAATCAAGTTAAATGTATTAAAGATCTGATTAGACCTTCACTCGAATGGCTCTCTCAACATCACTGGGCAGATCCAGCAGCTCATCCACATCTATTTCCAGCTCAGGCACCTCATCCTCCTGCAAAATACAGAACCACTGATGAGAGAGATGTTAAAAAAGGCAAAGTGAATAATTCACAAGCCAAAGAACGGCGATCAGGTCCTTAACTATGTAGACCAGTATGAGGTGAAATCCTCAGGCAAACATCTCCTGATCTCAGAGTTTATGTAGCCTTTATGTAGAGTTTGTTTCCTTAACCATCTTCAAGAAACGACTAAAAACACATCTGTTCCACCTTTATTTGACCCTCTAACTCTAACATTTTCTATTATATTTTAATTCTACTTTATATTTATCTTCTTTTTTATAAAAAAAAACTAGCTTTACATTTTTTTCTATTCTATCTACTTCTTTTTCTTTGTGTGTGTGTGTGTGTGTTTATATACAGTATATATATATATATATAGCTATATAAAAAGTGGGGGAAAAAAGATGTAGTCAGCCACCAATTGTGCAAGTTCTCCACTTAAAAAGATGAGAGAGGCCTGTTTTTTCATCATAGGTATACCTCAACTATGTGAGACAAAATGAGAAAAAAAAAATCCGAAAAATAAATTGTAGGTTTTTAAAGAATTTATTTGCAAATTATGGTGGAAAAATAAGTATTTGGTCAATAACAAAATTTAATTTCAATACTTTGTTATATACCCTTTGTGGGCAATGACAGAGGTCAAACGTTTTCTGTAGGTCTTCACAAGGTTTTCACACACTGTAGCTGGTATTTTGGCCCATTCCTCCATACAGATCTCCTCTAGAGCAGTAATGTTATGGGGCTGTCGCTGGGCAACACGGATTTTCAACTCCTCCAAAGATTTTCTATGGGGTTGAGATTTGGAGACTGGCTAGGTCACTCCAGGACCTTGAAATGCTTCTTTCGAAGCCACTCCTTCGTTGCCCGGGCTGTGTGTTTGGGTTCATTGTCATGCTGAAAGACCCAGCCCCGTTTCATCTTCAATGCCCTTGCTGAAAGGGAAGGAGGTTTTCACTCAAAATCTCAAGATACATGGCCCCATTCATTCTTTAGTTTACAAGGATCAGTCGTCCTGGTCCCTTTGCAAAAAAAACAGCCCCAAAGCATGATGTTTCCACCCCCATGGTTCACAGTAGGTATGGTGTTCTTTGGATGCAACTCAGCATTCTTTCTCCTCCAAACACGACAAGTTGAGTTTTTACCAAAAAGTTCTATTTTGGTTTCATCTGACCATATGACATTCTCCCAATCCTCTTCTGGATCATCCAAATGCTCTCTAGCAAAACTTCAGACGGGCCTGGACATGTACTGGCTTAAGAAAGGGGGACACGTCTGGCACTGCAGGATTTGAGTCCCTGGAGGCGCAGTGTGTTACTGATGGTAACCTTTGTTACTTTGGTACCAGCTCTCTGCAGGTCATTCACTAGGTCCACCCGTGTGGTTCTGGGATTTTTGCTCACAGGTCTTGTGATAATTTTGACCCCACGGGTGAGATCTTGCATGGAGCCCCAGAACGAGGGAGATTATCAGTGGTCTTGTATGTCTTCCATTTTCTAATAATTGCTCCCACAGTTGATTTCTTCACACCAAGTCTTCCCAGCCTGGTGCAGGTCTACAGTTTTGTTTCTGGTGTTCTTTGACAGCTTTTTGGTCTTGGCCATGGTGGAGTTTGGGGTGTGACTGTTTGGGGTTGTGGACAGGTGTCTTTTATACTGATAACGAGTTCAAAAAGATGCCATTAATAAGGTAACGAGTGGAGGACAGAGGAGCCTCTTCAAGAAGAAGTTACAGGTCTGTGAGAGCCAGAAATCTTGCTTGTTTGTAGGTGACCAAATACTTATTTTACAGAGGAATTTACCAATTAATTCTTTAAAAATCCTAAAATGTGCTGTTTCTGGATTTTTTCCCTCATTTTGTCTCTATAGGTGAGGTATACCTATGATGAAAATTACAGGCTCTCATCTTTACTTAAGTGGGAGAACTTGAACAATGGTGGCTGACTAAATCCTTATTTGACCCCCACTGTATATTATATCTATATATATACACAGTGGGTACGGAAAGTATTCAGACCCCCTTAAATTTTTCACTCTGTTATATTGCAGCCATTTGCTAAAATCATTTAAGTTAATTTTTTTCCTCATTAATGTACACACAGCACCCTTATTATATTGACAGAAAAACACAGAATTGTGACATTTTGCAGATTTAGTAAAAAAGAAAAAATGAAATATCACATGGACCTAAGTATTCAGACCCTTTGCTGTGACACTCATATATTTTTCTCAGGTGCTGTCCATTTCTTCTGATATTCTTTGAGATGGTTCTACACCTTCATTTGAGTTCAGCTGTGTTTGATTATACTGATTGGGCTTGATTAGGAAAGCCACACACCTGTCTATATAAGACCTTACAGCTCACAGTGCATGTCAGAGCAAATGAGAATCATGAGGTCAAAGGAACTGCCTGAAGAGCTCAGAGACAGAATTGTGGCAAGGCACAGATCTGGCCAAGGTTACAAAAAAAAATTCTGCTGCACTTAAGGTTCCTAAAGAGCACAGTGGCCTCCATAATCCTAAAATGGAAGACGTTTGGGACGACCAGAAACCTTCCTAGAGCTGGCCGTCCGGCCATACTGAGCTATCGGGGGAGAAGAGCCTGGTGAGAGAGGTAAAGAAGAACCCAAAGATCACTGTGGCTGAGCTCCAGAGATGCAGTCGGGAGATGGGAGAAAGTTGTAGAAAGTCAACCATCACTGCAGCCCTCCACCAGTCGGGGCTTTATGGCAGAGTGGCCCGACGGAGCCTCTCCTCAGTGCAAGACACATGGAAGCCCGCATGGAGTTGTGAGATGGTGATAAATAAGATTCTCTGGTCGGATGAGGACAAGATAGAACTTTTTGGCCTTAATTCTAAGCGGTATGTGGGAGAAAACCAGGCACTGCTCATCACACTGTCCAATACAGTCCCAACAGTGAAGCATGTTGGTGGCAGCATCATGCTGTGGGGGTGTTTTGCAGGGACAGGACGACTGGTTGCAATGGTTGAAAGATGAATGCGGCCAAGTACAGTGATATCCTGGACGAAAACCTTCTCCACAGTGATCAGGACCTCAGACTGGGCCGAGGGTTTTCCTTCCAACAAGACAATGACCCTAAGGACACAGCTAAAATAACAAAGGAGTGGTTTCACAACAGCTCTGTGACTGTTCTTGAATGGCCAGCCAGAGCCCTGACTTAAACCCAAATGGGCATCTCTGGAGAGACCTAAACTGGCTGTTCCACCAACCGTTTACCAGCCCAACATGGACGAATGGAGAGGATCTGCAAGTGAGGAAGGCAGAGGACCCCAAATCAGGTGTGCAAAACGGTGCATCTTCCCAAAAAGACCATGGAGGTATTTAGATCAAAGGGTGCTTTACTAATACTGAGCAAAGGGTCTGAATATTTAGTACCATGTGATATTTCAGTTTTTTTTTAATAAATCTGCAAAAATGTCAACTATTCTGTTTTTTTCTGTCAATATGGGGTGTTGTGTTTACATTAATGAGGAAAAAAACTTAACTTAAATGATTTTATCAAAAGGCTGCAATATAACAAAGAGTGAAAAAAATAAGGGGGTCTGAATACTTTCCGTACAAACTGTATGGGTGTGTGGGGTAATATGTTTGTGTATGTCATGCTGAAAGGTGCACTCCCTAAATTAATGTGTGGAAAGTTCATGGTATGTCAGTAAGATCAACTAATTGTGAAATCGTGTATTGAAATAAATTCAGTGCCAAGGACTGACTCGTTTAAGTCTTTGGTTTCTTTTAATTGTGATGATTTTGGCTGATATTTAACAAAAACCCACCAATTCACTGTTTCAACAAATTAGAATACTTCATAAGTAGTAAAACATTTTTAGTGAATTGTGGGCCTTCTGGAAAGTATGTTCATTTACTTAAAAGTATGTACATTTAAAGAACCAAAGACACATGAAAACTTTAAACTACACATTAAACTACTTCAGTCTGTGTGCATAAAATTTATTCAACACACGAGTTTCACAATTTGAGTTAAATTAATGAAATAAATGAACTTTTCCACAACAATCTAATTTACTGAGATGCACCTGTATATATATAGACACCTGCGCCGTGTACTGCTTAGGTAATGAGACTTGTATTTGCATTACTAATTGTTGCTCTTTGGTAGTTTTATGCTGTAGTGGCCTCATTGTAGGTCGCTTCTGGATAAAAGGCGTCTGCTCAATGATAAATGTAAAGTAATGTAGCAAAATGGGGCTGGCTCCACATTATTGCATATCCAGTGGTCCACAAATGTGCAAAAAGGATACTTAGGGTTGCAACAGTGTCCACAAGGGCAAAACCGGGGCCTTATATACACTGAAAGAAACCTAGTAGCAAAGTATACCTTAAAGGGGAACTCCACAACCAAAAATGAAAATTCTGTCATGTACTCACTTCATGTCATTCAACCTCGTTCATGGTCATTTCTTCGTGAAGGAAACACAAAAAAAAAAGGAGTCGATGTTTAGATATGCTTGTTTAACCAAAACAGTTTGGTTCGCACATTGACTTTCATTGTATGGAAAGTATATGGCAACAATTGGAAATGGTTAACGGAATTCTCAAAATATAGGCTTTGTGTTTGCAGAAGATAAGGAAGTCCCAACACTACCAAGTCAAATGTTTGTTGAACAGCAAGAGTTATGGTGTGTTTTTTTTATAATTCTATGTCGCTCACAAAAATTGCATTGATTTGCTCCAACCTACAGAGAAATCAGTAATGTGAAATATTTTACGTGATTTAGCGGTGATTTCAAAGCTAATTTTCAGCATAATTACTCCAGTCTTCAGTGTCACATGATCTTCAGAACTCATTCTAATATGCTGAATTGGTGCTAAAGAAACATTTATTATAGATAATTAGTATCAATATTTAAAACGTTGATACATTTAGTTCAGGATTCGTGGATGAAAGAAAGATCAAAGATCCTGATTTATTGAAATTAACAAGCTTTTGTAAAACACACAACGTAGATGATAATATATAATAATATATACTATATAGCATTATAGAAAAACTTTTAATTAGCAAGGATGCTTTAACTTGATCAAAAGTATGATTAAGACATCCATAATGTTACAAAAGATTTCTATTTCAGATAAATGCTATTCTTCTGAAATTTCTATTAATCAAAAAAACCTGAAAAAAATATACTCTGCCGTTTTCAACATAATAATAATAAATGTTTTTTTGTGTGTAGCAAATCAGATAGTAGAATTATTTTGAAGGATCATGTGACTGGAGTAATGATGCTAAACATTCAGCTTTGAAATCACAGGAATAAATTACATTTTAAAATATATTCAAATAGAAAAGAGTTATTTAAATTGTTTTGCTATACTTTGGATCAAATAAATGCAAGCTTAGTGAGCAGAAGAGACTTTTTTAAAAAACATTAAAAATCTTTCTGTTCAAAAACGTTTGACTGGTAGTGTAGGTTTGGAATGGCATGAGGGTAAATAAATGATGACAGAATTTCATCTTTTTTTGAGTGGACTGTCCCTTTAAGGCACAATTGTATACCTTTTAGGGGTAGATAAGATACAGAGTTGCCTCAGTGACAAGCTGTTGTATTCCTAATGGTACAATTTTTGCATTATTTGTTTCTGAGAGCAGAAATGCAGCCATCTCTGGCCTTTGTGCATGACATCCTCTCTGCACAACAGGAAGGGCAGATCCTCATGTCGGAGTGCGATTTATTGTGTGCTTGTAAAAATAACAATTTCCATTCACTTCCTGTCAGCTTACAAAGACAACATTGTGTCTCTATCCACACAATGCTGTCTGATAGCTTCTTAGGTTGAGACACAGTAAGTGAATGGAAGCACAACCACAGCTTCAGCCTCTGCTCTGTAAACCCCAGGATTTGTATGTCTTATTGCAGCTAGTTTGCAGTCACACTCCTTTTCATCAAAGAATCACTCTCATTTTGCTGTTCCTGCAGTGCTATTAAGCACCATTAGTGAGTTTATATGTGCTAAGGGAGACGGGGGAGGAAAGCTGCCGTAGAAGGAATTGTCACAAGTTTTGACCTATATTGTAGAGTCGCTCTAGCACACTACAGCTGACCAAAGCCTATCCAGAGGTGCTACTCTTAAAGTAAAACACCTTCTCTTGCATCTGTAACTTACAGACTAATGCAGCAATTCATGAGACAGTAATGGGACTGAGAAGACTGATCAATCATGGTATTCTGTGGTCAAATCAGGGCTCAATAATGAGGAAGTCCAAGGCATGTTTATGAATTTATTGCTGTCATGAAGTTACAATATAGCCAAATAATTTTCAGCTTTTACTAAAATATAGTGCGTGTTGTGGCCAGTAAAAGAAATGGCAGGCAAAAACACTGGCACAATAAAAAATATTTCTTGGAGCAACACAACTGTGTAAACATTGATAATAATAAATGTTTCTTGAGCAAATCAGCATATTAGAATGATTTCTGAAGGATCATGTGGCACTAAGGACTGGAGTAATGACTGCTGAAAATTCAGCTTCACATCACAGGAATAAACGACATTTTACAATATATTCAAGTAGAAAACAGATTTTAAATTGTAATAATATTACACCTATTAGGTTTTTACTGTGTTGTGATTCCTGAATGCAGCACAAGAAACTTCTTTAAAATATTTTTTTAAAATCTTATTACAATTTTGTATTTCATGTCAGTTTATGTAATTGTTAAGTAGCCACATTGAGTCCTGATCACCCAGTTTAATTTTATGATAATGACCAGTGTGTTATCCATCACACAGTATTTCTTCCATGTAAATAATGTGAAGCTCCACTACGATAAAGTACACTGAGTGTAAAAACGCATTAAAGGTACAAAATATGCTCACAAATATAATCATTAAACAAAAAACACATCTGTCCTAATTTGTAAATGACTAAATGTAATGTAAATTTAAGCCAACCTTTGTCCATGCTACTCTGAAAAAAAAGCAACAATAGAAACCTGTTTAAATTAGGTTATGTAATTTGTCAGCGTGCATCGATCTCCTCTTAGGTACAAACATTTATCTTCAGTTTTTGCTGAGGGCAGTTGTGATTTAAGATGTGTGTTCTAAACATCAGCCTAATTGGACCAAACATTGCTGAGACTAGCAATATAATAGACGAGTTCTCTTGTCAGACCACATTATTATACAAATAACCTGTGGGATTCAGATGACATTTCACGGGTTCAAATATGTGTGCTTCTATTTTCCTCTCCCTTATTATTCAAATATCACAGTAATGCGTAGGACTGTGTTCAGACATAAGAAACCATTCATCAGAAACCAAGTCAGAGGCTGTCAAGCAAATCCAATAGATTCGGGCTACTTTGGAGTATGTCAGTGAGACAAAGCGAAATGTGGATTCCCAAAGCCAGATTTGAGCTCAGGATGAGGCCTACCGCTGGGTTGAAAAGAGCATTCAGAAAAATCTAATTTTAAGAGCTGACACATAATCTAGGTCAGTTCTAAGTGAAGCATGCTTTGCATGTCTGAACAGATGACTTCATCACAATGGATAGAAGGGCGATTCCAAACATCCCAGGGGGTTACAAGGAAGACCAAAAAAAAAACAATCTTGACCAGTGTCACCTACTGTAAATATGTGCAACTGACATAAAAATCCTAATCAGAGATACCTAGGTTTTGTGTATCTGTTGACATGAATATATTGGGATTGGAATCCATGTCTTTGTTCATGCAACTGGAGCTCCTTGCTCATATAGATCTGTCACATTAACATGAGGCAAGCCCACTTTTCGATGAAATATGAATGGATGCATTATGCATAAAGGATGCATTAGGTGCTCAATTTTTTCCTAGCAGCACCTGTCCATGAGGCTCACCTTTGTTTTATGGCTTTGTCTGTAGTTCTATCATGCCACGCCCTTCCATGTGTAAATGCATAACCATAAAAAGAACATGATTAAAAATCAAGACATAAAAATAAAAGATGTCATGCTGCTCTTAATAAGCAACAATTTGTGAAAGCAAGGCAATTATCATGCAGAATGGACATGACAAATGGAACGAGAGGAATACCGGTGCACGAGTCCTGAAAAGAAAGAGCTGTCATTCCTTGCAACAAAGGATTGCAGGCGATCAGAGCACTGACAGTGTTTTGTGTCCTACCTCGCAGTCGTACAGATTCATTAACTGGCTAACTATCCACTCCTCCAAATTCAGTCGCCTCCTCAGCTCTTTTCTGTCATATTTTACGGTCACTCGTCCTTGCTTCTGTGGCACTTCTTCTTCGGTACCGGGAGGTGTTTGAAAATAAACCCGGGGCTGAGGTGTCGTTTCCGGACTTGTTACCGCTGCCATTGTCCCTAATAAAAAAAAAAGCTGAGGTGGATTTAATGGATTAATTAATTAGAACATCAATTCAAAAGAGAGAGCTGGTCATGTGCACATCCATGCTGACCCCCTTTTCTTTAAATGGAACAGACCTTTCGCTTACAAGGAGTCCGCAACGGTAGACTGGGATCAGGCATACAAGGAGCTTAGAAAACAGAAGAATTCATCAGACTAATGTGATGTGTGGCCGTGGTTTATCAAAGTCCATCTTCCCCAAACCGGTCCATCAATTGTCACAGAACAGCTTGTGGGCGCCTCCAAGCGAATCATTCGGATCGTTTGAATCAATGAATCAGTAGAGTCGGATCTTTTTTATAAATCAGCACAAGCACACTACTCTGCTCTATTTTACATGACACCACACTACATTTATATTTAAGAAATAGTAATATGTAGAGATGTAGTATATTATCAACGCAGAGCTCACTGTGAAAGGTTTCTTTCGCGCGAAAACCTCCGAACCGAAAACCTGAGCCTTTTATTTTTATTTATTTATTTTTTTTATTATGCAATCGAAGAACCAACCACAAAATTACAAAAGCAAGTAGAAACAAACGACAATAAGCGTTACAAACAATACTCCAACGTACTTTGGGTCCAGTGTAGGGAACTATGATGTCACTTTGTAGGCAAAAACCCGGAAGCGAGTTTTAGCACTTCCGGTTCCATTGCCCAGAGTCAATGGGTTTTTTGAATGGGAGTTTGGTTAAATCCAATAAAAAAGGTCGTGGGTTCAACACAAGTCATAGCACTTTTACGTTTTATTCTACGACATAAAACACACCAGTTACACACACTCAGATTTTTTAAAATGTACGGTTCTTAAAAAAGCAACGGTTGTAAAAAGTTGCACTACAATGGCGGACTTACAAAGACGCGTCCTTGTAGGAGTATCCGTCACCCCTCACGACTCAGCCACCCACACGTTATCAGTTTACAGTATTTTCCAATTGTAGTATTATTTATAGTACAATTAATTGTAGAATAGCCAATTAATAGTTTACCACATTTTATATTGATGTTCGCAGTGGTGGAAATGGCCAAAATCCACTGGGGGACTCTAGCTTGGGTCCCCAAGCTAATATATATAATATATATTAGCGCAAGTATAGTAATATATAATATATTTAGATATATGCTAATATATAAGTATATTATTACTTCTATATAAATATAAGAATTTGATAAATTTGTAATTTTAGATGGAACTCTCGTAGTATTAATTATAAAAAACCAGTTATAAGATCATAACATTAACTTCTTTAATATTTTTCTCTACACATCTTGGAATTAAGGCACCTGCAGTTGGACCAAATAAAGATATTGTGTGTGAATTATGCACATGTGATAATGTATAGCATCTTAAGACCCTTGTGTTTATAATAAAAAGGTTGCATTAGTGAAATTAACTTATGTATTACTAAACAAATGACGATTAGTATTGTTCTAATTGGACTGTTTAGCAAGCCTCAAATGCTATTAGTAGAGTGGTACAGTTGATATGATTTGTAGATTTCATTTAATAGTGAAATTTGCATAAAGGTTGCAATTAGTTTAAAAGGCAATTACATTCTTAAGGGTTCTATGCTACATATCTTTTTACTTACACAACATTAGGAACACTTCTGAGCAATGACAGAAATTAACTTCCTATTATAGCAATATTTGACATTAAGGCTAAAAAAAAAAAAAAAAAAAAAATTTGTAATGCCTCTAAATGTATTAAATGCATGCCATCTTTTGTGCCAAAAAATGTCGACTTTAAAACTGTCGCAAAAAAAAATGTAATAACAACTAAATTCAATTAAAATCATAACATACAATACGGAAGAATAAGTTACTAGTCAAATGAAATCAGCATTAACAATTCATCTTTGCACAGCATAGAAGAGAATCCAAATGTAGGAATACAGGACTTTGTACAAGGCACTCAGATGTGGCATTAATGATTCTATAATAACATAGTTATGGGGGATCAATGTTTTTAAATATAAGGTTTTGAATATAGCAGATAGTAAACGATTTAAATAACTATATTTATACTTGAAAATTTTATAAAAATGAAACTGAAACCTCCAGTAGGTGGCATGCAAGTAACTGTCTTTGTCGAATAATCATTCAAACGATTTGTTCAAACGGCTGATTCATTTAGGAACGAAGCAAGTGACTCTCTTTATGAATGGGTCATTGAATCATTGACTAACTAGATTTATTCAAAAACGCAGATTCATTCATAAACGAAACATAGCTGTGTTTGCTTGGAGATGCGCAGCAGATCAGCTTGTGATCTTTGTTTGGAACTATTTTCATTGACAAAATGGAGCACAATCAGACAACAGTGTTCCTAAAATGTTAGTCACTGAATACTAACTTTTGTTTAAAATCAAAAATTTATAAAATTGTGGTATAAATTCAATTTCACATTTGCAAACTCACTTTATAATCATTAAAAGCTGTGACTCCTCTTAGTTCATCGCGATCTCACAAACTGTCCATTTTAATGAATGAAGCTCTCTACACTGCATAACGAATCTATTATTTACATCGTCTCTACACTTCGTTTGTTATAATGAATGAGAAAAAATGCAGTCTGCTTGATGATCTGGCTTGGTGAGCAGCAGCGCACGATAGAGAAGAATTTCCTTGGCTGCAGTCAGCAGGTATATGGCCCAATCACAAACCAGACCGCATTGCGCAGCGCTCCGTAGTTACTTGACAGGAGCAATCTGGGTGGGACAACAAGGTAAACTCGTATGATTATTCCATGTAAACACCACATTTACCGGCTTAGTCACGGTGAAAGTGAAACTTTAACGATGCATAGTGCTCAAAGCCACGTTAAAACGAAATGGTTATGGCCACAAGCAGCTAACTACACGCGACGCCACAATATTCCAGCGACAAGCAATTTGGGTGTCCACACCAGACGCGACGCGACAGAATCAATCAAATATCACAGCCAACTAGAAGCGTGTGTGGGCAGGCTCTCTCCTGGAAGCCCACTGCACAAACGAAATTATGACATTTATAATCTAATTCATAAGTATGAACGCTTTTTAACATCATTAAATGTACATACTGAGTGACAGATAACATATTTGTTATGGAATACCCTAGTTGGTTGGAGTTTAACGGGACATATTGCTTAAGATATTTTCAAGATCTGAGGTAATATCTGTTGTTGCTTTCAGTATGGCTATAAGGTCACACAAAATTATATTTAAACTCATATGAGACAAGTTAACTTGAATAAGAAATATACCTGGAAGCGAGATTTACAAACTACTGTCATATAGTTTGTATGTTGTTGTCCCAGCCGCGACGTCGCGGAAATAGAAACTGTTTCTAAATGAGAAATTTCGCTTTGTCGCCGGCGTAGGTAGGAAACACAACTGCTCTAAACAGGGAAAAACGGATCAATTGTATCCGGGTGTCGCGGGCTTGAGAGGTCGCCCGAATACCTACCGTCTCGTCAAATCTTTCATAACTATATCCTATTTTAGAAATTATCAAAATAGACAACGGTTATTTTAAATTGTAATAACATTTGACAATATTGGTGTTTTTACTGTACTGTTTTTACTGTACTGTTTTTGCTTACATAAATGCAGCATTGGTGAGTACAAGAAACTTCTTTAAAACATTTAAAAAAATATTTTAAAGGGGGGGACGACGTCATTACGCAATTACGTCCAGGCGCTAAAGACGCGCGAACAGTATTTGAACCTTCTTGAAACGAACTGTTCAAAAGAATCGAGTCGAATCGAAGAATCGGACCTCCTATCACTATGAAATACCACCACCAAAATGTTTCCCTAATCTTTATGCAGGTTGTGTCTACTGTTCTAATAGATAATAGATTAATAATTCATAACACATAATCATTTCAGGTACAGATATCATGATTTTTAATAAAATATATTTTACTGACATTTTATGCATCTGTGAGGCCACCCCTCTTTCCTGTATGTGGACTATTCCATCCAAATCAAATATCCTGTGCCTGCTTTCTTTCTCTCTCTTTATGCCGGCGCACACATTGCTCTTGTGCCAAGTGACCCTTACTGACTTCTCATTTCATCATAAAATCCAACATTATGTAATTTATTCGAGCCTAATTGGTTCATTCACTCCAGTAAATCACCATCCTTTCTGCATTCACTGAATTTGAATGGCCTCAGGCTCAAGCTATTTGATTGTCAATTTAGACTTTCCTTTTAGATGATTCTTTTATTCGGCTATTATTTGATTTGGTTATTGCTTGGCTACAGATATCCCTGTATGATGAAAAGCAGTGGAGTAACTATTTACTTATTAATACAATATAAATAGCTATTTATAAATATTACAATATAATTTATTCAGTAAAAAATCTTTCCATCATTATATTGCAACATCCATTCATTTCCACCCATTTAACTTATCACAATATTTTTTTTTCACGAGTTTCCAGCTCAGCGTTCTTCATCAGTAATGAAATTCAAAGGATAAAAAAGTGCAATTAAATTACCACTGCAGGATGTGACTAAAAGTTATACATAGGCTATGTGGGTTCATTTGCTTTACAAAAAAGTTAATAATAATAATAAAATAAAAAAGTAATGCACCATATTATGCTGTTATACGTCTGTTGTACCGTTTCTGTGGAAACTATATTTTTCAGGATTCTTTGACGAATTGAAAGTTTATTCAAATAAGAAATCTTTTTATTTTTTGATCAATTTAATGCATCCTTGGTGAATAAAGTATTAGTGTCTTTGAAAAGAATTCTTAATTCCAAACTTTTGAATGGCTGCTCTTCAACAGAATTCTCTAAGATGTGTCAGTAGAGGGCAGCCTTTGATTGCTTTACTTCAGTGAATAGTGTCTTGTGAACCACACTGGTGAGAAGAGGCCATTATGTAATGCAGATCTTTTGTTTGGAATTGTATCTGCTTCTTTTTTTTTAATACGTAGAAACGAGACAGCAGTTTGACTTGTGACAAAACAAGGTGTTCTTTACAGATGAATGAGTAACTAGAAAAAGATTGTCATGCATATGCACATTTGGAACAACTTGATCAGTATAAAAACAACAAATGCATTTTAACTAGTTCATGGTGAATAACACACAAAAAGGACCCATCCTAATTATTATCCTGGATCCAATTACAGGCACTTCTCTCTGTTTACAGAACAAATTGAACAGCAGCGAAACCTGATCTGCCAAACACATACAGTAATATGATATCTACTGTTGTCTGAAAATGCTCCGTTAATATTTCTTCTTTTGTGATTTGCTGTGTCTAGGGCAGACCTTGTATGAAATACAAGTAGCTGCCATCGAGGCTGTTATCCTTCTTTTTAATGCACTGTGTAATTGGTTCAGTGGCCCCTGTGTGCCACACACCAGCTCTGGATTATGAGCTCTGGGTCCCGTGGGCCTCCCTCACACCCGCTCCTCACTCTACAGTCACCACAAAACCAATCAAAAGGCAGAACCAAGTGCCTTCTCCAAACCGTTTGGGATTATAATGGAGCTTAACGTTAGTGTTTGAGATAAAAAAGAGCTCTTCCAAACAATCCAACTGCAACATGAAATGTTGCATAACCACTTGCCATTGGCTTTAAGTATTGGATAATGTTCAAATTGAGCATTCAGTTCTCTCTCCCTATATTTACCCTTTAGAGTCTGAGCTGGAGAGGCACGGTGGGAAATCTTCTAAAGCAGTGTGCCTTTTAGCCTTAATCTAGTCTCTCTTGAGGGCCATGTTCCCTGCTTTGAGGACCTGTCAGTCATGGAGAGCACTAAGACAGTTCTGTGTGTTTTTTTCCCCCAGACATTCATGTTAAGCCCAGACAGAAATTAGACAGCAGCTTTCACCCGGCAAAATAATGAAGCTAAGTCTGATCAACACCTGGATGGAAGACTGCTAAGGCTCTGTTTACTCCTGGGGTCTCATTGATAAAATGAGTGTACACAGATTTGATCTTAGAGTCTATGTACCAAAAAAAAACATGTCAATGGTCAGATATATAAAACGGTCTTTGATGTGGAAAAGTGTTTGCAGAAGATCAGAATCAGAAGAATTCTGAGCAGATGCATCCAATTTTCCATGTGGCAGAGTTAGAGTACTCCAAGAATTTGGCAATTCTTGCCACTCACCGTTCTCAAGTAAAGAATTTGGATGCTGACCTGGTTCTCTTTTATATGCCAATGGCATTAATTAGGGGGCGTTTACAAGGCAGAGATCTGAAACCATTCAACTCCACACAATTTAAAGGTCATTTGTGATTTATAGATTTCTGTGTGATATACAGATTTTTGTGTGTAAGTTTGTTTCTCTGAATTACATATAAGCGAATTTGAAAAAAAAGATCTTAAGTATGATGTAGAGTGGTTTCTGTACGTGAGGTCTTCAAATACACCTGGGAAGCTCCTAAATATCACACATACGAAAACAATTTCACACCATCATTTTTAATCATAAGAATAAGGTCACAACCTAATTGGAAAGTTATGACATATTTTGTGACAGAATATACCAAACATCTAAAACAATGCTGTGTGTTGGGCTAAATGTGCTCATTGTGTAGCTACATATGGTGACAGAAATCACAAAGAGTTTGTAAAATGTACAGTATGGTTCAGGCGTCTTTACCAAGCTGTAATGGGCAACATAGCTGCTATGATGAGAAAAGAATGCTTTTGGTTTGTTTAGATGTCTTTGGTCATCTGTCACTCATATTTCAGTCAAACTGCATAGAGTTTATTTGGAAGTGGCCTGGTTGTTTGGTGCACACCAAGGTTCGGATGGCAGCATTCAGTTGAACTGGATTAACAAAGCAATCACACCAGAGTTCATTTTAATCAAACACACATCAACAAAAATGAAAGAAAAAAAATGTAAATAAAGCAAACATGATTTTAAAATGATATCTAATTTTACCCTTGTCATGTGACACACAGCAGCCACATAGCACTGTATAACTGATATAGACTTATGTTTTATTTATTTATTTTGTCTTTTTATTCAAAATATTTCCAAACGTGTTAACTAGCCTATATCTGGAACTATCTCGATTCTCAAATATGTGTAAGTAAATGCGTTTAGCACCTTTTATAGATTGTTATTTGATCAATGGTGATGGGCAAAGTAGACTAATAGTGTAATCTATTAACTACACATAAACCCCCAAATTTTTACTTAAGTACCAGATATGGGTGTCATGCCATAAAATATTTTAATACGACCGACTTTGTATTTAATGTGAATTTAATAAAAAAAAAACAATGATTTAATGTGAATAAATTTAATTGTACAGAAAGAGAGCAAAGAACATTTACATTATCAAAGAACATTTTCATTCAGTCTAGCCAGAGACACTCTCAAAAACTCCGAGTAAAATCACTGAAGCTGTTTACACTGTAAAATTAATACCTTACTTACATTCGTACATCTTCACTTTGTTGTTCCTGATGAGAGCAATATCCCTGAACGGGCTCTGAGGTCAGTGCATCATAGCTCAACAGATGTGTGTGTTGGTTATAATGAACAGCACTGTAAAACGCGTCTGTCTTGGCTCAGCGCAAGCCAGCGACACAAGTTTAAATTAGCAGCTGATGCTGGCCGAACTGAACGATATAAATACCAACGGGTGATTGTATCACATATAAAAAATATTAGCGGCATTTTTGTCTTGGAAGCTGACATTCAAAAGCACTTGGCGCAGAAATCTGAGGGGGCAGTGCTCATCACTTTGAAGGAGTGGGATGAAGGATGACTGTCTTTTGACCAGGGCTGTCCAAAATCGGTCCTGGAGGGCCGGTGTCCAGCACAGTTTAGCTCCAACTTGCCTCAACACACCTGACTGGAAGTTTCTATGCCTTGTAAGAGCTTGATTAGCTGGTTCAGTTGTGTCTAATTGGGGTTGGAGCTAAACTCTGCAGGACACCGGCCCTCCAGGACCGAGTTTGGACAGCCCTGTTTTAGCCTATTTTTTTATTTTTACAATGTTTGTGTAATGTATTAATTATCATGGGCTGTAATAAAAAACAAGTAGTCCTATACTAATACTAAGAGTAAATATTGTTTGAATATCCTATATTTTAGTAGGCTATAAATATGTGGCTATGTTACAGCTCCCCTTTGAAGCTCTTGTGTTTTTTTCCTTTTCCATCTCTCCAATCCTATTCCGCTCACAGGTGATTGGAGATGAGTTTTGTTCCCATTTTTGTTGCAGTTGGCTGATTTTTGTAAAATAGCTTCTGATTTTGCTTTTCAGATAAAAGAGTGGTTTCAGTTTAATATGTTGCAGGCTCATTTATTGGTAGTAAATAATTGATAATAAATCATATTGATGATAAATCATCAAAAAAAATTATTTGACATTATTTGTCTTGCAAGAGTTGGCAACGGTGCTCTGACTGCATCAGTTCTTCTCTTCACTGTTGTGTGAGGGATGTTCATCCAGGTAGAAGAGATTCTTCCACTCTCACTGCAAAGTGTTTTGAGTGTGACAAAAGCGCTAGATAAATGCATCATTGCTCAATTTGGCTGATGCTTACTCACTTCAAGCAGCATAAATACACTTTCAAAGAGACAAAATTGTTTCCAATCAGATGAAACAACCACAGTGAAAAGCAGGTGAAGTGATGCTCCGCTTCTCACTGCATCCTAATATTAGAAAGTTCAGGAGCGTTCAGCAAGCCTACAGTGTGAGTTTGCACTAAGAGTGAATCATCCTCACCCTGAATTGACAATATGTGATGACTAACTTGCCTGAGATAGTGATTCATGAAACAGACATGCCTTTCTCTCTCTCCTCCCGCCTCGTATTCCTTTTCTTTATCGTTTTTATTCAAACCATTTCCGCCCTTTTTCTGTGACATTCGGGCAACCTGGCAGACAGAAAGGGAACATTGTACATGTAATTACAGACTCTGAATAAGGGTAATGTGTTATTTTTTATTACTAGAAGGGAGTTTTTCTATTTCCTCCAAAGCGCAGTGGGATGTTGAGCTAAATTAGTGCAATTGCTTATCTGCTGGTTAGATGTCAAGGTTTCTGACCTCCAGCTAATGTTTCATTTAGACATTTTTTCTCAAATAAATTAAACTGTAAGCTCTGAATGAGCAGTTCTTGTGCTTTTCCTGCTTTGAAAGACATATAAATGTAGATTAGAGATTACTCTCCTGGTGTTTTTACTTACCTGTGGCCCTGCCACCAATCCAACCGAGCTCACCAAAGTCAAATCTGGCTGTGGGATACAACATGACGGCTGTAATTGGCCAGAGTGGAATCCATTTCCAGTAGCAACTGTGGGTGAGTTCTGAAGCACGATGTGAGCTGACCCCGCTTCAGCCCCGTCTCTCGCCACGGCCGCTGTGATTGATGACACTAAATTGCCACTGTAATGTTTGTCACTGCAGCTGTGTCTTTTTTGTCTCCCCAGTGATCTGAAAATAGAGCTGTGGATTGCCAAGACAGACTATCACTGAAAACAATGAACCTCTGATTCCTCATCGATCGAGAAGATTCTTGTTCTCAGAATTTTTAAAGAAGGTGATTCTCTGAATTACAACCGTTCAGCATCAGCGAAGACTCAACAGGTAACACTTTATTCTCATTCCCTGTAGTGACATATGAAAGCGCTTTGTACCTGCTATCAGTGTTAACATCCTGTCCAATTCAATAATATTAATCTTTAGCACAATGGCATACGTCCAGATGCATACAAAACAGTTCAGATGCTGTGAGTGGGGATCTACTTGAAAAATGAAGCAAAGATGGAGAGAGAAAGAAAATAAGCTTCTCATTTGACCATCAAAATGTGCTTAAAGAGTTCAAAGGAGGTCCAAGGATCTCAAGTGAAGAGCGACAGCGTTGTTATGAGGGAAATGTGCTCCAGTTCAAATGCATTATTAAACACTGGCCTTTGCTTTGGCTCGCTATTTCTGGTTTCCAATAAAGATCAATGTTTCTCTTTTTATTGCATTTTTTCTCTCAACTTTCCTTATTGCATAAAACACTAGCTCTCTGCAATGTCCAGGAAAATATAAATGTCATCATAAGCCTTAAATATATAAATGAATAAACAAAAATCATACACTGGAAAATGTTGACCTATTCACTTTTGACATTAGAAGAGATGATTTTCAGGAGGGACTATTTATGGATGATTTGCTGAGGGATAACTCAGTTGAGAGTGCATGTAATGGGATGAATCTGGAAATGTAATGGAATTTTTGCATATGAAATTGTATTTTGTATCTTTTATGTTGGAGAGAAATGTAAAGTTAGAAGAAAGAAAATGTAAAGTTGTAAGCCATACATCCGAGTAAAACAGATTCAAAATGTAGGGGCGGGACTTCGTTCTATCCATCGGTTGTTGATTGGATGGCGGCAGATCTGAATGCGAGCTTGCAGTCGATTGTGGGAGGGGTTTAAGTGGAATTAATAATTGTCACCAGAGAGCGGTCTGCCATTTCACTGGACAGTCGAGGTGACATCTTGCTTAAAAAAATTAATTTAGACAAAAGATAGGTTGAATTTTCATTTCATGCGAACTTTAAAGTTACAATAATAAAAAAGCTCAGTACATCAATTATTCATTGTTCTGATCTGGCTGTGTTCTTTTGCAGTTGAAGAAAACTGCACTAGTTTCTCTCATTGTGGTCCGGTTTTAGAGGCAACGCAACTGCAATAGTACTATTGCTCTGCCTTCACAGATGCTTGTCAGGATGGTTGTTTCATGTAGTTTCTGAGCAATAATAAATGAGAGCGTGTTATATTGATTTTACATCTCATGTTCTTACTTGTGGAGGTATTTGTAGCCCCTCAAATGAACAGACTTTTCAAAAAGCGTATTTGCGTACATCACTTCCCCTGTGAGAGTTTCTGTTGTGTTGTTCTGTTCTTGTAATTTACATTCTCCACTCCACAGCATTTCCTCTCCCCTGTCTTCCTTCTTCCTTTCTTTTCCTCTAATGACTGTTTTGTACCACTGCGCTGTTCATTGGTCTGCAGGGGGATGGGACCGAGTCAGGAGCAATCTGTCAAACATTCTGGAGAACGCAAGAGCTCAAAAAGAATATCACCATTCAAGCATAGATTCATTAAGGGCGTCATATGATGACAAATCAAATTTTCCTTGATCTTTTGAGATAAAAGAGCTTTTTGTGTTATAAAAACACTAACTCCCTCACAAACCTTGGGAAATGAGTACAACTCTTAAACTTCAAAGATGTTCAATTCATGCACCCTTCAGTTGTTCCAAAACGGCAACACGTTCTTTCCTCTGTAGAATGCATACACAAATTTGAATTTGTTTTTGTTTTGGGCCCCACTGACTATCATTATATGGATAAAAAGCACTTTAAAGTGTCTTTAAAATATCTACATAACACACAGCCTATAAGAATATCTCTAAGTGCTCATTCTGTATGTTACATTGCAGTTAGTTAATTATCTTGAATATTCCAGTTTGATATGAAGACCAAGAAAAGTCAATGAAGAAACAATGGACAGTAGATTAACAGAGGTGTTTTGTTTTCTTTTGTCGTTCGCTTGAGGGAAAACAAAGAGCCATTTTAATAAAGAGTTAAAAAGTCTGTTAGTAATATACAATTCCAACTTTAATGTACTCATTAATAAATGAAATAAGAAACAAAGTTTTACGCATTACAAACCGAGACTCATTCTCCATCTTTTGGTAAAATACTGTAGTTTCCCTTCACATTACAGCTGTAATGAATTCACATAAAATCACACACTTTCTCCCTCACACATAGTTTTAGATACAACATTTAAAACATACATTATTTTGTTGTTGTTGTTGTTATTGTTGTTTTGAAGATGATGATGATAAAGTATTCTATGTAGCACGTACATTTTTTACCTAAAATATAAATTTGTCTCAGTACAGAACATATCTCAAGACAACAATAGTGTCATATAACTAAGTAAAGAACACTTGGCTTTAAAAAAAAAAAGTCATTTAAAACAGTAATTTATCAAATAGCAATACATACAAAACCAAACACAATTAATTTATTTTGTAAATATTTCAATGTTTGTGATTAGAGAGAAATGCAATATTAGAAGATGAACGCGCACACATAGAAAAGGCATGCTTTAAGATTGAAGTATCACAAGAGAGCACATGTGACACCGGGACTCTCGCACAACACAAGCAATCTGACGTACAAGAATGAAACGAGCATGCTATGACGGACTATGAATATCAGATATTCAAGGTAATTTTGTTTATTCGAGGGTGTTTTGGGGAAGTGGAGACTGATTTAAGATCAAATAACAGTAAATAAGTGTGGAAACACATTTAACGACAGTTTAGCCAACAAGGAAATTGTGCTATCATTGTTTTTTTTCTTTTTTCCCCCATACAATTAAAGGAACATTCTACTATTTTTGAAAATAGGCTCATTTTCCAACTCCCCTAGAGTTAAACAGTTGAGTTTTACAGTTTTCGAATCCATTCAGCCGATCTCCGGGTCTGGCGTTAGCACTTTTAGCTGTAGCTTAGCATAGATCATTGAATCTGATTAGACCGTTAGCATCTCGCTCAAAAATTAGAGTTTCTATATTTTTCCTATTTAAAACTTGACTCTTCTGTAGTTACATCGTGTACTAAGAAATTACAGAAAATGAAAAGTTGCGATTTTGTTGGCCGATATGGCTAGGAACTATATTGCAATTATATTACGCAGCGCCTGAAAATAGTCCCCAGCACGCTCCCTGTGCAAGCAGGTGGTCACGTTGGTTATGTTGACGGAAGTTAGCCTATTTTCAGGCACTGCGTAATATCATTGCGCCTGCTGCACCCATGGTACAGCAGCAAAGTTCCTTGATTATTACGCCGGAATGAGAGTATAGTTCCTAGCCAGATCGGCCTACAAAATCGCAACTTTTCATTTTCTGTCGATCTTAGTACATGATGTAACTACAGAAGAGTCAAGTTTAAAATAGGAAAAATATAGAAACTCTTTGGTCATTTTTGAGTGAGATGCTAACGGTCTAATCAGATTCAATGATCTATGCTAAGCTGCAGCTAAAAGTGTTACCACCAGACCCGGAGATCGGCTGAATGAATTACAAAACGGTAAAACTCAACTGTTTAACTCTAGGGGAGTTGGAAAATGAGCCTATTTTCAAAAATAGTGGAGTGTTCCTTTAAGGTTAATGGGGTTTATTGATATTGTGGTCCCCAGTGACATTAAGTGTATTTTGTGTTTCACTGAAGAAAGAAAATCATCCGGGTTTGGAACGACACAAAGAGTGAACTATCACTTAAAGTGTGTTTCTATGCGCATCTACTGTTATTTGATCATAAATCAGCACAACGCTTTAGGCTTATTCCACAAGAGATGGTCCTTCCTGGTCCACATAAACAGATTTTCTAGCGCGATATGTTCTCGTATGGTATTTTTCTTCAGGGTTATCGACTGGCTACTGAGCATTACATGGAGATTCGCCACCATAATCCTCTGTAGTTGTTCATTTTTGTTTTTTAGAAAACCCCATTAGTTTGATGCAACTATGACTGCTATGTTTAAATATGTTTACCTCAGGGAGATCAATCACTGCTCTGCTCTCCACAAAGCAAAGGCCCATATTAATATGACGCAAAGCTCTCAGGGGCAACTTAAGGTTCTTAATTAAGGATTGTCCTTGAATTAGGGTGGAACCTTTAAGTTCATTAACCCTGTGTGGCCAGATATAAGGAGAGAGATGAGAGTGACCTTATAAAGTAATTACAATCCACGGATCCCCCTCTCCACCCACCCTAGAGCACTGACACCAGACAACATAATGACAGAAAGATAATGACTCTTTTAAGACGTCGCCTAGCAACAAGAAGCACTAAAAATACATCACTCTGTGCTTTTTTTTAATCTGGTATCATTGGAATGTATAAATACACATATGTCAGTATAAATGCGGACTGTATGTACATCTGTTTCGCCTACTTTCGCGTCACACATTGTGTAAGAAAGTGAGCAGAGCACTTGCAACATTTCCATAGATGGCTGACTGTAGATTTTTTATGTTTTATCATTCACGAAAATGAAGGGCTGTGCTGTAGCAGGCCAGCCTCTTTTAAGCCAGTGGTGTCGTCATAACAGATAGCACCCTTCTAAAATGGTGCATTTGGCCATTGGCGTCATTATAAATCAGGTAATGGGACTATGCATTCCCTCTTAGCATTTTTCAGAAAGCTCTATAAAATAACTTTTATTAAAAGGTTTGAAGCACTGGTCTGCTGGGGCCCCTAATAGTGAGAATTTCCTACAGCTATAACTTTTCATTTCCTATAGCATGTGTCCCAGGTTGGGCCAAGCAGATGGCTGATAGCTGGGAAAATGGGGACACATTACCCCCTTGTAAACAATTATGTAATATCTGCAAACTGAAACCCGTAAGCACTATAGCAAAGAAGAGTATGGGATAGAGAGCTGGGCTAACTTAAGCAAGTTAAACTCTTTGCTACCTGGAAATGAACCAGGTTTTATTAGTTAAGGAGCAGATGGAGGACACTGATTAAAGATAGCAAACTGAAATTAAACTGGAATCACAACCATTATACATTAACCATGCACGTAAATGCAAATTAGGTGGCGCTAATGCTATCAGGAGAGGTAAGTGCTTGAATGATTAGATAGCTCAGGATTTATGCGGCGAAAGTGAGGGATTCACATTTCACGGGTAAAATATCCATGTTGCGCATGAACGAAAGTCATAATTTTCACCATCTTGTCAGAGTAAACTCAGTGACAGACCTACTGTATGGCCTAGAGACCTTGTACTGTTGATATCAAGGCACCCATATTGTGTTCAAACACAACCACATGACTCAATGACGCAATGCCTTCAGTAGAGAATAGAGCTAAAAGCTTGACACAGTGAAGACGTAAAACATGGCTTGGTACAACAGGACAGTCACTGCATGTTTTAGGACCAACAAATGTACCACATGTAAGCTGCAGCCATTTGTAAATTCATGGATGTTGAAAGGGGATCCAGAAGCTCACATGATGGGAGCCTGAAACTCCTGAGCGTGGCAGTGACAGACACGAAATTCACTGTGCTTGAGTTTAGCACACTTTCATACTTACATACATACACACACTCATAGTCAGATACAAACACTTTGAACACTGTTCAACAGATTGGCACACATGACTCGTACGTTTCGTCAAATCTTTTGCGCTCGCCCATTCGAATAACTGCTCTCTCTCTCACACACACACAGCCTACAATATTTCCCCACATAATACATAGTTCATAATAATAAATATCACATGAATAAACACCAACACCTTGGTTCTTATGTCTTCTTATGTTAAACTATTTCTTTTGGTCTCCATTCAACTTCTATCACTAATGTTGTTCCATGCAAATTGTGTATCTCTTCAGGTTTTGTTAACTTTCAACAAAAATAACCAGGAAAGACTGAAAAAAGATCTTTCTTTCCTTCTTACAATCGTTCTGTTGACTTCATAATTAACTTTCAGTAGCATGGTAAAAATAAATGAATAAATAATAAAAAAACACAAGAGCATTTTTAAAAGATTTAGAGATGGAAGGGGTGTGGCACAGGTAGGGTTGTGGGTGGGGTCAGAAGTGAAGAGGGCGTTGTTTGTTGTGAATTGGTGTCATATGTAAATAAGGTATGGTAATAATGGGGTGGGCCAGAGATTAAAATGTGTGGTATAGGTCAGTGTTTCCCAACCTTTTTTTAGTCGCGGCACCCTTTGGAAATTTTAACAAACTTGTGGCACCCTACAAAATTAATTTTGTCACAATATTTGAATTTCTAACTTCAATGTGATAATTTGAAAAGTATAGATATTCGGTACAACAGGGAAGAACTGCAGAATATAATGTCATACAGATATTTTTTATAATATTTAAAAAATGTGTCCATCAATGGTGGCAATCAGTAGGCTAATTTCTAATGAAGAGACTAATTTATATGACAGATTTTAATGTAGGGTTTTATCCATATGTAAACATTATTTAATTAGCATTATAACTAGCTATCTCACAAATCTTTGCTCACTCAGTGTATTTTTGATTTTACATTGGGGCAATTTTGGTGCAGTAGCACGAGATAGCTTGTTTTCAAACTTTGAATTGAATAAAAAATTTCAAGTAAGCAGTCAGTAATAAAATAAGAACAAATAAAGAAATTAATAATGATAGCACAAGTAAAAAATAACGACAGGCCTTCGAATTAAATAAATTGGTTTTTAGTTTTTCAGGTAGGTCTAACAGTAGGGTTAAGATATTTAACTTTTTTTTTTTTTTTTTTACCAATTATCCTAATAATGTTTAGTCCTAGAAAGCTATAGCTTCTGGATATAATGATATATTATTATCAGAACACGTGAGCATAACATAGTGGTTAGATCAATGAATGAGAGGGCAGCGTTTCCTGAGTTGCCCATTTACCACACCTTGTTTTAGCACAGTAGGGCTATTGCAAACAGATACAATACTGTACTACATCGATGTTTCTTGTCGGCTCATTTTTTGAGTGGACTTTGCTGTTCTGATGAGCATGAATGGTATATGAGTGGAGCGACTGAGCGGAACGCACACGCATAAAGCGGGATAATATGCAGAGCGTCACACCAAAGTGAAACCTGAGCGGTGAACTAACTGAGCCGAATTTCAGTGCATCTCTAATTATAGGCGACATCAGAAATTGATATTATACAATAGATGCTTTTTTTGAACATTTTAGCAATTTAAAAAATATAAAAAAATGATTTTTTACACAGCACCCCTGCTCTCGACAGACAGCACCCCGGTTGGGAAACACTGGTATAGGTAGTGTAATGGGTGGAGTCAGAAGTGAAGATGTGTATGTAGTGATGGGGCGGGTCACTATCGTTAGTATCAGTGGCGGCTCGTGGGGAGGAGGCACAGCTTCCCATAAGTTTGGGTGAAATGGGAGGAGGACGAGTTAATGTTAATAAAAATTCACCAATTCATTTCAGTTCAGGTTTCAGCTGTGTATTTTTTTTGTTCGTAATTTCACAGTTGTAATACCATAACGTGAAAGTGCCGCTTTTCTATCGCGAATGTGCCGAATCTGCTGATGTAATTACAACCGCTAGGTGATATAGAAGGGGAGGGGGAGGCCGGGGGAGAGGTGAGCTCTCGTGCCTCCGTTGGTAAAAAAAATTAGTCTAATCACCATCGAGTGTTCACTTTCAGCGCTGAGGAGGGTTGTGAAAAGAAACCTCACAGGGGAGACTAGCCTCCTTTCTGATATCAACCAATCACCATAGAGACGTAAATTACGTGATATTAGTTTGAACGTCTCCCACTGCGCTGATAATGTTCCAAGTACTTATGATGAGTAGCGATATTGAATATTTGATCGCCAAAAGATTTACCAAGCTGTCTTTCAAACAGTATATATACAAATTTAGGGAAAACAGCCTAAGCTGGATCTCTTCTTCTTCTCTCGATAAGCTACAGCAGTCGGCTTAATTAAATGCTCTCTTTTAACACAGACTTTTAAGAAGGGATGGATGTTTGCTTCAAGTGATAGGCCAGGTAAGTGAAATGATATTATCTTGCTGTATGTATGTCGTTTTCTTTACGTTTTCTGACTAAAAGCAACCAAAAAGCCATTTTAAAGTGGTTAAGCAAATAATAATAATAATAATAATCGGCAGGGATCCCAGACCAATACAATTAGTGTGCCTCCTCTATTTTAAAACCCACGAGCCACCACTGAGTAGTATTAGGGTATAAGTAGTACTAGGCAGGGCCTGCGATAACATTGAAGTGAGGTTAATAGTGAGGAAGTTGTTGTATAATTATTGAGGGTGAGGTCAAGAGTCGAAGAAGGTCTGGTGTAGGTAGCACTGGAGCATGTTCAGAGGTGATGAAGATGTTTGAGTAGAATTTGGTCAGGGTTATGGGCAAAGGTCATATTAGGGGCAGAGTCAGTTTGAGAAACTCAGCCCTCACCGGATCACTTGAGCTGAAATTATAGTTGTGAAAAATGAACAGCGCTAGTGTGGTACGAATGTCTGCGGGGAGCTTCAGTAACAGGCAAGAGAAGACAGATGAAACAGTGTTCATGTCTTGGGGGTAGGTAGAGGTGTGAAGCATGCCCAGATCTCTGCAGTGGGAATGAGTCTATTGACAGCGACTTGGAGGGAAGAGAGAATAATAGATGAGGGATTTCTGAGAGAATATCGAAGTGAGGCATAAACCATCCTTGGAAAAAACAGCACTGAAGCAAGAAAAATGCTGAGGGGGCTCTCTAGAGAGTATTCTGGAAAGAGTTGCTCTGTCTGAATATCCAGGGGGTGGCAGACACCATGTAAGAGAGATCCATCTATAAAGAGAAGCTGTGCATGAAACCACAGAGCCTCCATCATCCTCCACTGACACTTATCTAGAAATCCACGTCAGTGTTAGCTAAAGGATGCGAGTTCAATTTCAACAGCGATAATAATCAGTAAGAACAGATGTAAACACTAATTTTAGACTTCTCATATACACAAAAGCAGAGAGGAAGAATGATGGGAGGTTTTACAGCAAAGAGTACATCTCTCTCAGGAACTTTCTCAGAAGCCAGGCACGTGGCAGTAAGCCTCCAGCGAGGACAGGAGGATGTAGATGAGCCACAGCATGAGGAAGAGGAACACGGTGAGCAGCTTGGCGGTTCGCGGGCCCCCCAGCTCGCCCCCGGACACAGAAGGCCGGCGGCGGTACAGCAGTATCAGAAAACACAGCAGTGCCATAATGGTGAAGAGGGTGACAGAAAACGCCAGCGACCCTGGCGGGACCTGGAATTTTTTGCCCTGACTGTGCCAGTACACAGCAGCGATGGTCCACGCCACTCCAATACCCAGGAAGACATTAACTGCATTACTACCCGTCACATTTCCAATGGATGCATCGGCATATTGGTCCTGGATGGCTGCCACCTTGCTGGCAAAAGTATCTGTGGAGGGCAAAAGAAAAGACAAGATGAAAGAAGAATGGTTAGAAGTGGAAGAGCCACAGAAGAACATTAGAAGCTCATAGCTCAGGACAGTGTTTTCCAAACCTGTTCCTGGAAGCACATCAACTGTACACATTTCGAAGTCTTCCTAATATAACACACCTGATTCAACGCATTAGCAGAGACCTGAAATGGATGGGGCGGATAAGGATAATGCATCCAGTAACAGGGTTTGGAAACACTGGCTCAGAAGACAGAATGGCGGTATCAGTTATTTTTAATCAACATTGTCTCACATGTTTCTTCTAAAAGTCCATATGAGAAAGAAAAGCTGAAACAACTGAGATAATA
Organism: Sinocyclocheilus anophthalmus; assembly: GCA_018155175.1. Classification (NCBI taxonomy): domain Eukaryota; kingdom Metazoa; phylum Chordata; class Actinopteri; order Cypriniformes; family Cyprinidae; genus Sinocyclocheilus; species Sinocyclocheilus anophthalmus. Next base: position 215,805 of record JADLZN010010615.1, read on the forward strand.
GTTGACATACAATAACGAGTACAGAAATACAAAATAAAATGAATGTTGTTAGCAATTCAGTCTTGGAAGAACTTGATAAGAAATTAAGTTCAAATTAAAATATCTGACTTTTGATTGTAGACTTTGGTATCTTGAAAATCTGAGCACAGCCTGTGCTCAAATTTTCCACTGTGATCTCCTGTGAATCTCTAGACGAGACAAATATGAGATTACAACTGTCTTTTTCTCAGAAGAAATATCTGGCAATAAGGATGGGCGATAGACAGGTTAAGACAATAAACCAGTAAAAAAAAGAAAAGTAGTAGTGTTGAGTTATAAATCTGAGTTTTCAGTCTGATTTGAATGTGATGTGATAAAAGACAACAGAAAAGCAGTAATGGCAAGGAAACACATCTTTCTATTGAGTGCAAACAAAAATATCACAGTCCAACTAGTGAAGTTTGATTAACAACAAATGAGTCTTATGAACTGATTTTTTAAATTAATCATTCATTCAAAAAGACTCGAGGACTTATCAGTGTGATGAATGCTTTGCTAAATAAACTCACTTAATCTATCAGAGTGGTTACTGAATCAACATCTATACAGGTAAAATACTTCCAAAAAAATTTGGATGTGCAGAAAAATATTTGGGAAAGTATGAGTCACATTGCAAGTATTGCCAATATTGTTTTCCTATGCTTCTAACTTAATTTATACCTTTAATCTTTTTTGACACTATTTTACCTAAAAAAAAAACAATTGCTTTTCCATAACAAAACAGTGTATATTACAATATACACATTATAAACTACACATTAAAACATATGATTACCAACCAAAATGTATAAGAATATTGTAATATAGATTTGTACTTATATTGCCCAACTCTAACTGAGCAGACAGAAATGCAAGCACCGTTTGCACTCTATTTGATCTGACTGCTGTCTTGAAGAAAAGTGGATCTTTTCATTATGCATATTGGAGCTTGAAGATGGTTTGACATATAGAGCTTGAGTATGTGCAGACTTAGTCCATCCACTCTAATGCAGCTAATGCCAAGTCAAACACACAGATCTCTTGCAAATCATGGTCAGCTAAATAGTCCACATCATTAAACAGTCTAAGTAAGCTACAACATTCACACATCCACACGAAAGCTGACATTATGGAACGATAAATTAGAAAACATGTTGAAAGCAGCGGCTGCATTTCAACAGTACAGTATGTAATACATCAATATTTGATAGAATACTTGATTCTAATTGGTTAATTGTGGCATTCAGGGTTTATTTTTTCATAATGACCGGATGACTACATTATCCTTTACTAATTAGCTACAGTACATGCAATGGCATCTGATACACAAATAAACACTCACCAGGCACAGATGTGCCCAAGGCCACAAACACCACAGCTGTGACAGAGTCCTTCAGGCCTACTGTACAACCAAAGTGAGAGGCCAAATCTCCAGTAACAGCGGTCAGGGCACCGATGAGCGTGATGGAGACAATGAAGCAGGCCCAGCCGTTCCAGTACTCCGTAGGTGGAACGAAGGCAAACAGAACTTTCCAGAAAACTGTCAGGAAGTGCATGATGTAATCAAAGCATGAGGGCAAGCGCTCTTCCCCGCTCTCCTCTTCATCATCATCACCTGAGGGGTGAACAAAAGGTATAATATATAGAAGGGTTTGCTTGATTATGACAATTTCTTTCATGGTTATTTTGGTCAGTATTAAAGTGTTAGTTTGCCAAAAATTGAAAATTATGTCATTAAGTACTCACCCTCATGTCATTCCAAACCCGTAAGACCTTCGTTCATCTTCAGAACACAAATTAAGATATTTTTGATGAAATCCAAGAGATTTCTGACCCTGCATAGACAGCAATGCAGCTGAAACATTCAAGGCCCAAAAAGGTAGCAAACACATCGTTTAAATAGTCCATGTGACATCAGTGGTTCAACCGTAATTTTATGAAGCTACGAGAACACTTTCTGTGCGCAAAGAAAATAAAAATAATAACTTTATTCAACAATTTCATCTCTTCTGTGTCAATCTTCGCCGCGTGTTCACGGGAGTACGATGACGTATGGACTATTTTAGCGATGTCCTTACTACGTTTCTGAGCCTTGAACGTGTCAGTGGCATTGCAGCTTCAGAAAGCTACGCAGGGATTTATTCAAAGATGCATTAATTTGTGTTTCAAAGATAAACAAAGGTTGTACGGGTTTGGAACGACATGAAGCTGTGTAATTAAAGAATTTCATTTTTGGATTAACTAAACCTTTAGGTTCATTAACTATTTAATTTGATTACTCATTTACATTTTGGAAACATGCATTTATTGATTCGTTTTTAAAGTGATTTTTTTGAACTTCCAAAACAATTAACAAAAAACAAACAAACACATAAATACTGTATATACATACTATTAATAACACAAGACAAAACGAGAGTATCATTCAAAATCGTATTTTTCCATCGATTTTCTTGTTTTCATAATCGTTGGAAGGCAAATTAAAATAAAATTGTATTAATTGCTCAGCCCTAATATACAGTCTGTAGTAAGGTATAGTAATTAGAAAAAAAACATTCAATTCAAATGAATTCAGTTAAATTAATTACATTTTATTAGTACAATGAAATGTTTTAAATAAGTTTCAGGTTTTGCAGAAAAATGTGTCTTCCTCCACATAATTGTACGCTGACAAAAAACTGGTATAGGATTCACTTTATAACAATTTTCATTTAGAAATTGCTGGTAAATTTCACAAATAATTGCAGAGAAACAGCAAAAAACATGTTAATATTAAATATGACATTTTTAAACAGGAAGACTGAAATAGTATTTTAAAGGGGTCATATGATGCGATTTCAAGTTTTCCTTTCTATTTGGAGTGTTACAAGCTCTTGGTGCATGAAGAAGATCTGTAAAGTTGCAAAGACTAAAGTCTCAAATCCAAAGAGATATTCTTTATAAAAGTTAAGAGTCAGCCACGCCTACCTAAAACGGCTCGTTCTAATACTCCCCCACATATCTACATCACTGTGTGGAAATATTAGCATAATGCCGCCCAAATGTGCATGCAAAGAAAGAAGGCGTGGTTTCAGGAACAGCAGTAGTGTTGATGCAGCCATGTCAGGGAGACGCTGTGTGATTCAGTGCGAAAGCAAAAGCACTTTATTTGGCCTTCCGGAAGTAGAAGTTCATTGGTTAAGATTTATTTACAACAGAACAGCACAACCCAGATGTTCGAATTTGTGCAACGCATTTTATGGACGACAGTTTTTTTAACCTAGAAGAGTACAAGGCTGGCTGTGCACAAAGGCTATTTCTAAAACATTTACATTTACGTTACATTTCCGACGCATGCTTGTGGTGTTTGGCCAGTCACAATGCACTGGGTCAGCTGGCCAATCAGAGCAGACTGCGCTTGTCAAAACGACGCTTTGTTGGGGGGCTTTGTTGAAAATGACACGTTTGAGAGAGGCGGGGCATAGAGGACCTACAATAATGTACAATATTTGAAAAATAATGTGTTTTTTGAACATTAAAGTATGTCAACATATTCTGTTACACCAAATACACAAAATAATGATCTTTAAAATAGCATCATATGACCCCTTTAACTTTTAAAAAAGATATATATTTTTTCCAGCATACTTTTTTTTTTTTGCGTTTATGAATTTTCCTTGACAAGACAGTAGAGATATGAAAGAAAGTGAGTGAGAGAGAAATGGGGGGTGAGAGCAGGAAAGGTCCACAAGGCAGGATTCGATCCTGGGACACCCAAAGTGCAACTGCACCATGTGTCGGTGTGCTGGCCAGAAGGCTATCAGCACTGTCTTTCCAGCATACTTTTAACATTAAGTGTCTCCTTCTTGGCTGAGATTGTATCACGTTGCACAGAATGATTCACATTCAGTGTGGATAGACAAACTGGTTGTTGCTGGAAACCTGTCACATCTTTGCCTTATTGAATGGTTTTATATAAATTTTTTTATTGAATATGAATCAGTTGTGTTCTATTTGAGCATGTGTGAACACAGTTTGGCAGAGAGACACTGACCTGCACTGACAGTGACAGCGCTGACAAACTGTTCTCTCCAGCTGCTGCTGCCCACCACCAGCGCCAGGTTAGTCTTCTTTATGAGCTTGTCGACGGTATTCTGAAAACACACACAAATACATATATAAACGATAAATCAAACCTAAACCCACAAAGCTGTCCTCGTAGTAGACAAGATTTAATATGACTCTGTCTCGTAGCCCAGTGAGCACAGAGGTCTCAGCTAAACTGATTTCAGTGAGGTAGTGGGCGTCTATGCACAACCCTGTCAGAATTTCATTTTCTCCAATGTCATCCTGTCCTAGCCGTTTGCTTGTTTGCATTTAGAGGACTGCGGATAATCGTGGAGGGAGTAACACAGTATTTCTACCTCAAATCTCTTCTAAATCCCAGAGCCGCCTGACCCCGGTGACCTCCAGTATTGAGACTGTCACCATGGGAACAAGGAGGTGAGGATTCAGATAGAAATTAAATGTGAGAGACTGTGCAGGTAAGACCACTTCATGAAAGCTGTATTGTTCTTCCTGATTCACAGGACTTACCTTAAACTCGTACGATTCCTCTATCACCACTTCCTGTTTGGTGTGCTCTCCCAGACTTGGGCACCCCATCTTGGCCACCTCCTCTTCCTCTGCCCCCACCGCCGGTTTGTTATCATTGGAGTCTCCTGTCAAAGGAAGACATAAAAATTGTACTGAGCCGTAGAGTTTGTACGTGTATTACAGAGCTGAGCTGGTAGAACTCAATTTACAAGGAAATTCACTAAGAATGAATTGTGCCCAGTGGTAGCGCTGTTTATTTGCATGCACGGTCTGCGCTTGTTGTTGCACCCAATTCACTAAAGGAATTTTGCAAATCAAGTAACTGAAAATGCAGCCAAAAATGTGTGTTGAACACAATTTGCATGATCATTTTCTATCTTGCATGCCGTTTTGAGTTCTAGTTTGAAAAAAATGCAGCAGACTACAGCAATCTGGCAGACTTTGTTGTGACTGTGTAGCATGTTTACAAAAATAAATCATTAACTTTTATATTTTCATTGTACTAAAGCCGAAGCAAACTGTATGAATGTTGCATGGGAGAATGCAGATCTGAACTATTCAGATTAGGTTTTTATTTCTCAGTGTTATAAACTTGGCAGCGGCTATTTGCACTAAGTGTAAATAGCGATAGAGGCTATTTGCATTAAGTGCAAATAATGGATTCTATTTACACAGTGAAAATAGCAGGATTTTCTTAGTGATATGCTATTTACACTGCACAAATCGCTCTAGATTCTATTTACACTGTAAAAAAAGCAAGATTTTCTGCTATTTTTACTACTTATTACAAATAGTAGCAATTATCTGCACCTAAATTGTAGTGCGTTATAAAACAGTATGCAATGATAACGTATTGACTGCAAATTAATTTTTTTTTAATTCAAATTATTAAATGGATGCCACCTTACTAGGACAATAAAGCCCTCCCTACACCTACCCTACCCATTGTTTTAACAAAACAACATTGCTGTCAATAGATGCAAAAATAAATAAATGAAAATGATACAAATGTTTAATTTACTAATTTTAATTTGTTAAAATGTAAATTTTAATTAATTAAAAGATTTACTTACAAAAAGCCCCAAAAATAAATTTTGCAAAAAATAATATATATTAAACATCTGCAATTTTTCCACAGACAATCTAGAACATTTCTGTGGCCCCCATGGGTCCCCAAAGTGCAATTTGAAAACCCCTGATTGTGAACGATTAGGGAACAAGAAGCAGGTTTTTGTTTTAGGTTTCTGAAATACCGCATATTTAAAAATGCATCATAACTGTTTAGTGAATTCATCCTTTTGCGTTTATTATAATCCACTGTAATGTATCATATCCTATAGTAACACTACACATAAGCAGGAAATGAACCACTTTGTGTGTCCTAGAAAAGCATTGAAGAGAGAGACTGAATGACAAAAATCATAAAAAAATGCTTATGTTAATGGCATCAACATTCTTAATTGGATTCTGTAACAGTATGGCAATTTGAAGAGCATGGGGATGAACGTTAAATTAGAGCAGTTAGTACATAATTAATGTGCAGAAATGGCCTAGAGATATTGCTTCAACATGGCTGCTTGCACTGCGACCAGTTACTGCCGGTTCCTGCTCACCCATTATAAAAAGTCACCCATTATAAGACCTCCACTGTCTCCCATTATTCGCTCCGTTCACACAAAGAAACCTTTCTATCAAATCTGTTTCTAAATTATTCAGGGATAGATGTGGAAGTTATTAATACAATATTAAACAGGGACCCCAATCTGTATTCTAATACAAAGCCACAGAGCACTGCAGATGGAGTATGGATGTCACACAGAAATCCACTGACCGTGTTTCTGCCCGATCTCCAGCAGCACCGGCTCCCCCAGGTGGATGGTGAAGGTTTTGTTCTTCTCATACTCCTCATCGTCAATGATCTTCACCTCCAGGATTTTCCTGTGGTAGACAAAGATGAAACAACAAATTTAAATGTAGTATATTTTCAAAGAGCGTGTTATGTGAAATGTGGAAGTTGACAGTGGCAGGAAAATCTAAGTAGATCATAAAGAAACACTGGGATAGCCATGCACCAGTAGCCATTGACAAAGACTTGAAGAAAGAGCTGAGGAAAGTCTCTTTCTTGACACACCAGCAGAATGGTTCTCTGTGTAAATCATTCATAAAACCATTCATATGTAGATTGTCATCTTCAGTGGACTGCAACAATTGATGTAGGAATGGATTTATGAATGATTTACACTGAAATTCATTCTGCTTGTTTTTATGCATAAGCCCTAAGGAGTGTATGCAACATCCATAATATTCACTGAACGTACAATTATTAAAAAATGATGGGTTACCTTAGCATATCTGAGTTTCCTTTTTGAAAACTTAGTGCAGAGGGCATTTTCGAGTTATCTTGCATTATCTTAAGTTCATTGCTGATTCCCTCAGAGAGTTAGAAACACGCAGCAGCTCTGATTTTAAGTGATGGGGCTGCGGTACAATGTTTTTGTGCTTAGGGAGCAGGTTAGCCATGGTTAATCACCATTTGTCATTATTAGCACACCATACACTTGTTGTGTAATTTTATTGAAGTATTATGTGAAAATGAAAGTAATCAATATATATATTAATATGCTGAATTATGTTAACTCTGGATGTCATAGAACAAATAATAGTCTTTTCATTAGACAGTGAACCTTTCATTACAAAGTACACCTGTGAACTTGAAATAATGTAACAACATGTATAATGGTCCTTTCATTAGACAATGGACCTTTCTGTAGACAGCAGATGTAAACATGAAATAATCTAATATTATCAGGAGAAGGTGGATGGATGTGACGCACACATCTCGTATGACCACATTACCGACCAATGGAAGGTGGCAAAACGAAAGCAAGTAGATAAATTTGACACATATCTAGTATGACCACACTACCAACCAATTAGAAAACAAGGCCAAAAGAGTTTGAAACAATTGTGGCAAATCAGGTATCTATAACCGATAAAAAATAACCGGAACAAAGAAAAACAGAAAATGACCAAATTTGGAGAAGACAAGGGGTATATAATATGAGTTGATAAACAAAGACTTTGGAATGATTTGGAATTCTGTGACTGTCTTCCCGGCTTTGTTTATTTGTTAAATAAAGTCTTATTTTGACATCTGGCACTCTGCTCCTCCACTTCATTGGCCGCACCCAAGAAAATTCCAAACACACCTCTGGTCATGGTTGATAAAACCCTGTCTACCGAAGCTGTACAACAGCAACAAGGGGGAGGGTGGGGGCAGAGAGAATGTAATTAATTTAGCAAAAAAGACGGTGGCACTCCATAACCACAGTACACAATTATGTGGTAACATTTATTTCAACTTGTATTCTATTTTTTGCATGTTATGAATGTCATTATAAAATGAATAGTTCTGGTGATTTAAGCCTTTCAGTTGTGCTGAAACATGACTATTATGATACAAAACACCTGTCCTGTTCATTATATCATAGAGGCAACTATAATACGATCAGGCACTACATCTAGGAAAGATGGTGCTTTAAAGGTCACATATTTTACACCTTTCTGGAGTTTTATTTTAAGTCTTGATGTCCTTAAGAATATATATTTACGGTATAAGTACCAAAAACCATCTCAATATATTTTTACAGCTCCTCTCTCAGGAGCACTGCTGAGAACAGGTCGATTTTGGCCTGTCTAATTAATATTCATGAGCCTCTCTTCTGATTGGCCTGTTGTTTTCTGAGTGACGCACGGCCAGGCCAACCACAGGTAACTAGGGTCAGCCGACGTCACAGCGCTAGCTGGAGGCAGCAAAACAAAGGGGACACTGGAGGTGGCCCATTAAAACCAGCGCAGATTCGACTACATAAGGAGCTTAAAATATCATCTTGTTGTGGTGTTGGGTGCCAGAATCAACGTAATACAGCCTCAAATTAGAAATTTGATCGCATATCTGCTGCCACTGCCAGACATAAAAAAATGACGACAGCTGTGGTTAAACGCGATAAAACGAGCAGACTGGACAGAAACGATCATCAAAAATGCTCACGTTTGCAGCGCACACTTCTTATCAGAAAAGTTCAATAAAGTATTGTCTTTTGTTGTTATGGGCAGATTTCAGATTTCTTGCCATATGTCTGTTTCTTGCATCTCACGACTATGTCGTGTATGAAATACTGTCTGTGTGCTCGTGTGTAAAACAACAAACTGACGATTTATATATAATCATTTGTAATTGTATATACATTGTTGTGATTAATTGTGGCTGGAACAATAATGTAGCTGTAAAAATAGTTGCCTGCTGAAATTGAAATGTATATACATCTTCATCATGACTAGATAGACACGGTGAGTTTGACAGGTTAGATGTGATCCACCTCATAGTAACATTCCTGTCAGATCGTCCATCCTTTGAGTATATTGTGTAACGTTACAGGTCGGCCGATCTTGTTTTGTGGTTAAAGTTAACCTTTTCGACATGTTTCCGTGATTTTGTTGCTCAGCAAATGGCATGAACGAGATGTTGTCTGGGGGTTTGGCAAAAGGAGAGTGGGACGGTGGGCGGTGCTCGGGGTGGTGACTGTGAAGTTCTGATGTCAACTTTTTACGGAAGTCACAACGGTTTGTGAAAAATTACAGCTACTTTATGCAGGCTGTGTGCATTTTACTGTGGACTGACTGTTTTGAAACTTATATAGTAGTTAAATAGCCCCTATACCTCAGTTATCGTGAAAAAAGTCAGGAAATTTAAGTTTTGACAATATGGGACCTTTAATAAATTTGCAAAACATTTTAATAAAAATATGAGTCCCTGATCATTTTCTTGTGAAATAATCATTTCCTAAAAGGACAAATTCTCACCAATATGTCACAAAACCCTCTCTGTTAGACATTAGGCAGATGTGAATCCACACTTTCATCAAATGTTTGTCAAGAAATATGCTTTGAATGTGTTGCTTTTCAGTTTATGTGCTCTTTCACAGGCATCCCAGCAACGAGCATGCACTTTCTGAGCAGCTATGAAGAGAGAACACAAAGAAATGAAGTGTGATGCACTATAAGTCACTGTTTTATGATATGTATTTATGCTTTGACCTTTATATATACAGTATGTAAAACAATTGTGTTGCTAAAGACTGATTATGCATTCAGTCTCTGTGTTAAACATTATTTTACATAACTATGCCGATTCAGTGCAAAAAACACACACACAAAACGTTTTGTGTCTAATCCTGGATATGACGCATACAGGAAGAGAAGTGAACTGATCTGTAGACTCGTGTATGGAACATGGCTCATGAATAATGAAGAGAGAAAGAGACAAAGGCATTATCAAAAATTAAACAGTACTCAAATTGGTTGGCATGCTCAGGTACATCTGCATCTGCTGTGTAAACAGTTTCCGCTGCTGTTTTGTACTGTAATCCCTCTATTACATGTTAGCACTAATCTTCTCTTTTCCCACCTCTCTTTGCTTTGCAGCCTTCATTGGCCAGACGTGTGTGTAATTAAATTCATTAGGACTTGTTCTTTATTAATTAGCCCACCGTGCTTATCCTACATGATTGTAACACATGCTTTCAGTCCCATTGTGGTTGAGGGAGTAGCATCACCCGGGGAATATTTTTTATCCCCACCGGGGATAAAATAATTCACAGCAGAGGCATGAATAAATAGCCAAATTGGGGAATCCCCCCCCTACAAATTTCCCCTGGCGGTATATAATAACTACAGTGTTTAATGTTTTACAAATATTTTTGATGATCCTTGTATTAAGCCGGATGGATTAAATTGATCAGAAGTAAAAGGAAGGATGGTAACACTGTACTTAAAGCCTTTATGTTTAAACATGCAACAAACTGTTATTACAGGGTATAATTCCTGATTTAGGCTAAAGTGCATTGTAAACCATTATATCTTGTTTTAAATAATTATAACCAAATTTAAAATGCATAGTGTAACAATGAATTGATAACTTATGTATTAACTGTAGTTAACTTACAATTAGTCCTGAGATTGCACAATTCATTTGAGGTGGGCATTCAGTAGTGGATTGACTGTATTGTTTTTTTGACAGCCGAATGCCGATCCGATAATCCTTGGAAAGCAGGGTGGCCGCTGGCCATAACTTGTAGTTATTTTAATAATAGGTTAAGAAATTAATTAAATCATTGATATTGATTAAAAAATAAATGTGTTAAATAACCATACATATAATTTTGATGACAAAGTATTTTTCACAAATAATTAAATATTTAATCAAATTTTAATTAAAAAGGAAGTAAACACTGTATCCAACAGGGCACTCAGTATTCTGGGAGTTTGTGTGCATTGGGATTTGGGAATCATATTTTTTTCAAATAAAGCCAAAGTAACACTCATTTTACATACAGCACACAGTGAAAATGACATGAATATGACATTGGGCAAAAGCATGAAGCGCAGCATCATTTGAAATCATGAGTCCCATCTAGCAATATTTTTGGTTAGCCAGTAAAGTTTTCTTAATGTTGCCAGAACGTTATTCTAACGTTAATCTAACATTCCCAGAACGTTAGTTTTTGGTTCCCAGAACATTATTTTTTAAACGTTAATCTACACATTCCCATAAAGTTACTATAACGTTCCCAAAACATTAGTTTTTGGTTTGCAGAACGTTATTATAACGTTTCCCTAACTTTAGTTTTTGGTTCCCAGAACGTTATTATAACATTCCCCTAACCTCTTTACTCCGATATGATCACCCCGCTGTACGTCAGTAATCATCCAGCACACTCGTGACCCAGTATAGTATAAGCGGCATGGAAATGATCTGTATGGATGCCTAATCAGTATTATAAAAACCATATCCTGTTTTTATCTATTGTTTAATTAATCGAGCACACCACCCATCATATGTAAGATTTAATAAGATTAAATCTGTCCCATTCATATGCAAGATTACGGAGTAAACCCAAATTTGACATTCTTCAGCACCAAAATACAAATGACTTCACACAATATGGTTCATAAAATGGATGTACTTGGTTGACGATATAGTATATAAAATAAATAAAACATTCTTAAAGAGGCTATCCGTACATTTCATTTCTTACCACTTGAAAGTGTAAATTTGTGCAGCGGGACCCTTCTTTTGATCCGTACACAAAACCTTTCGTTAAACATCATGTTCTCTTTCAGTTAGGCATTTTAAATTAAATCCCTCCGAACTCATCTTTATTTGGTGGTGTCAGGCGGTTCTCCCTTTACCAACACGTAGTATAACTATCAAGTTGTTTATTTAGTAAGTATACTTAAGTTCAATTATATTTTTTTTAAGTATACTTTATGTAGTAAGTATACGAATATCAGTGTACTAGTAGTATACTTTTAAGTGTACTATTTCAATACTCCTTGGACTAAATTGGCCCACTTTCTATTATATAAAAGTATACTTTTAAGTATAATTTTAAGTATAACAGTAGTACACTGAGTACACAACTAGTTTACATCAAAATGTTTAGTTTGTACCGCAACTATACTAAAAGTGAACTTATAAGTAACTGATAGTTTACTAATTAAATACTTAAAGCATTTTTAGTACACTCTGAAGTATAGTCTCTGTAAACTACTAGTTTAGTAGTTTTATACTCGTAAGTTTTCTTTAAGTGAACTTTACATCATACTTTAAGTATACTACTACGCCCCTATTTAGGTATTAATTTGTTTTTTTTTTTGTTATATGAATATCTGAACATAGAAAAAACATCAAAGAACAGGGTATCTGCTTGTAAACAAAAACATTTTATTCTAGCTTCATGAATTCTTTTTTTAAACACTTGAATGTGGGTAAGTTTCATAAATAAATAAAAATAAGTAAATAAACAACATTTTGAACAAAAAGCTGAAAAAAGACTATGAATTGGATTCAGAATAATAAAAATGTAGATAAAGTCGATCAACACCCCAAGGCTTGACAGTCATTATTACCTCTTCACTGGTCGACATTACATCAACTTTACACAATTTTGATGCTGTTTTATGTCTAATGACCATGTTAGAATACATGTGGAAGCATCTGTTGTTTATATTGTTATTGTATGTAGAGATATATATACATACACACATGGACATTTATATATGATGGAGATGTGATTGGTAAAGTGTATATTTTGTCATATGCATTTTATTGTTTCCCCATTTGAGTGTGTAAATGATACTGTTCAAATAAAAACATAAAAATAAAAAAGCATTTGTTGTTTCGTTTTCTTCTTCACTTGTGTTTTTTGGAATTTCTGTACAGAAAATGTGTACTAGCGAACCCTACAGTATAACAATGAAAACACAAATTCTAGGAACACAAGTATAGCTCAAATATATTTAGACTTTTACTAAGTACAAGTCCAGTATACTTAAATGTCATGTTAAGTATATTTCTGAGAAGTACATAAAACCCATTTCTGAGAAGTACAAACAAAGTAGACTAAAAGTATACTTTCCTATTTTTTAGTTCAAAAGAAGTATACTAATATAGTACACTTGAATAAACTTCTTTTTTGTAAAGGCTCTCATAAATATATTAATTTTAAGTAATCATTCAATAAAGAGATCGATAAACGGGCGAGTCAGTCAGCCAGTAAAACGAAAAATGACCGTTAATTTTTAAATTATGCGAACGCGCGGCTCTCTGTGAAAGACAGGTGAAAGTGCGTGCTGGAGAAGCGCGTGCAGATCAGAGGCGCGCAGTAAATGAAGATAAAACAAACCCATGAATTTATGATTTCTTATAGCTTAACCCTGGCTTAATATTATTATTTAAATCGCATTTTGATTGATCTAATTTCTGTACTTTAATAAATGCTGCATTAAACGAATTTCAGGGCCCTGTATAGGTCATTACACAAAAACATCTGCAACGTTTTCATTGGAAAGATAGTTTTACAGGGTTATAAAGAGAATAACCATAAGGGAACGTTCTGTATAAGTTATTTTTTAGGTTATTTAAAACCACCCTGCAAAGTTCTGGGAATGTTATTTTATGGTTACAAAAAATATAAACTAAAAAGAACGTTCCCCCAACGTTAGTATTTGGTTCCCAAAAAAATAACCAAATGGGAACCAAAAACTAACGTTATGGGAACGTTCTGTGTTTGCTGGGAAGTTAGTCGATCGTGCGTCTCCAGTGAAGCAGAACTCAATAATGCGCTCTCGATATTTGTCATTAAAATAACGCCATAAACTCTCCTCCTGTCAGCATTCAATTCGCACGGACCGACCGTCATGCAGAGAACAGTAGGTTACTGTCGTAACCCCGGTTCTCTGAAACATCGAGTGGAGAGATCCACCTATGGTGAAGGGTATCCGTACCTGACCTCTGCAGAAGCATCCAATTGCACCAAGTCTGGCTAGACAGACAGAAGCGCGCAGCCAATGCCAGGTAAGGCCCCACCCTCTTACCTGAGAGCATATAAGAATGAATAATAATGGATGCCCATGAAATAAAGAGCTGGTCACTCTTCCGGAAAGCACTGGTCCTAGTCATATACGTCTGTAATGCACAAACTGGACATAGAGCATTCAGCCTCTGAACCTCAGTGGAAGAAAAAGGTGGAGGGTGAAAAGCAGACAGCTTCAACACCTCCGATGTAAATGCAGTAAAGCACTTACACGGGTTTGGCTTAAGAAAAACCTTATCTCCACTAAGAGAGAATTTGGTGCATGAGGACTGAACCGAGAGTGCATGAAGCTCACTGACACGTTTAGCTGAAGCCAAGGTCAAGAGCAAAGCTGTCTTGAAGCACAGCAGCTTTAGGGAAATACTTTCCAGGGGCTCAAAAGGGGATTGAGACAGAGCCTCCAGCACCATGGAGAGGTCCCATTCAGGAACAGTTCTCCTGGTAACGGGCAAAGAACGACGGGCACCCTTCATAAATCTGCAGATTAGACTATGCTGCCCGACCGTTGAGCCCTCAAAGCCCACATGACAAGCAGAAATAGCCGCCAGGTAGACCTTAATGGTGGGAAAAGACCTGCCTTTATCCATAAGGTCTTGCAAAAAACACAAAATATCAGGAACTGAGCACTGATATGATGTGAGACGACGCCCATCACACCACCCTTCAAACACCTGCCACTTACAGCCATATAAGGATTCTATATAGTAGCAACCACACGCGGGGGAAGCCCTAGCGCGTTTAAGTTTGTCCTCTCACGGGCCAGGCCCAGAGAGCCACCCTGTCCGTGTGGGTGATAAATCTCCCCGTTCGCTTGAGATAATAGATCTGTGCGGAGGGGGAGGCACCATGGCTGGGCATATAACAGAGGAATTATCTCTGCCAGCCAGGGTGCTTTGGGTCACCTGGGTGCTGTCAGAATGAGAGACAGGCCCTTCTCTCTCACCCTGGCCAGTGTTGAAGTTATCAGGCACAGGGGAGGAAAAGCATACAGCAGCACTTTGGGCCATGGGTGGGCCAGTGCGTCGACCCCGAGGGGTGCGTCCACGTCCTTTAGCGAGAAGAACATAGGACAATGGCTGTTTTCGCGCGAGGCGAATAGATCTACGGTTGCCTGTCCGAATCTCATCTATATCAAGCCCACTATCTGAGGCTGAAGGCGCCAATCTCCGTAGAGTGGGTTCCCCCTCGATAGAAGGTCCGCGCCTCTGTTCAGAATGCCTGGAACATGAGTCGCCCGTAACGACAGGACAAACCGCCTGCTCCACACTGAGCGTGAAGTTTCGGTGAGCGCAAACCACCCTGGCGATTGATATATGCTACCGCTGTGGTATTGTCGCAGCGTACGAGCACATGATGCCCCTGCAGACGAGGCAGAAAATAATTCAGAGCTTTCCATATGGTCATAAGCTCTAAATAATTTATGTGCGCTGAACGTAGTCTGCTCGGCCACAAACCGTTCACCCCTCCTGGGTGGCACCCCAGCCTGTTAGGGACGCATCTGCCGTCACGACTTTCCGCAACATCACTGTCCCCAAAGGAGTTCCCTGTGCGTAAAAGCCCGCGCTTCTCCAGTGGTGCAGAGCTGCCGTGCAGGTGCGCATCACTGTTGCAGAGCGGCAGAGATCGCGTAAGCTCAGCTCCAAGCCCAGGAAAATCACACTCTGACTGGGTGTAAGGTTGCTTTTGTTCAAATTCACCCTGAACCCGAGAGATGTGATGTGAGTGAGCACACGACGGGTGCCCTGCAGTACTTTCATCTTTGATTCGGCTATGATGAGCCAGTCGTCTAATTATGTCAAAATCCACAGACCGGACATTCTCAGGGGAGCTAAGCCTGCCTCCACACACAGAGAAAAAGTCATTGGGCTTAGGGCGAGCCCAAACGGGAGGACTGTGAATTCGTAACATATGCCTTGATAGGCGAAACGAAGAAACTTCCTGTGTGGCGGATAAATGCTTATGTGGAAAAAAGCATCTTTCAGATCGACCGATGTGAACCAGTTGTTCTGTTTTATGGCGCTGGTCAGAGTGCCGTGGGTTAACATTCGGAAATTGTATTTCCTCAAATGTTTGTTCAACACTCTTAGGTCCAAAATGCGGCGGAGAGAACAGTCCTTCTTTGGAACCAGGAAATAACGAGAATAAAATCCTTGATTTATCAGATTGGGGGGCACCACCTGAATCGCTCCCTTTAATAGAAGGGAAGAGATTTCCTCATTCAAAACTTACAAAAAATTACAAACTGCAGTCTGTAGCCCTGCATTACAGTTCGCATCACCCACTCGGGAGCCGAAACAGTCTGCCAGGCCAACTCGTAACTCGCGAGTGTCCCCACCAGAGCCGGAGAAGCGCTGGCATTCTCGTGTGCGCCCAGTTGGCTCATTTGTGATGCAATGGCACCCTCCAAAACGGTCCATTTTATTGGGCAAAACCGGCTTCGGGGGAGCTAGCAGCTCGCCGTGGACGGGGTTAAGGTGCCTGGCGACAGAGGGCTCGATGGCAGGGGAATCACCCATGCCTTGAGCTCCCATATCCTTAACCTCGAGGCCCGTGAGACCGTGTTTAAGATTGAGCGGATCGCCCCAATTGTGTCTCATGTGCTTTGCGCACGTTGGGAGGATGGGAAAGAGTTGTTTCCTCGGGCCGGGAGGCGGTCCCAGCAGTTTCCCGTCGTAAATGTCCCTTTCCTGGTCGGTGGAGCTCTGCAGAGCCGGCCACTCAATGTTGAGGCGAGCGGCCGCTCGTTCACACACATCCAGGAGGATAGACTGGGGGCGTTAGCCAGGGGAACGCTAGAGAGCGGGATGGCCTCCTCGTCCTCCGAGACCCAAGAAGGCCCGCATTGTCATCGGAACCAGCTGGTTCGATGGCAAACGGGAGGTTACCCGCGAAGATGTCCTCTTCGGGAAAAACAGGATTGGGCTGGTCAGCCCAGTTGAGAGACGTGCCCCGGGAGGCCCCCAGTAGCACTTCGTCATCACCGTGTCCCCCATCCGAGTCAGAAAGGCAGAGCTCGACGCACTGGGTCGCGGCAACATTGAGATGGCAACGAAGGAGCTTTTTAGGCAACGTGAGGCAATGGCTGCAGTTTTCCGGGTTCTCCAAAGCCTCTTCAGCATGCTTGAGGCCCAAGCAGACCACACAGAAGGGGTGCAGATCCTTAGCGGCGATCAGGCCCGTGATGTGCAGCCCCCAAGAGAAGTAGGTTTGGAGAGAGACATGCCGGCGAAAACCTGAGTAAAATCAGTGGCGGGCAGCCATGGAAAAGGGGAGCAGGTGAAAATAATCACACAGCGTGGGCGGCTCAGGATGCAAAAACAGCTTTTTTCTGGGCTGAATAAAAGACTGTCACGTCTGGCGGAGGCTGATCATGACGATATGTCCTCCTGAAGACACGAAAAGTGAGTAGTGATAAATCCAACCCGAGCTGTGAAGTGCAGAGATCACGAGAAGCGAATGACAACTGGAGAATAGCGTCACGTGCAGGCCTTATATGCTCTCAGGTAAGTGGGTGGGGCTGCATGTTTTTGTCTGTCTAGCCAGACTTGGTGCAATTGGATGCTTCTGCAGAGGTCAGGTACGGATGCCCTTCCCCATAGGTGGATCTCGAACACGAGATTATGAAAGAGAACACGCAATCATGCAGGATACACATGCACACTTCACATGATCTCACAGCTGGATTTGACTAAGTTTGCAAGATTTTTTAAATTAAATGTTCATTTAGGTCAGTCAAAGATTTGTTTAAATGAATATAAATGCATATTTGCTGAATGCTGACGGCAAACGAGAAAGTATTATAATGTTTGCTTAATCTATTACTAATAATATAAAAGCAATCATTATAATACTTTTTTGTGTACATTTTAATCCCTTTGTTTAACAGTTCTTTCTGATTATTAGACAGATTTCTATCCATATTAGATAGAACTGTTAACGACGAAAGCGAACAGGAGACTGTGAAGACTGTGTGCGCAGTAGTGTTGGGTCGCTTTTGAACGATTCGTTAATTTTGAACGAATCTTTGATGTGCACCTCGGGAGAACGAGTCGGCTCGTGAGTGATTCGTTTCAGTTAATCGCGGCATTCGTACAAGCCTAAAAAAAAAAAAAAAAAAAAAAAAAAATGTTCTGTATGGTTTACCCCTTGTCCAAATACCCACACTTGCGGTCTTGGCCACTTGAGAGCGCGTGCGACAGGAAGTAAGTGCCCTTAACGCACACTAAATCCAAACTTTCTTGAATACCGCTCCGGAGCGCTATTTGAGGCTTAGTGTATCCCATCATGCATCATGTTCAAGCGGCAACTTCCCGCTCGCTCTCGTGATGCCAACAAGGAAGTGACTTAAAGGGATAGTTCACCCAAAAATGAAAATTTGATGTTTATCTGCATACCCCCAGGGCATCCAAGATGTAGGTGACTTTGTTTCTTCAGTAGAACACATTTGATGATTTTTAAGTCCAACTGTTGCAGTCTGTCAGTCTTATAATGGATGGCAATGGTAACGAAGTCTTTGAGAGTAAAAAAAACATGCACAGACAAATCCAAATTAAACCCTGCGGCTCGTGACGACACATTGATGTCCTAAGACACGAAACGATCGGTTTGTGCCAGAAACCGAACAGTATTTATATCATATTTTACCTCTAATACAACACTATGTCCAACGGTCTTTGGGCGCTCACGGCTTCCGGTGCGTGAGGTGTGTACGCGCTCTGGCGTAGTTTACGTTAATGGGTGTGTTGTCGCGGGAGAGCAAACGACCGACCAGTTTATTACCAAAATAACAAAGTATTAACAGGGCCAAAACCATTAAAACCCATTATAAATGAGGCTTTTTGTTGCATCCCGTGGGGACATAATTACTGATTATAATGACTTATACTGTCTTTTTTTTATTTTTTTTTTATTGGTTTATTTAATAGGGACCATGCATATTCATGAACATTGTTGTATAAATATACACCATGTAAATATGCCAGAATTAGTAACAATAACTACTTTTCATCTGCAGTCCCTAGGCAGGTAACATAAAACTAACATAAAGACAGCCAACAATAATACAACATTCATTCACTATAAATGAAAAGATACACATAATGGTGACATGTACATTGACAACAAACAACAAAACAAAACAGAAATGCATGATGGAGAAGACATTGTTCATCCACCTCTATACTGCATTCAATTTAACAGTGAAATTGTATGGGTGATAAATGTGTGACAATTAAAAATGAATACATCTCTGGTTTTCAAGAAGCCACTGTTTTAAGTGAGTTTTAAAGGTGTTGAATGTAGGACACTCTCTTATTGGGAGGGGCAAACTATTCCAGAGTTTACCGCCTATTATTGACAATACGTTTTGTCCAAAAGTGGTACGCCTAAATGGTATCACACAGTCCCCATTTACAGAGGCCCGTGTGCTACCTCCGCTTTCAAGTCTTTGGAAAAAGCCATGCAGCGGAGGGGGGGAAAGATTATGTAACACTTTATATACCAAACAAGCATACTTGAGACGTTTGAAATTGTCAAAGCTTAAAAATGTATGTCTCTCTAAGATGTCGCAATGGTGGAATGACAATGCCTTTTTATCAAAAGTTTTTATGGCTTTCTTAAATAGAGATTCAATACTTTTAAGAGTAGTTGTGCTAGTTAATGACCAATTTGTAAAACAATACTCAATATGTGAAAAGATCATAGTATATAGGTACAACTTGGCAGCTTTGGTGTCAAGAAACGGTCTAACTTGTTTAAAATTCTGCAAATTGAATTTAACTTTATTTGCCACCTTTTTTACATGACGTTTAAATGTTAAGGTGGAGTCATATGTGACTCCTAGATACTTGAAATCATTAACAATATCAAGCTCCTGTCCTCTAAGGAACACATTAGAATGTGACACCTTCATATTTTGTTTGGTAAACGCCATACAAACTGTTTTTTTTTGGTGTTTAGGTAGAGACATGACTTAGTAAGCCAGTCATCAATGTGAGCCATTGCAGATGTAAGTGTGGATGCTATCTCTTGGTAGTTCTTAGCATATGTAAAGTTTACAGCATCATCTGCATACATCTGAACATCAACATTTTTACATGCCTCTGGCAAATCATTTATATACAATGTAAACAGGATTGGACCAAGTATGGAGCCTTGGGGGACCCCTACTGGACATTCACAGAATGGAGACTTTGAATCATTAATACGAACACATTGCTTTCTACTGGACAGGTATGATTTTATCCAGTTGAGAGCTTGTTCAGAGTAATTGAAATATGTTAATTTAGATAAAAGAACTTCATGATTAACTGTATCAAAAGCCCGCTTTAGGTCTAGAAAGACAGCACCAACATAAGAACTCTTATCTAGGTAGCCTTTAACCTTTTCCAAAAACAAACAATTAGCTGTTTCTGTTGAGTGATGAGCCCTGAACCCAAATTGCATAGGGTGAAATAAATCATTGCTTTTATTGAGATGTTGAATTAGTAATTTAGCCACCCATTTTTCGACTATTTTAGAAACAACAGGCAAAATACTGATTGGGCGATAATTGGCCATATCTGATCTTTCACCTGACTTAAAAATGGGTGTGACCAGGGCCATCTTCCATGCTGATGACACAATGGATTGTCTTAAAGACTGATTAATCAAATATGTAATAGGCTGTAGAAGGATCTCTTTATGCCTTTTTAAAAAAATAGTATCAAGGCCATAGATATCCATGGCCTTAGAATTCTTTAAGCCACTGATAGTATTTGCTACTTCTATTTCAGTTATTTCTTGTAGGTGGAAAATCGGCTGTGCATAATTAATGGAACAAATAGAATAGCTAGGTGAATTAAAAAATTGAGTTATTTCATAAACAGAGTCTAAAAAAAAAGTGTTTAATTCTGTAGATATGATGATCAGATTTGTAACTAATTCAGTGTTGATTTTCAACTCTAAATATTTATTGTTATAATTCTGTTTTCTGCCAATCAGCTTGTTGATGGTTTGCCATATCTTCTTCCCATTTCCTCTTGCCTCTTCAGTAGTATCAATGAAGAAGTTGGCTTTAGCTTGTCTTAGCCTTTTCATTACTTTATTTCTTAAGGAGGTACATTTTTGTCGGTCTATTGTAAGACCTGTTTTTAAAGATTGTTTCAATAATTGATCTCTTTCCTTCATAAGTTTCCTACACTCTTCATTTAGCCAGGGCAGTATATCCCTGCTTTTCTTTTGGCTCCGCTTTCTGAGGTAGGGCCCCATTACTTTCTTAATTGTTGATGTAAATTGGTCACAGTCACTCTCCAGATCACCTTTAGAGAGGACCCCGTTCCAATCAATCTCTCTTAGTGCTACCCCAAGGTTTTCCTGTTGACTAATTGGAACTGATTCATATTTACATATTGGTGTGGCTGAGGAATGAAAACGATGTCTTTTTAACTTCCTGGAAAAAAGAATGATATTGTGATCTGACAGCCCTGTCACTAGATTATAGGTCTTAGTAATTCTTTCCGGTCTATTTGTAAATAATAAATCTATTTTAGTTTCAGACCGATTAGTTATTCTTGTAGGTTGTTCAATTAACTGTGTTAGATTAAAAAAATCTGTAATATTTTTAAGCTTTTTTCTTCCACCCTTATCACTCCAATTTATATTAAAGTCCCCCATCAATATAACCTCTTTGTTAAAATCCAAACTATGAAGGAGGTTTTTTAATTGATCATAGAACTCAAGCTTTGCTGAGGGTTTTCGATATAGACAGATTAAACTAAATGCCATTTCAACTGAAAGTGAAATGTTGACGCCAACAAACTCAATATCAGTTTCCCCATGCCATTCAATTTGTTTGCATTTAATAGTACTTTTCACATATAATAAAATTCCACCTCCCCTCCCATGATCTCTGTCTTGCCTAAAAACATCATATCCTGGCATGACAATAAGGGCCTCCGGGGAGGAACGAGTTAACCAAGTCTCTGTCCAGTCCAAGAAAATCAATATTAGAATTTACAGGCAAATGTTCCAGTTGTTCACGTTTGGTTACCATACTCCGAATATTTAAATGTCCACCAAACAACCCTTTAGCTTTGCATCGAGTGTCCCACACAGTTCGAGCCTGATTGAGCGTTTGGAAAAACTTTGTGATGCGGTGTTTTTTCATCACAGGATTCCTAGATCTAATTGAAGGCATAGCCAATGCCAGATCTACACCACGACGATCCGGTATATCTCGGGACTCACCACTGGAGATGTTAATATTCCGCTCTTGCAACGAGACGACCTCCTCAACACCGCCACCGCCGCTGGAATTTGTCGAGCCAAACACAGCCCCCAGCTGCAGACGCTCCGGACCAGCGGCCAACGCCACCCCAGAAGACTCCACCACAGCCCGCAGCCCCGGGCCGGCGGCCACTGACGGCGCCACCCAAGCGAACTCCACCGAACAGCCACCAACAAAGGCCCCCAACTGAGCGACCGGCACAGACAACCACGGCAACACAGGGGGTAAGTAAAAACAGGCCATTGATCGAATAGCGAACAAGGGCTGCCCTGGCAACGCCAGGGGAATGTAGGGCAGTGGTAGTCCGAGCCTAGCATTGGCTACGAGCAGATTGTTGAGGAGAGTTGCAAACAAGGCACATTGAAAAACGGCAGTTTGTGTTTTCGCTGTTGGTTGCGGTCCGGGATTGCGTTCTACATCACCAGCAAGAAGTAATAATACGGTGAGTTGAACGAGCACATGGCGTGGATTAGATGGCATTTCACGCGATGTGGAAGACATCTTTGGGTGTCCATTGATGTTAAGTTTGGAGAACAACAGGTGTTGGCTACTGCCAACACAGGTGTTTTCTTTGTTAAAGCGATGTTGCACAGACAGCAACAATAGGGCCACAATGTATGAAACTATAATCCAGTGATGTAATGAAAATTTGGGTTTAGATGGTTTACATGCTACATGCGTGCAACGTCAGGGACCGCCATCTTCATATTTTGCGCGTTGCGTTGCATTGCATCGCGCCGCGTAAACATAAAACTCTGTCTGCATTTGTGATCAGAGAAATGACAAACAACAAGTGCTACTCTACTGCCCAAAACTCGCGTTTGAATCATCAGTGGCAAATCCTTTAAATGAAAACATACTTACAGACTGTGAGTCAGAACTGCCGGCATTTTAGTCTAACGTTACTCTCCCAGGATCAGTAAACAGTCCTCCATAAAATGTGCTGCACACATCTGGATATTTGGGTTAAACTGTTCTGGAACAGTGTTGTAAATACAATTGATTTGTAGTCGTGTCCTCTTTTGGAAGACCAAACAAAGTAGTTTTGCTTTCACAACGAAAAACACAGTGGCCTAGCGTGAGGGGAAGCCCCGGCTTAGCGTGTGCTGAGGCCGGGCTAGAGTGAGCTGAGGCCGGGCTAGAGTGAGGTGAGGCCGGGCTAGAGTGATGTGAGGCCGGGCTAGAGTGAGCTGAGGCGGCGGGGTCAAGAACGGCACGCCTGCGGATCCGACGAATGAGCGGCAACCACATGTGATGACCCCGGGCTGGACTCCGCTTATGTCCTCTTTTGGAAGACCAAACAAAGTAGTTTCGCTTTCACAACGAAGCACACAGCGTCTTCACGACATGGCTGCAGCGTCAACAATACTACAGCGAGAATAAAAGTTACGCCTTCTTTCTTTGCGTGAACATTTGGGCGGCGTTATGCAAATCTTCCCACATAGTGAGGTAGATATGTGGGGGCGTGTTAGAACGAGCCGTTTTAGGTAGGCGTGGTTGACAACTTTTATAAAGAATATCTCTTTGGATTTGAGACTTTAGTCTTTGCAACTTTACAGATCTTCTTTATGCACCAAGAGCTTGTAACACTCCAAAGAGAAAGGAAAATTTAAATCGCATCATATGACCCCTTTAAAATGCCCAACTTTACAGCAGAAAAAACATGTTTACAATCTGGTTTAAAAAATGATGTTGGTCTATATAGCTAATTTTGCCCTCCATGACAACTGTGAGGGGGGTGAATTTTTTTTAGAAGTCATCCGTTTTAATTATATTAAGCCTTAAAGTTCTGCGTAATTAAGGGTGTGGCCACTTGAGTGACAGTTGGATTGCCGCTGCTGTCACCACCATCGGTGATGGCGTGGTTTCAGCAACCAGCTCCCGCCTTTTTGCCCATTTTCGATTATCCAGGAGAGTGACGGCGCGGTGATCTCTGCCAAGATGGCGACAGCCGGCTCTGCTTACTTTGGCTTCAAAAACCTCTTCAGGAACCTTCGGGTGATGTCACGGACACTACATCCATGTTTTTATACAGTCTATGATCATGTTCTGGAAATAAATCGTGAGACTTTTTTGCTGAGATCTCGCGAGAGGTCATGGAAACTTTTCCAGTGTAAGTTAAATATTAATATAATAATTCAATATTACAAATGATTTGGTAGAAAAACTGTGTTTTTACCTTTTATTGGTGCAAAGATGAGTAGTGGTGATATTTATTTGCAACTGCTTTTTATCACTTAATTAGAAACACCACAAATTAAGTTGTCATGTTATAGGGACTACTGAACAGGGACTACATGTTATAGGGACTACTGAAGTTGATTTTAAAATGTAAAGTATTTAAAATTAAAATTAAAATAAAGCTATGTAAACACTTGCATTTTTACAACACTACAAGTGTGTCCCATCAGGTAATGAAAAGTTCTACACACACTTGTGGTCTTCATGCTCACTTGAACACTTGATAAAAGAACGAACGATTCGAAAGACTTGAGAGATGAACTAATCAATTCTCTTTCCGGCTCAGACTGCATTGGATAAAGCTTATGGGGCTGTCAAGTGATGAACGAACGACTCAAACCCGAAAACTTGTCAGAAAAGAGGTGAGGTGAGCTAATCATAGAATGAAGACCCAGGTAAACAATGAATTAATAATTTCTGTTTCTTATAGCAGTTCTGTATTGTTTGTAGTGTGATCAACGTATGCGTAAGTAGTAGACGTATTAGGGAAGTAACACGTAACATTTTAATTATATTTTGCTAAAATGAACGAAATGACTCGAAAAAAGATTCGTTCATTTTGCTGAACGAGACTCAAATGTACGAGTCGGTAAAATGATCCGAACTTCCCATCACTAGTGCGCAGGCGCTGCCACTCTCAGCGCCGTCAAAATAAAAGCCTCCCGCCTCGAACGCATCGGCCAAACAAAAAAACTTATCGGCCGATGCCGATATTGAAAAAATGGCATAGGTTCTTTCGAGATACCATGCATTATAAGGCATAATTAATGCATTAAAACTACTTTTAAAATGCATTATACATAAAGGCTTTAAGTAAAGTGTTACTGGATACTAATTTCAATTCTTTCTATTCATTCAAGAATCCACAAAAAATGTGTTGGCAGTGAACCAAAATACTGAGTTAGCCAATATTTTTAACATTGATAATAATAAGAAATGATTCTTGAGCAACAAATCAGCACATTAGAATGATTTCTGAAGGATCATCTGGCACTGAAGACTGGAATAATGACTGCTGAAAATTCACTTTGCCATCAGGAATATATTACATTTTAAAATATATTAACATAGATGACAGTATTTTTTAATTGTAATAATATTTCACAATATTGGTGAGCATAAGTGTTGTAAAAAAAACATTTTAAAAGTCTTACCTTTTTTATATTATATATAAAAGAAAATGTGGTTCGAAACCCATTCAAATGTAATAATTATATTATATTATAGAAAAATACGTCCACCCTGCATCGTGGGTGCATTTATGTTAACGTGGTCAAGTGTAAAGAGGGTCCTTGTGAGATAAAACACCTTTATCTCTTTTATCTATCTTTTTCTAGTTTCTTTGCCTGGATATTGAAAGAGGTTATCAGAAGATAGGAAGATCCCACTGGGTGCACAGGATAACAGCAGGATAAGGAAAGTTGAGCATAACAGAAAACAGTAAACATTAACCATGAAGCCAGGCATCCACATTAGCGTCATCTCTGTGACCAGGTAGCTTAACCTCAAATGCTAGCTCTCAACCGTAATTAGAGCTATTACTCACCGAACCAAACGCTCCCCACCAAAGAAAGAGACAGATGTACATAAACAAAAAAACTAACAAGGGACCTTAATGAGGTCTGAAACTCACACAGCTGCTCACTTCCAAATCTATCCACTTCACGCTCACATGCACGTATACTAACAGGCATGAATACGCACACGGCAGCTCAAAAGCAGAAACATTTCATGTGCCATTCAGCAAGCACCCAGTTGTCATGGGGAAAATTCATAAGTTTACACACAGCCACACACACAGCGTCAACTTAATAATAAGTGAGTACATTAACAGTGTTAGCAATAAAAATATTCCCTCTATGCACTGGGCTCTCTCAAGCTGAAGAGGATCTTTATAGAGCATGTGTGGGCTGTGGAGATGACAGGGCGAGCGCAGGAGGCGGAACATTAAAAGCTTGGTTATAAAGGACTCATTAAAAGCACCTTCGGTGGCACAGCGCAGGTAAGATTCTCATGGTAAGGCGAGCACATGAGGCAGGTGTATGCACTGCATTGTGTAAGACACTAAATTATAGGGTTGGCATGGCAACAGGTAGCTAGAGTGCAGGGATTGATAAAAGTATAGGCCTTAGGCAAAGGAAAGGCAGACGAGTCAGAGAGGATGAGGGAGAAATAGCGAGATGGTGGCAAAGTAAAAAGGGAGGAGGGCTTGCATTTAGAAACAGAAATAGAAAGGTGAGGCTGATAAAACAGTGGCCCGTTTTCTTAAATGAGCAGCATGTTAATGCATGCATGTTGTGAAAGTTACAGACGCAAGGGTAAATAGGGCAGCCAAACTATCAAAGGAAGCACTGTAAGCATGAGCGAGGGAGAACAATCTCACTTTCATTCTCTCTCTAAAAAAAACTACATGAAGAGACAGATCGCTTCACAAATTCATGAGACTGGGGCGAAGAAAGAAGAAAACACAAGGAAAAGCGCTAGTCATGCGTTCAGACAGATGCAAATGGAGAGACACAAGTGCAACTGGAGAAAGATGAAGGAAAGGAAGAGGAAAGCACATTACAGTGGTAGTTACACCTGATATAACTCCATTTGAATTTATTTTCATTGCAAAGACAAAAGGAGCAATTTTACTTGCTCTATGCAAATGCAAGGTATAGGGAATTTGAAGCTTTGCAAAAATGGTCCATATTACTCATGCACTGCATTTCAAGACATCTAGTCATGTGATGGAGAAGACTGATATGTACTAGCTGCTGTTATTCTCTGAACATTTTACTGTCTTTGGCATGTTCATGAGAGAGGCAGTGATGTGCAATATGCAAGAGAATAGCTATTTTGAATCAGATGTTTGCAGTGATGTTAATTCAGTTCACAAAATTGGTTTGAATGATTCGACACCTAATCTGATAATCCAGTTTTAAACTACAGGTGAGCAAATGACAAAAATGCTGACTGCATTGGTTAAAGGGGTCATATGATGCGATTTCAATTTTTCCTTTCTCTTTGGAGTGTTACAAGCTCTTGGTGCATAAAGCAGATCTGTAAAGTTGCAAAGACTAATATCTCAAATCCAAAGAGTATCTTATAAAGTTAAGAGTCACCCACACCTACCTAAAATGGCTCGTTCTAACACGCCCCCACATATCTACGTCACGATCTGGGAAGATTTGCATAACACCGCCCAAATGTTCACGCAAAGAAAGAAGGCGTAACTTTTATTCTCACTGTAGTATTGTTGACGCTGCAGCCATGTCCTGAAGACGCTGTGTGCTTCGTTGTGAAAGCGAAACTACTTTGTTTGGTCTTCCAAAAGAGGACGATATATTCGCTTCATCATGCCTAGAGCTGATCCATGCTGGTCACTGAGGAAATACATCAACTTTCACGTGAAAAAAGCGGAGTCCAGCCCGCCTCAACACACTCTTAGCGCATGCTAAGCTGGGGCTTCCCCTCACGCTAGGCCGCTGTGTTTTGCGTGACCAAGATGATTTAAGAGAGTTTTTTGGGCAGTAGAGTAGCACTTGTTGTTTGTCATTTCTCCGATCACAAATGCAGACAGAGTTTTATGTTTACGCGGCGCGATGCAATGCAATGCATAAAAAGACAGTATAAGTAATTATAAACCGTAATTATATCCCCACTGGATACAACAAATGCCTCATCTATAATGGGTTTTAATGTTTTTGTCTAGTCGCTCTGGCTGGGACAAGGGGGTAAGAGGCGTAAAATTTCCGTCTCACGCTTGAGGTATTCGGCCAATCACAATGCATTGGATAGCTGGCCAATCAGAGCACACCTCATTTTTTTTGACCGATGAGCTTTGTAAAAATCGAACGCGTTTCAAAAAGGCGGGGCATAGAGGAGAAACAATAATGTACAGTAGTGGAAAATATGTGTTTTTGTTTTTTTTTTTTTTTTTTTTTTTTTTTTAACTTTAAACCACATAAACATATTTCATTACACTAAATACACAAAATAATGTTTTGTCTTTTTAGCAGCATCATATGACCCCTTTAAAGCTTATGGGGCTGTCATGTGATGAATGAATGACTCAAACCCGAAGACTCGAGATGAACTAATCAATTCTCTTTCCGGCTCAGACTGCATTGGTTAAAGCATATGGGGCTGTCAAATGGGATTACATTTGTGTCAATTAAAATGAATGTAATTTTTCAAGAAACTTATGAAAATATAAATTGAAACTGAATAAAATGTCTTTGAAAGTAAATTGCAGGGAAATCTTTGACTGCGGTTTTTTAATACATTGCATGTTTTGCAACTGTTTTCTCTTCTTTCATTAGCTGATCTGTACTTACAAATGCGCTTCCAGAGTTTTCGTTTATGCTTCTGAAGTTTTCGTTCGCCATTCTGACACAAATCTCTTGTGGGGGCGGGGCTAGCAGCAGTGTGTTCTCATTGGCTACTGAGTTTTTGATTGACAGCTTCTTTACCTGGAAGTGAGCATCTGCTAGCGCTTCCAATTTCATTTTAATGATATAAAAAGATATATAAAGATTTTTTTATTATTATTTTATCAGTATTTATCTGCTGCTACACTACATTGTTGAGATGATTTCTTAGGAATAGCACAGACGAATGATTTCATCATCATTATCATCAATCATCGTTGTTATCAGGATACTTGCAGTAAGTTTTCTTGATTTAGCCCAATCATTACAGGACCTGGTTATCTACATACAGTTACAGTCTTCAACTGGATCATATTTGCTTCGATTAGTCCATATTTCCCCCAGCACATAATGTACAGTACTAAATGTACTGTATCTGACAATGACCGATGCCATTTTACAAGCACGCTATCAATCACTGCACTGTCAACTTTAGCAATGTAAAGCCTTTTTACCATGCTTTTTCTGTGTCCAGATTTGACTGTAATAATACTGCAAAAATGGTCACTTCAGATGAATATTTCGGGCAAATCCGAATACATGCAAATAATTATGACTGAAAATAGTTTCCAGTAACTAGGGTATACACAGTCATGGATATATAAGGCTATACAGCAATTTAATGGTTTACACAAGGGTAGTACAGATGATAAGGTGCTAATTTTGAGGTAGTGAGTAAATTAATATGATATATATATATATATATATATTCTATATAATATATTATATATATATTTACAGGTGCATCTCAATAAAATAGAATGTCATGGAAAAGTTCATCAATTTCAGTAATTTTTATCATGTATTAAATAAATTCCGTGCACACAGACTGAAGTAGTTTAAGTCTTTGGTTCTTTTAATGTGATGATTTTGGCTCACATTTAACAAAAACCACCAATTCACTATCTCAACAAAATAGAATACTTCACAAGACCAATAAAAAAAAAAACATTTTTAGTGAATTGCTGGCCTTCTGGAAAATATGTTCATTTACTGTACATGTACTCAATACTGGCTAGGGGCTCCTTTTGCATGAATTACTGCATCAATTCGGCGTGGCATGGAGGTGATCAGTTTGTGGCACTGCTGAGGTGGTATGGATGGCCAGGTTTCTTTGACAGTGGCCTTCCGCTCATCTGCATTTTTTGGTCTCTTGTTCTCATTTTCCTCTTGACAATACCCATAGATTCTCTATGGGGTTCAGGTCTGGAGAGTTTTCTGGCCAGTCAAGCACACCAACACCAACACCATGGTCATTTAACCAAATTTTGGTGCATTTGGCAGTGTGGGCAGGTGCCAAATCTGCTGGAAAATGAAATCAGCATCTTCAAAAAGCTGTCAGCAGAAGGAAGCATGAAGTGCTCCAAAATTATTTGGTAAACGGGTGCAGTGACGTTGGTTCAAAAAAACACAATGGACCAACACCAGCTCGTGACAATTGCACCCCAAATCATCACAGACTGTGAAAACTTAACACTGGACTTCAAGCAACTTGGGCTATGAGCTTCTCCACCCTTCCTCCAGACTCTAGGACCTTGGATTCCAAATGAAATACAAAACTTGCTCTCATCTGAAAAGAGGACTTTGGACAACTGGGCAACAGTCCAGTTCTTCTTCTCTTAGCCCAGGTTAGTAAGAAGCCTGGACGTGTCGTGGTTAAGAGTGGCTTAACAAGAGGAATCCGGGGGGGGGGGGGGGACAACCGGTAGCAAATTCCTGACACGTCGGTGTGTGGTGGCTCTTGATGCCTTGACACCAGCCTCAGTTCATTCCTTGTGAAGTTCACTCAAAATTCTTGAATCGATTTTGCTTGACAATCCTCATAAGGCTGCGGTTCTCTCGGTTGGTTGTGCATCTTTTTCTTCCACACTTTTTCCTTCCACTCAACTTTCTGTTAACATGCTTGGATACAGCACTCTGTGAACAGCCAGCTTCTTTGGCAATTAACGTTTGTGGCTTACCCTCCTTGTGAAGGGTGTCAATGATTGTCTTCTGGACAACTGTCAGATCAGCAGTCTTCCCCATGTTTGTGTAGTCTAGTGAACCAAACTGAGAGACCGTTTTGAAGGCTCAGAAAACCTTGCAGGTGTTTTGAGTTGCTTAGCTGATTGGCATGTCACCATAGTCTAATTTGTTGAGATAATGAATTGGTAGGTTTTTGTTAAATATGAGCCAAAATAATCACAATTAAAAGAACCAAAGACTTAAACTACTTCAGTCTGTGTGCATTGAATTTATTTAATACACGAGTTTCACAATACTGAAATAAATTAACTTTTCCACGACATTCTAATTTATTGAGATGCACCTGTATATTATGCTGGTGTGTTATTTGTTGAATATTGTAAGTTTTTAAAATGTTTAAGGGAGTTAGGTTCAAGCAGTTTGTATTTGTTAGACTATAATACATGTCCGTTCTCAATTTCCAGGGAGCGGAGCAACTGTTCCATAAACAAACTTCTGATGCTGACCCAGAGGATGTAGTGGTAGTACCAGAGATCCATTGCCCCCATCAGACAAGATTCTTACTTTGTTCAGACACATCACCTTTGAATGACTGGGATCTTGATCTTCAGACACCTGATATAATGCAAATATTTTAATTTCAAACACAGTTTACAAGTACACAAGAGGTTGCACTTTATTCGCATTAGTCTATGCTGATCTTGGATTAGCATATCAACAGCATATGATTGTTAAGGGGATAGTTCACTCAAAAATAAAAATTCTTTCATCTTTTACTCACCCTCATGCTGTCCCAAACATATACTTCTTCGAACTGGACAGGGGTAAACACAAAGTAAGCTTGTAGCAAATAATCCATCTCTGTGAGTCCTAAAGATGCTTTAAAAACCACACACAGCTACCATGACAGTAATCCATCTGACCTTAATGGTTGAATCAGTATCTTTTGAAGTGAAACAACAGATAAGAAAAACACTAATAATTTTAACTTTTGACTATTAACAATCACTTCCGATCAACTGTCATACGTGCATGGGTTAACTTGTGTTATGTGGATTCTCAGAGATGGATTATTTTCTTAAAAATCTTTGTGTTTATTTCAAGAAAGAAAGTCATATACATCTGGAATGGCATGAAGGTGAGTAAATTAGAGAATTTTCATTTTTTGGGGTGGAATATTCCTGTAAAGACTGATATTGCACTCCATTACATAACATACTCATTCACTGTTTTGTAACTTATACTGTAACAGGAACTGTTGAAAGGATCATTGCTGTTTAAAACATATTATGAATTGTGAACATATTCTGTATATTATGTTCTTGTGCATTTTGTGTAGTAATGTAAATTATGAGAATACTGTGCATTACATGTATACTATGCAGTGGATTCTGATCTTTCCTGTCACAACATAATTGCATCCAAGACTTTCACTTTGATACTTCTGTATATGCTATAGTGACAATAAAGAATGTACATTTATTTGAACTAATTCATATTTTCATTTACATTCATTAAAACTGGTTTATAAAAGTCACACTTGAAAGAGTTGATGATTGTTAAAATGTATTTCCAACTTTAAACGTTAGATAATGTTAACTAAATAAAATAACTAAACAAAATTATCAGCATGATAAAAACAATTGGCTGCAAGAACATTCTTTGTGTGGAATATGTAATAAAATGAGCTCGATTGCCTGGTCTGAATATATCACACATATATGATAGTATTTCAAATGTAACGGCACAACCTAATTAGACCCTACAATGCAAAAGAATCATGAGCAATAAACAAATATCCTACAAGAACATTGGACATTATACAATATTTACAGTATTATATACAGTACTTTAATAATTAAACCTCAATATGACCTTCTTTTTCTCTCGCATTTGATTCCTAGTGCTCCTAAAAGCTTATGTTGACAGAGTAGTAGCAACAGATAAATACAGATTGAATTCAAAAACAAAACTCCTAACTTTATATCACTAAAATGAAATTGGAAGCCGCTAACAGACGCTCACATCCACACTGGCAAGGCAACATTGACGCCTTCACTTCCAGGTCAAGAAGCTGTCAATCAAAAACTCAGTAGCCAATGAGAACACACTGCTGCTAGCCCCACCCCCACGAGAGATTTGTGTCAGAATGGCGAACGAAAACTTCAGAAGCGTAAATGAAAACGTCTCAGGTTACTTATGTAACCATGGCTCCCTGAGTAGGGAACAAGACACTGCGTCCTCTAGGGGTTGCTATGGGAAACGCCTCGTCGTGACCCGTGTCTGAAGCATACATTGAAAAACACCAACTCGTTGGCTGGCGACAGCCATGACGTCAATACTGGTGCGACTATAGTATAAATAGGTGCCGGTAGCACACATCATTCACTTCTTCGTCTCTAGCTTGCATCCGCAGCATGGCAAGAAAACCTAGAGGACACAGTGTCTCGTTCCCTAATCAGGGAACCATGGTTACATCAAGTAACCTGAGACTTTCCCTTTCATGGGAACTTCGAACTGGTCCTCTAGGGGTCGCTATGGGGAACATTATACCCACGCCACCATGCTGAGGGGAGTGCAAGCCAGAACCATGGGCGAGCACTAAGTACCAAACTCTACCATAGCCATGGGAGTTGCCCCAAAGGACATCTTGACGGCTGTCAGTGACATTATCCCCTAAGGCCAAAGGCCTAGGCTACATACCCAAAAAAACTTACCTGTTAGGGCCAGACTCCTGGGGCCGGGGTAGAGCTCAAGGCTTGAATCAGGAATAGATTCCTTTAAGGGTTATGACCACGAGCCTAGAATCATACTAGTCTTGGCCTGTCATACAGGGGCTACTGCACGTTTCTCTTTGTATGTGTTGAAGGAACTGTCTCAACAGACCCTTAGTAGAAACACCCTGTTAAGTAAGTATCCAGAGGATACATAGGAGGAGTAGTGCACAAGGCGGAACCGGGGTTTTAAACCACTCAAAAAGAGCACGAAATCTTGCGCGTTGCTCTTACCATACAGGATTTTAGAAATGTGGGCAAAGCATAATGTGCACACTTGCCACTTATGTGGATTTTAAAAAAGTGGGCAAAGCATAACGTGCACACACTTGAAACCGTTCTAGGGGTTCTCATGGCACCCTGAAAAGGCAGCCTATAGATAAAAATAGCATATCCCCAGACGCTATATCTACGCTATAATGCTGGAGTGGCTAGCAGTAAAACTGTAGCTGAGGGAGCAACATCCAGCTCTCAGCGAAAGGGAGCTTACTACAGGGGGGGGCATGTTCCAGTGCTGGAACAGCTAGCAATAATTTATTTAGCTGAGGGAGCAACACACCCAACTTTCAAATCGAGAAGGGGGCTCGACCTGCGGCATGTTCCAAAGCTGGAACAGCTAGCAATAATTTACTTAGCTGTGGGAGCAAAACACACCTAGTTCTCAATCCGAGAACGGGGCTCGACCTGCAGCATGTTCCAATGCTGGAACGGCTAGCAGTAGTTTACCTAGGCAGAGGGAGCACAAACCCAGCTCTCAACGAGAGGGGGATCGACCTGCAGCATGATTGTAAAATCAGAAGGTTAAGCATACTGCAAGCTAGCCAAACAACTCAGCGCATCAGAGAGGCGGAGGAAGAGCCTAGTTCGCCTGATGCTGCTGGTTCCAAGTGCTCTGGAAAAACAGAGAACTCAAACTCCTCATGTGAGAGGAGAACTCCAAATTCAGAAAAGGAGTAGCGTGCTCATAGGCAACCCTTTAATAAAGGGGAGCACTGCTCAATACTACTACGAGGACAGCCCATGGAGCGAGGCATCCAACTCCTGGAAGCGATGCTTCCAGAGTGTGTCGTTTTTTTCTTCGATAGAGACACACTAGTTGCGTGGGAGCACAAAGGAACCGGTGAGTTAACCAAATCAGAGAAAGGGACCAGGTCAAAAACGCGTAACCCCTCCATTACAGGGATTTTAGAAAAGTGGGGAAAAGCATAACGTGCAAACTTACCCAATTATGTGGATTTGTAGAAAAGGCACAAGCTAAAGTGCTCCACTCTATTTTAGAGTTTTCGAGCATCTTTTTACAGATACCCGGAAGTACTGGGCTAAACGGGAGAGGCAAGCTCAAATAAAACCCTCAAAGGTGAGGGGAGCACTGACCGAGACAGCATTTACACAGGAAGGTACTCATAATGCCACCTATGCCTCCCGCACGATGCCTCAGCAAGAGGGGATATCCCGGTGATCGGGAAACCCCTCAGGGCGACACAGATACGGTAGACCAGTCAGGGTAGCATGAAAGTGCAACCCCAGCCCGGACGTCCAGGAAATTTTTGCAGTGACGCGCCGGGGGGCTGATGATCACGAAGGCTCCCGCAGAAGCCTTTGTTATGGCCGCATGATCCAGGAAGTAAGAAGCCGAAAACCGGTTACTTACCGTCTGGACATATATCGAAGAGAGAAATAACACTGCAAGTTGAGCAACTGGTTTCTGAACCCAGCAGAGGGGGTGCACATCGAGGACCTACCCTAGAAAGGGACAGAAACACAAAGGTCCCGGGAAACACTGCAAAGAAAACTAGCAGAAGGGTTATACACACAAAAAAACCAACCACCAGTCTCATTAGGAGACCATATATATTCATAATACTGTACATATATTTAGACATGGAGCGTACTCACCCACCATGGTTCCCGCGTTGGATCTCTGTCCGGAGAAGCCTCTAGACCGACCATCAGTAAGATGGTCACTATGAGGCCATAGAACCAACCACACCTAAAGGGTCCAGTTTATAGGAGACTGAAATGCAGGAAGTTCCAACCTAACCTCGGTCAGGTGGAGAGATATTGGTTACAGAGGAATTAGGAATGGGAAGATAAGGGCAGATGTAAGACCCCCAAAGGAAATGAGTAGATACTGAGGTATCACTCTGATCCGGACAAAAACACTGACACCCTGTCTGGATCACATCCCTTAGGTCTTTTACTCACATTCCTTTGACCAGCGATTCTTCCTACCCCTACCCGAGGGCAGGGGAGGAGCGCGAGCCGCGACACTAACCTTCTGAGCCAGTCTCTGATCCTCAAAAACTGAGACGGGCTAGGACCCCTGAGTCGTTTGGGCTCAGACCTGGACTTCTATCCCAGCCCTTCAGCCGGTCAGCCTGATATGCTAGGAGCATCACCATCATGTGCAATGAAGCGACAGCCCGACCTGCTGCTGCTGCGTATGCCCTAGCATCCGAGCGAGATGTCAAGGAAGGGAGTCTTAGAGGACGTCTCACCCATAGCTGACCAGCATCTCTCTATAGGGGCATCTTCTCATAACCGCTTTTGCGCATCGCATCGATGTTGGCATAACTTGTATGCTGGAATCGATGTATGAGTGAAGAAGAAAAAAAAAACCGGCCTCTTCCATTCCTTCTCAATATCTGTATGGAAAACAGGAAGAAAGGAAGGCTCACCTGAGCTGGAGGGTTTATGGCCAGAAAAATAATGTTCATCGAGATATTTCGCGACGTCACTTTCTTCACCCGCTTCATGGCAAGTAAAGCCTCGCCGTGGAGCGATCCATAATTTCCAAAAGCTCATCATACGCAAGGCAGGAGGATTGGGAAGGCTCAGCCTCAGCTTCTTTGCCCTCCTCAGCTATTTCCTGCTTTTGCTGGGCTGATCCCAGCAGAGCAATGGCCCCTGAATCAGAAAATGTTAATGAAATAACATCATCCTCCAGCGGCTCACTCTCGTGCACAGCCGACGATCACGAAAGGGAAACCCCCCTTCAAACTCATCGGCCAGATCCAACTGCGATCCCCACAAGCTCATTCCCTTCCGTGCCTCAGCAGCGGCGGGTCCTGAATCGCGGGAAGCAGATGGCTGCCCCTCTTTCCTCGAAAAGAGAGACAAACGAGAGCGGAGCTTTTTCCCTTGGAAAAAACGCTCGCAGTGCACGCCGATTGCCCCCTCGGAGACATCGCGTACGTGCTCTTTGCCCAAACAAAACAACACATAGATTGTGTGTGTCATCAGATGTAAAACAACGTCAACACGGATGCACACATCCTTAAATCCTTTGCTAGTGCTCGCCATAATGAGATAAATAGAGATCGCTCTTACCACAGAAATGCACGCTTCAAACAAAACAGTCAATGAAGACGAAGAAGAGAATGATGTGTAGCTCCCGGCGCCTATTTATACTATAGTCGCACCGGTAGTGACGTCATGGCTGTCGCCGGCCAACGAGTTGGTGTTTTTTCAATGTATGCTTCAGACACGGGTCACAACGAGGCATTCCCCATAGCGACCCCTAGAAGACGCAGTTCGAAGTTCCCATGAAAGGGAACTCTGGAAGCGCATTTGTAAGTACAGATCAGCTAATGAAAGAAGAGAAAACAGTTGCAAAACATGCAGTGTATTAAAAACGAAGTCAAAGATTTTGCCTGAAAAAATTCAGTTTCCAAAGAATTGGAGCAGTGCAATGGACATTTTCTAAGTTTCTGAAAAAGTACATTCATTTTAATGAACAAATGTAATCCATACTGGCAAGTGATGAACGAACGGCTCAAACCTGAAGACTTGTCAGATAAGAAGTGAGGTGAGCTAATCATAGACTGAAGACCCAGGTAAACATTTAATTAATCTTTTCTGTTTCTTATAGTAGTTTTGTATTGTTTGTAGTGTGATCAATGTTTGCATAAGTAGTAGATGTGTTAAGGAAGTAACACGTAACA
This sequence comes from Sinocyclocheilus anophthalmus, assembly GCA_018155175.1. NCBI lineage: Eukaryota > Metazoa > Chordata > Actinopteri > Cypriniformes > Cyprinidae > Sinocyclocheilus > Sinocyclocheilus anophthalmus. The sequence continues at coordinate 253,440 of JADLZN010010615.1, forward strand.
TTTTAATTATATTTTGCTAAAATGAACGAAATGACTCGAAAAAAGATTTGTTCATTTTGCTGAACGAGACTCAAATGTCACAGTCTTCAGCGGGTGTGCCCAGGAGGGCCACCAGATGACGGTGTTCTGGGAGCACATGGCTTGTGTTGTATTTGTCTGTTGCCATGTGCTCTCTCCTATCTATTGTCTGGCCCCTCCCATCTTGTAACCTCGTTATTGTTTAAGTTGCTCCACCTGTGTCTCCCACTCGTTAGCATCCTCGTTTGGTTCCTATTTATTCTCCTTTTGTCTGTCATCCTGTGCTGATCCGTCATTTTTTATTGTGTGTGTTTTGTGTCTGCATGTGGTGCAGCTTTAGGCCTGCCTGTCTTTTTTTCCCCCTCGGGGTGGTTTGAGTTTGTTTCATTTTTATTATTAAAATAAATAAACCATTTCTCCTGAAATTGAGTCTTCGCTTCATCTCCCCGCACGCACCGTGACAGGAACGGATCAGTCAACATGGGGACTCAGCGGAGAATGGGCTCACACCGCCTACTGGTCTCTACTCTCTCCAGCCCCCTCTAATAGCGCATGCTCCAGCTGGAGACCCTGAGCTACCTCCGTCAACGAGGGACCAAGCTGAGGGAGTTTGCCGTGGAGTTCAGGAACGCGGCAGAGGGGCTGGGCTATAATGACTCTGCACTTAAGGACTTATTACATTATGCCCTTGATGAGCCCATTAGCCCCAGAGCATGTTAGGATGCAATCATGTATCTTTTGAGGGGTTTGTGGAGCTCCTGGCACGTTCTTCAGCTAAGGGGGCTGCAGCACCTCCCGTGATGGCCGACAAGGCTGCAGCGCCCCCGAGATGGGCCGACGAAGCTGCCGTGCCCCCAGTGGTGGCTGAAGAGGTTGCAGCGGCCCCGGAGGCGGCAGACGAAGCTGCTGTGCCACCCTCTCGGAAACGGAGGAGGAATGCTTCTTCCGTCCTTCAAGGCTGGGAGCATCCCAGCGCATGGTGCACTGACGGCGACGCCAGTCAAGCTTTTAACGCCCTGCCGGCTCCATCAAGCTTCACGTCCTGTCGGCTCCCCTTAGGCTCCGCTCTGTCAGCTCTACCCCAGCTGCTTGCCCTGTGCTCTCTCCTGTCTATTGTCTTGCCCCTCCCATCTTGTTACCTTGTTATTCATTAAGTTGCTTCACCTGTGTCTCCCTTGTTAGCCTCCTCGTTTGGTTCCTATTTATTTTCCTGGTGTCTGTCATCCTGTGCTGATCCGTCATTTCTCATTGTGTTGTGTCTGCATGTGGGGCAGCTTTAGGCCTGTCTGTTTTTCCCCCTCGGGGTGGTTTGAGTTTGTTTTTTTTTATTAAAATCATTTCTCCTGCAATTGAGTCCTCGCTTCATCTCCCTGCACGCACCGTGACATCAAAGGTCCGAGTCAGTAAAATGATCCGAACTTCCCATCACTAATTTATTGCAAGTGTCTAAAGCATACGCACAGTTCCATTGAATGATACATGTGTTTTAACAATGTTGTTAAACCAAATGAACGAAGGAAACTTAAAACAACCACAGCATTAACAACAACCTTGAAATAAGAGCGCGAGGTTTATCTGATAATCAGGTGCATGAAAGTAGCGTTCGTTGCTATAGCAAACAGACATCAGGCACGTTTTCTTTCAGAATCATCATTCACCGATCGAGAGGAAAAGTTAAATACTATTGCATTTTATTTTATGAAAATGAGATGACGTTTTCACACTGAAAGAGACAGTGATTCTGCGATCCTAGACGTAAGGACGTACCAGGCTATATCTGCAGCTAAACTGAATAAAAAACGAAGAACGAACCCGAACAGTTTAAGACACTAAACGCCAATAAATAAAATTGCAGTGCTAATTGACATATAATTTATTACAGTACAGAAACTATAAAGTATATTTTCTACCTAATTCTGTGCAGAAAATTGAAATAATTGTTTGTAGTATATAAAACAATCATAAAATTGCCATTAGGAAAAAATTATAGATTATGATTGATTATTGTCCAGAAGTGTATTTGATTTCTTATAGCAAATTCAAAGTAAGAAATAAGAAAATAATTCCTTGTAAAAAAAAAAAAAACATACATAAATATTGGATAGACATTCTGTCATTTCTGAAATGAAGGCTACGCCCCTGGTGTGACAAAATGTTAGCCTAAACATAATACTTTTAAAGCTCTTTAAAATCGTGGCTTACATAAATTTCTACATATGCCATGTCATGCCATAATATCATTAACTGAATCTAATAATGGACAAAAGTGTTTTTGCTTAACCTATTGGTCTATAACATAAGCTGCTGTGTAATTTGCCCCCTGACTAAGCTTTTAAAGAATTTAGGGGAAGCATTTTAAATAATCCTGTGAATGCACTTAATGCAGAATCGAATCGTTAATCGAATCGAAATAAATCGTTCTGAATTTGCAAAAATCGTTCTTGAATCGAATCGAAAACCTATGAATCATGAATCGAATCGAATCGCTGTCTACCCAAAGAGTCACAGCTCTAATATATATGCAATAGATTTTGAATAAATATATGAGTATAACAAATATTGTACATATAATTTAATTATATGTACATTAACATTAATGTATAAGTATATTTAATTATAAACATTGTAAAAAACTATACTACTAAAAGTACATGTATATGTGCTATTCATGCTGTGTTTGGTATGTACATCACTAAATGTTGTTACATTTATAGTAATGTTATGATAACTCTTTATTAATAAATGAAAGGGTTAATATGGGGAACATGTACAATTGTTTTAAGCATTGGATACTAATGATGTTCACTAAACAGATCAGAACAAAACAAAACAAAACAGAACAGGACAAGACAAGACAAAAGACAAAAACAGAACAGAACAAAAGAAAACTATTTGCCATTGAGGTAAGAGCAATAAATTAATTCAAGATATTTTCTTTTATTGTATTATTGTTTTACACAATTGTGCTTCTCAGCTTTTTCTTGTTTTAAGGAAATATTTTTTGCATTGCAGAGAGAGAGAGGAGTTGAAAATATTGAGAGAAATCTAGGGATTAAATGACAAATGGACCGAAGGACAGATTTCATAAGGTAGAGGTGATTAAATGGCTTGTAGAGGAAGCGGTTTCTGCTGTGGGTCAGCGAGAGAGGCAGCAGACAGCTGAATTCAACACATGCTGTGTGAAAGCAGATTGCTGTTTAGCTTTAGGCTGCAACACATGCACCCATAACATCATCAATCCACTCATACTGCAACACACAGAAGATTTCATGCTGCCCTAGACTGGTTAGTGCTGGTCTAACTAGTAAACCTGCATAACCATGCTGTTCACCTGCAAAATATAAAATTGAGCTGCATGGTCTGTCTGTTAGGTTAGTTACATAGTCGGTGGGGACTGAAGCAAATGTTCCACGTTTATGCTCCACAGGAAAAAAAAAAGACGATTTTTGGATGAACTAATCCATTTTAATTCAATGTCTCATACAAATACACAACAAAACAGCATTTCCAGTACTTCAACCACCTCCAGCGCCAATAGGAGATTAACAGCTTTCTTTTCACTTCCTTCATAAATTCTCATCCATTTTCTTTCTCATTCCCTCACTTCAGAGAAGATTTTCTGGTCTGTGTGTAAGAGACAAAGGTCAGCATGGACTGAAGCACTGCTTTATGATGCAAATAGAGGAGCTACCGAAGGTGAGACTGACAGTGGACCTGCGCAGTAAATCCATTAAGATACGACCAGATGAAATGAAGTACGGACAGAGAGTGCCCACACAGAGCAGCTGGTCCTACACAATATGATAAAACTTAGAAAGTGAAAAGTGATAAAACAGTATGTCAGTCCCTTGGTTTTCTATTTACCTTATTTTTCAATGCAGAAGTAAGCTATTTTTTGTGAATGTGTGAGACTTTCGATTCATTAGTCCATATAGTTTATAAAATAACTAGACGAATAATAAAAAGTTCAGTAAACGGTAAAACTATTTTGCGCTACAACCCAGTGTGTATGATTGCAATAATACATTTAAAAAATAAAATAAACACCAATTTGCAATATCAGTCAGCATAACAGACAGTTTTGTACAGCTAAAATATGTACATGCCCCCTCAGATATTCTTAATACTGGATCTGAAGACATTGCAGTAACTATTACAATGGAAGCTTAAGTAAAGTTTTACTTTATAATAATAGTTCTATCATGACAACTCTCAGAGGGTTTAGCATGGTAATGTACATGACAATGTTAATGTGTTTGATCTTGCGGCAGAGCAAGTACCGAGACTTGCAACAGCCAATACATCCACAACATGCTGCTGTGAGCATGTAAGAAATACTGCTGCTGCACATATAACATATATGAAACAACCTCCATATATAGCATACATGATCACCCCATAGCAGATTTATACAGGTGGAGCTGGGGAAGGTGGAGGGTTTCTGAAGTGCACTGCAACTGCTATAGCAAGCACTAGCTAAGTATTTGAATGTTGAGCAGCGAGCTCATTGGATGCCGATACAAAAATAGCCAATCAGTTGTGCCATATGATAAAGATGCCATTATGTCAGATTGAGTTATAGATCTATCGGACCGCGGCATCTAGAGTTTCATGATTTAGTTTTAGTTTTTAAATTGTTAAAAACTTATGCTAAAAACAAGGTGGATTTGTGCAGCATTGTGCAGCTTAGCCCCACCGACTTCAAAATCTCATCGGTCCAAAATCACACTTAGCATAACTGGACATTGGCCCAAATGGTTGAGACCGTTGAATGTTTTGCAGACAAATGGCTTCCTATTGGTCAGGGCATGCTGTTAGGCAGGGCACAGTTTCTAGTGTGATCATAAATACAAAACACCAACCACGGTTTTTCTGCTTGTAATTTACAGCACAAAGCTCTATGAACTAATTTCTCACCAGGGCCGGCACAGCGAGAGATGCTTAGAAAGTGTGCCAGACACTAATGAGAGGTTAAAAACAAGTGATTTTACAAAGAAAACACATTCAGCAAATGTCTGTCAGCACCTAACAAAGGCGCTGGGGTGTCATGGCTTTCTGCTTTCATAAATACTTGACTGATCTGATCAGACTCTTGAGAAATTCTGTCGGCGTCTCTCTCTGTCTCAGACCCCCCCCCACCTCCTTTGCGTCACAGTTCAGTGTCTTTGATGCGCGGTTTAATGAAGCAAGCTGGATTAACCACCGCTCCAGATGCTAGCTGCTATACATTAGCATGCTATCTCTCCTATCCCTCATATCTGTGAAATGTTCACATTCACACTTCTGATGAGAGAATGTTTCTGGTCTCGTGAGATGAACAATTACAGAGAACGAAAGTCAAGATGGCACTTTTTCATCCTTCTTCTTCATGTAACATGTCTTCTTTTTTGTTTTCTGGCACTCCACAGGTCTGATTAGGGCATCTGTTCCACTCATTCATTAACTATTGATCGTATTCGGCCCTGATGTTAAAGGGATAGTTCACACAAAAATGAAACTTGTGTCATTAATGTAATCACCCCCCTGTGTTCTAAACACTGTAGAACTCCGTTTCATCTTTCGGACACACAGACAAATTAAGCTATTTTTGATGCGTTCTGAGAGCTCTCTGCCCCTCCCATAGACAGCAATGCAATATTAACACGATCAACGTCCGAAACGTCCGACGTCAGAAAACAAAAATAACGACTTTATTCAACAATTTGTCTCCTCCTCAGCTGCGCCATGCGGATACGTTGTTTTCATTCAAATCAAAGCGTAAATAAACGTAGAAAATGTAGAACGCGTGACGCAGCTGACACAGAACAGCATATGCTGTTTACGTTCAGTGGATACTCTCCAAAACGGTGCTACGGTGACGCGGAGAAGACGAATTGTTGAATAAAGTCGTTATTTTTGTTTTCTTGTGTATCAAAACGATATGTCTCGTAGAGTTTCGAAAATTACTGGTGACACGCCCTGATGTCACATGGATTACTTTACCGATGTCCTTGCTACGTTTCTGGACGTGATCGTGTTAATTACATTGCAGTCTTTGGGAGGGCCAGAGAGCTGTTAGAATTTATCAAAAATATCTTAATTTGTGTTCCTAAGATGAATGGAGGTCTTACGGGTTTGGAACGACATGAGGGTGAGTAATTAATGACAGAATTTTCATTTTTGGGTGAACTATCCCTTTAATCTTTACCGCACTAGCTTTGCTTTTGGCCTTGGTTTTGATGTGGGAAGGCAGTGGAAATCCTTGCTTTAATGAAGGTAAGTGACTGGTGTAGATGAGATTATTATATCTGGTGCAATGCCGGCATGGTTGGTTTACCTCTGAGAAACAAAATGGAGAATTTCAGAGTTTCTCGAGGGATTGCATCTTTGTTGAGGCAGCTTGGTGCAGCACTAAACAGCTGTGAGGCTCAGGTTTTTTTGTCTAGACCTCGGGGCTAAGACTTCTCAGTCTCGTCGGAGCTAAACATCACTATGGATGTTTTCGAGGGGAGCTTTTTCTGGGAGAGAGAAATGTACCCTGTTTGGATTGTTAGAGCTGTTTTTACCAGTTATACTACATTTACTTGTTTGGGCAGTAAACAAGCAGCAAGACCAGGATATGAACAGAGAGACATCCCTCAGGGCCACAGGTCTGAGTCAATGGAGAGATTTTTTTGTTGTTGTTTTTTTCCTCTCAGTTTTCAGTTCATGTTCACCACAAACAACCTTCTTATATTAGCAGCCTGCCAGGCAAAATATGGAAACAAACATGCTCTATTGTTTTTAAAAATAGACTATTTTAGGTAGACGCCACTGGATGCCACTTGTCATCTGGATTTTTTTTTTTGTGAAGACATATTTTTAATGCTTTTCCGCCTGAACAGTCAACCCTAGGGATGCATTCGACTTGAATTTCAGACCGATGTGATAAACTCAAAATTATTTTTTATGCTGTGACCAATAACTTAAAAAAGTTAGATATTATAAATTTACACAAACATTCAAAAGTTTGGGGTCGGTAAAAATTTAAATTTAAAAAAAATATTTTAAGTAATTTTAAATTGTAATTGAGGTTGTTTTTTCTGTATTCTGTGATCAAATAAATGCAGCCTGTATGTGCAGGAATATGACAATTCAACAAGATTCAGGGAGAACTTAACTCCTGTATCCCACACCACCACACATTCTTTTAGTCGCTCGTCAGATGAAAAATCATTTTTAGTGCAATGTGTGATGCATTTTGTTAAAACAAGAAAGTTAAAAAAGGCAACAGCATTTTATTTGAACATGAAATGCATCGCCACATAACTTTAGATGGTATATCCAGCACTGGACAACCTATAAGTTAGAAAGTCGAAATTGGGGCATAACCACTAAACATGATAAAGTCGCGTAGTCGAACTGATTCGTGAATAAAATAGTGACATGTGGTTAGAGAGAAAAGTATTGCTCTACCATAAAGTCTATCATTCTGACACACCTGCGTTTGTATGATGCGAAAACTATGTATGATTACGGTCCCCGGAGCTCAAGTACAGGGGAAGAACACTCTGGGATGTGGGGGGAGACAGACCGCTTGTGAAAAAACGCGCTGGTGTTAGAGAATTTGTGAGGGCTGAGAGAAATATAACATTGGATCCGAAATGATAGTGTGTTTTATACGAAGGGAGCATCATTGTGTGGTGGGAATTAGCTGGCATGAATATTGTGAACTTACTAAGGTGTTGGACGTTAAGTCGGATCATGTTGTAAAGTCAGCAATGAATATGTAAGACAGCATCCGTGATATCAACCAGAGCTGCAGCATGAAGAAAAACTCAACTGGTACAAAGCAGCACTTTTACAGGGAAAGCCTTTAAATGCGAAAGAGAAATTAGAGGCTCCTTAACAGGTTGTTTTCTTGTAAGTATTGATCCTGGCCGATTATAATCTAAATCTAAAAGATGCCAGAATGAATAAAGAAATATACTGGAATAATGTAGAGTTCATAGAAAATAAACCTTTAAACCGTCACTGTTGGTTTTCCTTTTGTAAGATTATAGACATGAGGAGGACCCATAAGGTCTAAGAGAGATGCGAAGGGCTGCTGTAATATGATTTGTACAACATCAGGCAAGTCCAGTGCGGTGACAATGGTTTCGGCCACATGTAATTCTAGAATGGTTACTTTGGGCCATATTAGACCGACACACCCACATTTGCAAGGTCGTGGTGACAGTGTAAGAATGGAATCTACATTTCCTGTAATGTTGTTTTTTAACTGTAGCATACGGAGAGAGTTTGAGAGGGTATTGTATAACCAGATGCATGCCTGCCTTACGTGTGAAGAAATCTATAGCAAGAAGGTAGTAATGGACGGGGGAAAAGAGCGCATAAGAGGAGAGAGCTTGGGGCTTTAGGGAACTAGTACAGCTCGTTCCAGAGCAGTAAAGACTCATAATGTAGATCGGCAAGGAAGCACAGCGTGAATGTCGGAACGGAGAATTAGGTGTTGAGAGAAAGAGAATAGAGAACACCGAGCAGTTTGTAGGAGGGAAGTACCACTGGACCCGACCTCCCCGGTGTGTAGTGCTTCCCCTGTACAAGAGCGAGATCTGCGCTATGCTAAGATGCAGGAATTGGGTCGATTCACTTTGGATTCGTTCATTGGCACAGCGCAGTATTCTGCATATCTGGCAACCAGGATTGAGCTCACCTCAATACCGTGTAGGCTCCACGACAGTTTCGCCTTCAACCCCTATGCGCGCGCATGCCCGCGGGACGGACCAGACACGAGGGATTAACCACCAAGCAGAGAAAGGTGGGGCAGGTGCAAGAGTTAATGTCTAGCCATCGATCACTGTTTCTTTCTTGCCTAGTAATACAGGAAAATGTCAATCACATGCATCTGTGCATGAGTGAGGCCTCATTATAGTGTAAGATTCTATAAGATGCTGGAAATGGGGACAGCTATATAAATAACTACACAAGGGGAACTCTGTTTTAACCCAGCAATATTACCACAGAATTGCACTTTATTGGCGAATTGTATGCAGATATCTGCAGCACGTTAGCAAGAGGTTCATTCTGCTTTGTATCAAATGCTCCTGTATCACAATGCCCTGGAAAAACAGAAGCTTCAAAGTTCATGTCGACAGGCTCAGAAGAACCTGTGATAAAATAAAGATGATATGCGTTGGAATGGTCTATATTTGACACATGACGTGTGTTGAGTTGCAGTAGCAGAACAAGACGGCGCATGGAAACAAAATGTTGAGCGCAGTTTTTTATAAAAAGTGTTTGCATGTAGGATATTAAGTTGAGAAGAGGAGACAGAGACTTCAAAACTAATGCTCTCACACAATTCTGAAAACTGTGGGCATATATATATAATATTTACAGTATCTACAAATACAGTTCAAAAGAGAAAGAATTTTTTTCTTTAAGAGAGGTTAGAGATACTATTATTCGAGCAAGGGACACATAGTTGACAGCGCTACAGCAATGTGTCAAAGTGTCCAAGAAGAGTACAAGTTTGTATATCAACGCAATCTATAACATGTACAAACGACAGATCTATCTATTTTAATATGGAATGGCGGGCCGTTGATTTTTTTTCTATTTATCAAAGAATCATGAGAAAAGGAAATAGATCCTAGGCTGCCACTAAATATTAGCTAGCAGCACAAACCTGTGTTCAAACGAATGATATAATAAGACAATGTTTCTTTCAAAAAGTTAGCAGGATTGTATGTCGAGTTTCGGAATAAGGGGCGAATGTGAACTGACAGTACCTGGAGTAAGGGCAGTTAAAAACTGTCGCGTCGTGCACTTCACATGAATTAGTGTAATTTCTTCGATTCATTGCAAAAAAAAACTAGAGCAATCATTCATATGAGAGAAAATAGGGTCAATTTTTAGTTATGTAATAAAGTATATGTAAAGTATTGCTATTTCACCGTATTACGGTTTTATTGTATTTGTGTATTGTATTTACATAACATTTTGGTAGTTTAGATAAACAGTAAAATGAAGCTACTTGGTGGAGAATGAGCCCGCATCTGACTATAGATGACTACCAGAACAGAGAATCACACAGCCAACACAGCTATGTTGGATTGCTACCGCTAACAAAATCACGGGTTTGGTTCATAACATTAACACGGATATATAGGTTCTCCGCGCGCGCGGTATGTGTATGCAACGTGCAGAGACTTGATTAATGGGTCAAAGAACTATATCACCCACTCACTCATGTTCCTTAAGGCTACACACTGCACTGCTGCTGGTTTCTTGTGATAGCAAAAGCAAAAACTAGAGAAATGTCAGTTTAAAATGTTAATTTGTAGAAATCAAATGAAAACCAAGCCTACTGCGTAAAATCGTGCATGCACTAGTTTTATTTGGATATCTGTATACCCTATGCAAGAATGTGATTCTCACAAACACCCCTTAAAGGGACAGTCCACCCAAAATGTAAAATTCTGTTATAATTTACTAACCATCAAGACGTTCCAAACCTGTTTGCCTGTATGACAAGAAAATATTTAGAAGAATACTGACTAAAGCCCCGTTCACACCAAAAACAATAACTATCAAGATAACGATAAATATAAAGTTCTAAAAATCGTTCTCAATATTAAAGAATAGCAGAGTCCACACAGCTATAACAATAAAGGCACAGAGAAACGATATCATTGGAATCACTTTCAGAACGATTTTTTCCAGCTGATGAACGATACAAACATTGACACCCAATCAGAATCAATCCTGATATAACTAGCTTGAGAATTTAAAACGGCAGACGAGCGTGCATTTAGAATAAACAGACGATATCGTCCGCTGGTGTGAACGCTAATATAGTTCTTTATTGTTATGTTTATAGTTTTGGTTCTCATTGACATCCACTGTATGAGCAAAAAATGCAGTGGAAGTTAAAGCGAACCAAAACTGTTTATCAACATTCTTCAAAATATCTTCTATTGTGTTCCAACGACATGAGGGTGAGTAAATGATGACAGAAATTTCATTTTTGGGTGAACTATCCCTTTAAGTCAGTGTTTTGTAATAAAACTGTCTTCTAAATGCATAAGTGTAAAACAATATTAAGTCAAATATGGTAATAATAACCCCTGTTTATATGTGTGCAAATGCATTTCATAACAGCACTATGGCTCCCAGCTGAGAGCTGAAAGGCATTAACACGATTAAATTATTTATTTGTGTCATATGTTTGTGTATGTCAGCGCCTGTCTGTCTTTGCAGCTTATAGCAGCACCAGCGGCCTGAGACGGACGCTAGTCCCCAGTCGCTCATTACAAGCTTCTGCAAACTGCAATACGGCACGCAGCGCCACGTTTAATTTCTGCACCGCAGGTTTATGCGCACATGGAGGGCTGCCACCAGGGAAAAACAAATAACGCTGGATAAACAACTCTACTGAAGAGCGAAGGATATACAACAGTGTGACTCTGTTTCAGATGTTGGCACGTAGCAGCGGTGTCGTAGAGGTCCAGCCAACGCGCTGACATAAAAAGCATTTCTGTGCGCTAAATAGATGCGTGGGTGTCAGGATGTGTTTTGAAGAGAGAGTGGGCTACGGGGGTGTGCATGAACATGCGAACACATGGGATGGTGATTTACAGCCGAAATTTAGCCCCACCCAGAAAGAACACAAGCGTGTGGTAAAATATGGTAAGAGCGGAAGATGAAGTACGTAAGCAAAGAGGTGCCCTACGGTTCTAAAGTCTTGCTTACAGTGTTACAGTCTGTCGAAGGCTCCCCTCACGTTCCGTCTCTCTTTCTCTCTAATGACCTGTGGGTGGATGTCTATTTCTATCCGTACACTAACAAGGACACACATGCATGGCTTTGACTGACAAAAGGCACAAATCCTTTTCCAGCTTGGTTGAATGTCATTCTCTTTCCTCACACACATAATAAGATCATGCCAAGAAAAAAGAACGGGGGAGAGAGAGAAACGAAAGAGAGATACTGGCATGTTCGCTCGTTGTATAAATGATTAATTTAAAATTTCCACTCACACGCATGCAGTCGTATGGATATGCTCCGGATACACGGAGCTGGCATTAAAAGCGTCTATGAGACAAATCTGGCAATGATGGATGGCAAAGAAGAGCAAAAAATGTCAAGTAAGAGGACGAAGCAGAAGACTTGGATAAATTGAGAGAGGATGACAAGTGTGTGTTGGAGGAGTGGGACTGTTTCTAGCTCACAAACATTTCACCAACTCACACATGCAGAATGCCAGAGTTTAGAAAATAGAAATATCAGAGATACTGACAGCAGAACCATATACACACTCACATGCACGCTGAGGACAAAGACAGGGGTCTTACAGAGGTTAAACGCTGCTAAATAAACATACAGTATAAAGCACATACATCCCAGAAGCACTGTTTGAACAGACCATCATCATCAAAGCCACCTCTCCAAAATACAACAGACAAGAATTCATTTATTTTCAATGGAGTATAGTAAAGTACTCCAGATATAGAGTATAGTAAAGGAGCTGTAGCCAAGGTCAACTCATGTAAGCAAAAATTAAAAAAAACAATTTAATTGAGCTTTTTCATTTGTTGAAACATTTGAACCGCTAGCCCATATGTGACCAAAGTGGGAATTACCTAATATTTACCACTAACATTTTCTTCTTTAAACACTATTTTTTTTAAATGGATGGTTATGAATAGCTATGTTTGAAATGGTTGGACTGGGGATGGTTGTAACAAGGGTCAGTTGTAACACTTTCGATATCTCAAATAAGGAACCAGTTACAAATCACCTAATTCCCTTCACAAATTCTCAGTTTAGTCCTTATTCCACATGTGAGAAAGCAGAGCCCTGTAGCAGACACAGCAGATTTTAGAGCAGAAAAACAAATTTGAGGTAAAAAAAATAAGTTGTTTTTATACTTCATTTATTTTTGAGATGGCAGTCCCTGCTTTGTAGTTAAACTCATCAAAGTTAAATTATGTTTATTGTGTGTCTGTGTAGATATTTTGTGCAAAGTGCTTTTGGCTGTTAGCTGCAATGTGAACTAGATCATGGCTACAAGACTCTGGGTTTGTTGTAACAGCAAGACTCTGGGTTAGTTGTAACAGCAAGACTCTGGGTTGGGTTACTTGTAACAGCAAGACTTGGGGTTAGTTGTAACAGCAAGACTCTGGGTTGGGTTAGTTGTGACAACAAGACTCTGGGTTGGGTTAGTTGTGACAACAAGACTCGGGGTTAGTTGTAACAGCAAGACTCTGGGTTGGGTTAGTTGTGACAACAAGACTCAGGGTTAGTTGTAACAGCAAGACTCTGGGTTGGGTTAGTTGTGACAACAAGACTCTGGTTTAGTTGTAACAGCAAGACTCTGGGTTGGGTTAGTTGTGACAACAAGACTCAGGGTTAGTTGTAACAGCAAGACTCTGGGTTGGGTTACTTGTAACAGCAAGACTTGGGGTTAGTTGTAACAGCAAGACTCTGGGTTGGGTTAGTTGTGACAACAAGACTCAGGGTTGGGTTAGTTGTGACAACAAAACTCAGGGTTAGTTGTAACAGCAAGACTCTGGGTTGGGTTAGTTGTGACAACATGACGCAGGGTTAGTTGTAACAGCAAGACTCTGGGTTGGGTTAGTTGTGACAACAAGACTCAGGGTTAGTTGTAACAGCAAGACTATGGGTTGGGTTAGTTGTGACAACAATACTCTGGTTGTAAGTTGTAACTAGAGCAAGACCTCGGTTGGGTAGTGGGGAAAAAAAGCTTGGGGATTTAGTGAACAGCAATAGACGTCTGCGCGGGTTGGGGTAGTTGTGACAACATGACAGGGTTAGTTGTAACAGACAAGACTTGAGTTGGGTTAGTTGTGACAACAAGAACTCCGGCGGTTAGTGTGTAACAGCAAGATCAGGGGGAGTTGTAACAGCAAGACGATGGGTTAGTTTAAGCTGCCAAGACTCTGAGTGTGTTAGTTGTAACAGCAGGTCTAGGTTAGTTGTAACAGCAAGACTCGGGTTAGTGTAACTGCAGCTATGAGTTAGTTGTACAGACAAGACTCTGGGTGGGGCCCCTAGGTTAGTTGTAACAGCAAGACTCTGGGTTAGTTGTAACAGCAAGACTCTGGGTTGGGTTAGTTGTGACAACAAGACTCTGGGTTGGGTTAGTTGTGACAACAAGACTCTGGTTTAGTTGTAACAGCAAGACTCTGGGTTAGTTGTAAAATCAAGACTCTGGGTTGGGTTAGTTGTGACAACAAGACTCTGGTTTAGTTGTAACAGCAAGACTCTGGGTTAGTTGTAACTGCAAGACTCTGGGTTAGTTGTAACAGCAAGACTCTGGGTTAGTTGTAAAATCAAGACTCTGGGTTGGGTTAGTTGTGACAACAAGACTCTGGGTTAGTTGTAACAGCAAGACTCGGGGTTAGTTGTAACATCAATGAAACATGTTATAAGGTGCTCCAGGCTATTTTTTGTTTTATTTATATGTTTTCTTTGAATTTCAATATGCCTAGGTCTTGGAAGAAAAAGACAAACTGAGGAGTGTCTCTATATTCAAGTTCAATTTTTATTATGACCTTACTATGTCTGACATTACAAAATGCTTAAACACAAACACACACACAAACATGCTATTCAGATTTATTATCATGATGCTAATGTAACACACTCGCACAAACACAAACCAATTATGTTGAAAAGTCAGTGTTGAATAAAAAGCTTTCAAAATCCTTTTCTTTTTTTGGTCATAATCCTTATTGTATGATGTTACATCTCACCTCGGTGGATATCATAATGTTACATCTCACCCTAGAGTCTGTTACAACTAACCGGGACGGGAGGGTCGGGGTGAATTGTAACATTTCACTCCTCATGTTTGAAACTAAACCATGCATTTTCTGTTTGTGCTGCAAAGATAACAGGTACGCTATTTAATAGCAGACACTTGTAACTAGTTTGAATCACATTTTGAATGCACTGGCTTAAAAGAACGCCAAGATACAGACAGAAATGTCATGACAGAAATGTGTGTGTGCCCAAGTGACAAAAAATATATATACTGAAATGCATTTGAAATATATTTATTTTATACTAAGTATGCTGCAAACATTTTAAAAATGTGAAGTAAACATGCAAATTTAAAGTAAACTTAGTATGAAGCAGCAACTCACTGAATTTAGGCATTCACTGTAGATGTGGTCAAGACAATGTGCTGAAGTTCAAACCGAGCATCAGAATAGAGAAGAAAGGGGATTTAAGATAAGAAGATAATGTGACTTTGAATATGGCATGGTTTTTAGTGCCAGACATGGACTGGATTGTACGCGACTTCAAATGCAAACTGCATGATAACTGGGATTTCACCTGCGCAACCACTCTCTAGGTTTACAGTGGTGTGGTGTCAAAAAGACGAAAAACATTCAGGGGTGAACAGCAGTTCTGTGGGCGAAAATGCCTTGTTGATGCCAGAGATCAGAGGAGAATGGCTAGACTGGTTCAAGTCCATAGAAAGGCAACAGTAACTCAAATAAACCCTAGTTACAAACCGAGGGCTTGTTTTCAATCATGTTTGTGGTTGGGGGGGTCCGGTTATGGCAACTCACAAACAATAGTACAATAAATGAGGGTTTTGCACGAACTATGATATGAGAACACAAATGACAACAAAAGATAATATTTTATTACAAAAAATGTCTATAAAGTTTATTTAATGAATGTACATACTCAGCTGTAATGAAACCAAGCTGAGCCTGTACATCCTTTTAAACTTTCCCTTCAAAGCTGTTTAAGCTTGATTTCATAAGATAATGGTGCTTTTGAAGTCAAAGCACTGAAAAATCTAATGATATTTATGTCTGGAAAATTGCTCTACTTCAAATCTAAAATGAGACTCTGAAGTAATAGGCCAATTGAGGTAAGCCATATGATTATCTTCATTTAAAAAAAATAGAGAGAGGAAAACAGAGGGATGATAACGTTAAATCTGAGACGCTTACGCTATGCCCCTGATAAATTAAAATAGAAACTAAGCTCTTGCAGCATTGTTCTTCCCCCATCTTCAAAGTACTGGCAAGGATATCATAATTGTGCCGTGCTGTTAATTCATAATTCAGAGGCGAGGAGGTGGGGGATGATGGATGGAGATAGGAGGAAGAAGGCAGAGAAAGGGAGGGAGGAAGAAAAGAAAGATTCAAAGGCAGGCATGATGGCAACACTGTCATTGCCAGCTGGAAGGTCTCCTGCGGTCATCGCTTAAAATGAGTCCTTTTCCTCAACAAAATAACCCTTTTACATAAACCATCCAGCCAATCAAAGCGCTTTGTTCATAGAGACACATAGTTGCAGATAAACAGACTTCAATCTAAACTGATGCTACTGCAAACATCGTGAACATCCGATGCTTGCTCGGGTGTGAATAGGGGTGAAAATGACAGCCGGAATGTTTTGGGAGAGGTGACGGAAGAGCCTCCATATGTGTGGGACGCTAACGCAGGGTTTTGAGGGGACACAAGAGCAGCTGGGCTTCATCACTAGATCTCACTTCTTTGCTCACTAACTCTCTCTTTTTCACAGGAAATTGTTGGGTTATGGGGAGTTGCAAGTCGTTCTGTCCAAGCAGCTCTTCAGTATCATCTTATGGTTACACACTCAAGCAGATTCTTAGAATCCAGATTCCTTCATATTATCTTTGTCCTTTTACAAAAATACTGCAGATACATAGAGACAGATACATAGGGTTGGGGAGAAAAACTGAGGTCAGGAAAGGTTGCAAGCTAGTAATGAGGATCACACCTCAATGTGTCAGAATCTCAACTATTACGCTATTAAATATTTCACACCTTCAGCCACACGCTCTACTGTTTAATAGTTTGGGGTCAGTATTTTTTTAAAGAATTTTTGAAAGAAATCAAATATTTTTATTTACCAAGGGTGCTTTTCAATGTTGTTTTTAATGTTAAAAAATGTTTCATTTTCCAAAAATTTTGTTTTTTAGAAAAATAAAATGGTTTACACAAAAATATTAAGCAACAATGATTTTCGATTTTCATTTTGACAAAAACATTTTCTTAAGCACCAAATCAGCATATTAGAATGACTTCTGAAGGATCACGTGACACTGAAGACTGAAGTAATGATGCTGCAAATTCAGCTTTAACATCACAGCAGTGTTATTTTTAGCATTATTTATACACTAGTATGAGTTTTATCATTACAGGTATTTTGAGATAATTATTACCAATATCTGTTAGAGCTTGTCAGGCTGTGATATTAACAGCCTCCAGTAGGGGGGAACCGAATCCATGGAAAAAAAACGAGCTTTTTGGCTTCTGATATGATTGGCATTTTAAATGAGGGGGTTGCGACAGGAGTTTTATAGCACATTTTCAAAAAATACTCTTCCTTTATTTAGATGCAAATCTTTTTTATTTATGAAAAGAAGCTGAGAGTTGAGATTTTAATAGAATTTTATTTTACCCTAATGATCGGGTATGAGACTTGAAGAAAAAAACAAAAAAAAAGAAGAGGCTGGTGAAGACCGTGTTTGTAATACTCAAACATTCATTCACAACCTTCGGCCCTCCATTTCCATTGATCTGCTTCCCACGTTGTTTATATCCTGATCTATTTGTGCAGACAGTGTGAAATTGAACAGCTCTCCCGTTCACTTTTTGATACCCGTGGAGATGGATGGAGTGATGAAAATATGCTTTGGGATGCATGACAGAGAGAGGGTGAACAAATGGAGGAAAATGCTTAGCGGGACTCTTTAAGATGAGCTGAAATTGGGATTTAATGAAAGTACTGGTATTGGTTCCCCTGATAATAATCGCTTAGAAATTTTGTAAATTCATGAGAACATGGCTCTTCTGAATGCATATTGTTTTCCGTGATACTAGCAACCATTACTAACTGATATTTGATGGATGATTCATTTTTATGCTTATGTATCCCTCCTACGAAACCACTTGGAATAACTGTTCGCCTGATTGGCTGAGCTGTGCTGATGGCCATTTTCCAAATATTTTAAGTGATAAATTTAGGTTAATAACAATATATTGTAGGATTAAAGGGATACAATTTCGTGTAGATGCACTAATCTGATGGTGAATCGCTGCGCCTGAAAGCTTTCTGAATTAGAGTGAATTTAAAGCCACAGCTTATGGTGGCAGCATTAGCAGACACATTCAAACATTATGAGCTTGGCAGGGCTTCTGTGTTCACCCACTTGTATGTGTGTTTATGAAGGGAAGTGAGGTTGATGAAGTAGTGCAAGAACTTGTTTTTCAACAAGAAGAGCAAGCGGCAAAATGCTAATCAGTGCTGTCACTGTCTGGAGAAAAGATTTGCTCCATTTAATCTCTATTTCCCCATTTTAGGAAAAAATTACACAAAGATGCTTTGTCTTCAGTAGAGCTGTCAGAGAAAAAGCTTGCATTCTTCATCCAGTGGCAACAGAAAATGTCAATTATTAAACCACAAACATGTTTGTTCGTATGCATACACTGATGCATGAAGCACTTTGTGTTCGAGACTGTGCAAATGCATATAAAAATTCTGTCACCATTTATTCACCCTCATGTTTCGTTCAAACAATTCTGAGTCCTTGTTTCCCACAAAAGGCATGGTTTATTAACAGATGTGTGCACAGCTCTTTTCCAAATGTTTTTTACAGTCATTTGGTTTATTTGTGATTTTATGGTCATTTAGTTGTGTTTTTTGTATTGGTGTGGCTACTATACGGAAGTACACTTGATTATAGAGTTTGGGGTCGGTAGGATCCGCAATGCTGAATTTTCAGCAGTCATGACTCCAGTCTTCAGTGTCACCCAGAATCCTGTCAAGAGATCATTCGAATTATGTAGATTGATGCTCAAGGAAACATTGTTTATATTATCAATTGCAAACTGCTTAATATTTTAATATTTGTGTGGAAATCATGATACATTTGTACATGTAAACAATATAAAGGTCTTTACTGTCACTTTTGAACAATTTTATTGTGCTTGCTGATTAAAAGTAGGCCTATTAATTTCTTACTTTGAAATAGTAGTACAATATTAATTTACATAAAGCAATATAGTCAATTGTCTTTCAAATTATCACTCAATTACTAAATTAAATGTTAGCATTAATAACAGAAAACCTGTGGAAGGCACCAAATAATTACATTTTAAATGCATATCAAAGCATTCCTATTTTAATATTTTTGTACATTTTTAATACACTGTATTTTAACGCATATATGTTTAGTTTAAATTTGTTTAATTGACCACATTTATTACTGTTAACAACAATCTATAGAAAACACAGATATTACACTTTACCTAATAATGACTTTCCAATCAAAATTTTAGGGTGCCATCTGGACACAGCACTTATCAATAAAGTCAGACAGAATATTCATATTTGGGTGAGAAATGTCATTCATTTTCTAGACACCAGAATATGTGTTGTAACCTAAAAGAGATTAAATTAATATTCAAATTAATTCAAATGAATAAATTAAAATCAATATACCTCATATGAGCAGATTTGGCAGTCATTCTGTTAGGATGATGAAACATTACAGAATCTGTATCTAAATATGGTCCTAAGGTTTTCCCACATGTTTAAATCAGTGGGGATGTTCAGCATGCAGATTGTTTGTGTCAGAAGGCTGGGTCACTAGCGATTCGTCACACCCCACAAACTCAGAGCCAGCGGATCCCGCTCGTATCGATTCGCTCTTTTCTTTACTCACACTGATCATCATGTAAGCCTCTGCCGTGTGCATGTTTCCTGCCTGTTCTGAGAGCAGCACTTACATAAGCCCACTTCACACCGCTTCATCCTAATTTTCTTTGGCACGGATTCTCATCTTCATATGAGAATAGCAGAACAAATAGGAAAATAACACAAGCAGTCACATAAACACACAGTGGGTGCGGGGGAGAGGGTGACTGGATCAGCCCGCAATCGGAGCGCAGGGTACTGAGAGTGTTTAAAATTCTCCCTATATGTAATTCTTTTTTAATGGGCATGAATACACACCAAAATGCACACTTGAATTTCAGCCAAGTCTCTAAAGTTCCTCATTAGCTGCTTGAATTGCGGACCACTTTACAATTTCAATGCACACACACACACACCACACACACACACAAAGTACCAAGAATCCCCTCGTCCTGCTGGCTGTCTGCTGTCAGTTTGTCTGGAATTTGACTGCAGTGGGAATCAATAGTTTAAGCATTCTGTTGTGCTGTTTGCAGAAGCGGTTCAGCTGTCTGTCTGGTCAGCAGAAATCCACTGACAAACACACTCATATGCACATAGGCAAAAGTATGCAAATGCATACAGACATTCAAAACACAAAACACATTCAAAGGATACAAAATAAGCTATAGATGAAACTCAAAACCTCAAAAACCAGACCCTCACATGCATTTATTTCCACACGTGTGCATACATGCTTTGAGCATAAATGCAGGCAATAGAAACATATATGCACAAGATAAGAGAATCATATCTGGAGTCAAATTCACTCATCCACCCACACAGACACACTATAGACAATTCCACACCACCTCCAACATGCTCTCAGGAGTGATCACACTCACACATAGCTATATGGGAATTGTAAGGAATTCATCGACTCTCGTTATGATTTTACTGAACGATTTGGGTTTCTTAAAAGTTCCATTATTGATTGAGCATTTTGTTTTTAATTTATTTTAACCAAACAGTACTTTGTTTAAAGGGAATAGTGTCTCCCCCAAAAGAAAATTCTGATTCTGTCATTAATTATCACCCTCATGTTGTTTCCAAACCCATAAGACCTTCGTTCATCTTCAGACACAAATTAAGATATTTTTGATGAAATCAGAGTTTTCTGACCCTGCATAGACAGCAATGGATCTGACACGTTCAAGGCCCAGAAAGGTAGTAAGGACATCGTTAAAATAGTCCATGTGACATCAGTGGTTCAACCTTAATTTTATGATGCTACGGGAATATTTTTTGTGTGCATAGAAAACAAATATAATGATTTTATTCAATGATTATTGCTTTCCCGGGTTAGTCTGCTGCCATTCACGAGAGTACCATGTCTCTATGCAGGGTCAGAAAGCTCTCAGATTTCATAAAAAATATCTTAAACTGTGTTCCGAAGACGAACAAAGCTTTAACGGGTTCGGAACGACATGGGGGTAAGTGATTAATGACAAATTTTTCATTTTTGGGTGAACTAACCATTTAACGTTAGCAATTTATCGGTTAATTGCCATATAGGGTTAAAGACTACAACTAAAGTGGTCGCAAATGTGCAACAATAATTAAGAGCCAAGATGTAACTGATTTACTAACAGAGCTTTTCTTCTGTATTTTGACGTATACATCTGAGAGAAACAGATTACCGAAAAAGAAATGTCACCAGAGAGAACTGTCGTTTCACTGAAAGATTGAGTTATAGCATTTTGATGAAAAATTACAGTGTAAAAAAACATTTGAAAAACGCATGGATATACTTTATAGTTTCAATACTGTAAATTTATTTATTATAATAAATTTTATAGTAACGTTACATATGTTTTTTCTTAAATAATACAGCATATGTTTGTATTTATTATCATATACATAATAATATGCACAGTACACACAACATTATTATGGTGAACAAAAACTTTTTGTTTTTAAAAAAATTTTTTGGGAATGATGCATTAAGCGTGATTATCATTGACAGCACGAGCATGGAATTAATAATCATCTAAACAAAAAACTTCAAATAAAAACATACAAACAAGGTAACATTTTCAGTTGAATTGAGGTTTAAAGTACTATTTTGGTGGCATAAATATTATAATCAATTGGAATCATCAGTTTCTCTGTATTAGCCAGAATTTTAAATACGGCTCAAAACGAGTTCCTAACTTAATCAAAAAAAAAAATTCTTGTGATTCTCATTTTTCCACTTCTGACACGCAAAAGCTCATACATGCACACGTTCCCAATCCACCCCCTCCAAACACTACACGCACCCTTTCCTTTAGAATAAACATACCACTCACACAGGTCCGTCCTTTCCATGATCGACAACCTTTCAGTATGACACTTTCATTTAAACCCACACACACAATACACACACACACCCACACAGTGCTTGACTTCTGTAACCCTCTCTAGTTGCCCAACACACTGAACAGTATGAGTGTGATCATCTCTCATGCCTCCCTCGTTCTACCTTCTCTTCCGCCCACGCACCTCTTCTCTCTCTCTTGTTCTCTCTCTTACCTCCTCTGTGAATTATAGCTTGCGCTTTATCATCACATCATGGTTTAATTCTGTCCATCCCATGATGCCTTGCACACCATTATGCCTTTCTTCATTTCGCTGCTCTCTTACTTTTCAACTAATAACTTCGATCGATGCTTCCATCTGTCCCTGCTCTCATTTCTCATTCATTGTGCTCCCCTTCCATAATGTCATATTGTTCCCAGTCCAATCTTACAAACCAGAGGAATCATGGGCATCATGCGCATATTGTTTTGGAGGGAGCACCGGCACCAGTCCTGACTCACTTTGTGCCCGCGGTGAGATAAGCCCAAAAGCAAAAAGGTAGTCAGGTGAACCATCTGAGTCGTGACACACACACAAATTCATGTTACCCACTGCACACACAGTCTAATATCAGATTACCACAAAGCATCACACAAAACACACCCCCGCAAGACGGTTTTTCTAAGAAAGTGGTTTACAATTTACTTTGTGCCATCCCACACAGCGCATTTCTTTGTTGTGGTGGAACAAAACAAAAGCCTGTGACATTTGAAGTAAAAGAACATAAATAAAATGGCACCCTCTGTCAGGTACATCTCATCCTGTCACGGGCGCTGTAGAGCGGTCCATCAAGACAGCACACAGCGCATGGACAAGACTTATGACCCTACTAAATGGTTGGAGTGTGGACTATGAGGATTCTTGAGTTCGGATGCGAATAGACCTTACATTAAAACCGTTTATTAGAAATAGGCTTATTTGGTTACGCATAATAAGCGTGTTTCCAAGCCAATTAAAGGATAGTTCTCCCAAAAATGAAAATTCTGTCATTAATTATGCACCTTCATGCCGTTCCAAACCTGTAAGGCCTTTGTTCATCTTCATAACACTAATTAAGATAGTTTTGATGAAATCTGAGAGCTTTCTGATCCTGCATCTCCCCCTCTCTGGCTCTGGCTTTTCCTTCCAACTTCACACATCTCTTCAACATTGATCTTTGTTTATTCCTTTTTTATGTGTGCTTAGAGATTTCCCCTTCTGCCTAGCGCTTAATCTTTTGGGTGTTTCTTTTGTTAGCAATTAGGAGGCCTGTTACTCTGCATACTTTTCTGATCATTCCAGGTCATGAGGCACATCGTCTTATTTTAACTACCGATCTGTGGTGGAAAACATTCATGTACATGCAGACTACAAAAAGAAATTGGAGACATGGGCCGCATACCAATTTGCATTTGTCACTGACACTGTGATAGATTTAAAATGAGGAGACACAGCCTCCAAAGATTTTAATATTAAATAATAATTAAAATACAAATGTTAAAAAAACAACTGTCTTGTCTCGCTATTGTATGTCAAAACACAATTTTAAGATGTATCAGTTTGTCACAGATCTTATGTCCCTGCCTCATATACTTAAAACTTTCCATCTCTAGTCAAGTATGCACTTTTAGTGCAGAGTAGAAGTATGCAAACTGGGGTGCAGCTTTGAGCTAAACTTTTAATGACAAGAATGGCTTGATTCAGTCTTGCCTATTCGAACACAAAAACATATGCTCTATGCAAACATCTGGCTCGATCAGTGTTGGTGGTGACAAAGAGTATTTTGTCTGCTTGAAATCTGCCCATGCACACTTGAAAAAATTATATTCAAGTAAGAATATTTAACTTACATGGTCTCATCATTGAGGAACTCCAGTTTGCCAGCCACCTCTTCATAGTCTTCTCCAGCTTTGGCGTTTCCCTCCGTAGTGTGGTACGGTACTGCCACCTTCCCCCTTGCTCCAGATGTTCTGTGGACCTTCACCTGCATGATGCCCACACTTTCGCTCACTCGTGTGGAATTGGTCTCGAACGTGAAGATCCCCGCGTGGTCATCATCGTAAATGGTCACCGTGGCAGTGTATGTGTTACCTAGGGCAGCTTTGGGAGGAACGTGGCTGGACCCTATAATGCTGTTGCCTGGCGACACCGCATTAGGGTCGAGGACGGAGACCTCGGCACGGTGGACAACACGAGGGTTGCTGAGATGTACGTAGAAATGCTCATCTTCTTCGAATATGTCATCGTCAATCACACCGACTGTCAGCTCCTTCACCGTCTCACCCGGTTTAAAGACCAGAGTGCCCTCGGCGAATTCATAGTCTGATCCTGCGTTAGCAGTGCCATCCTCTGTGCGATAGTCAACCTAGACACAGGAACAGTTTCTACTGTCACACAGCTAAAGTGCTGAGGAAGCAATGCTATCTTTTTATATTCAGAAGAGGTACAGTAAGTGTATTGGGGGGGGGGGGTTGTCTATAAACATAGAGTCTGTTACAATGTAACCTTTTGCAGAGGCTATGTAATATTTAAAGATTCAAACGACAACAATAATATAATATTCAATACAATATTATAAAAAATAAAACTATAAATATAATCAATTATAGATAATACAACATGAATAGATTTGAAAGTTTATACTTTATTATAATTATTATCTGTATTTTTTGTGTTGTTGTTATACCACACATATAAGATAATAAATATAATAACTTATTCTACCATACATTGTATGGGTCAAAAGATCGATTTTTCTTTTGATTCCAAAATCATTAGGATATTATTAAGATCATGTTCCATTAAATTTTTTTGTAAATTTCCTACCGTAAATATATCAACTTAATTATTGATTAGTAATATGCATAGCTAAAAACCTCATTTGGACAACTTTAAAGGCGATTTAACCCTCAGATTCCAGATTTTCAAATAGATGTATCTCAGCCAAATATTGTCATATCCTAACAAACTATACATCAATGGAGAGATTATTTATTCAGTTTTCAGGTGATGTATACATCTCATTTTCAAAAAATTTACCCTTATGACTGTTTTTGTGGTCCAGGATCACATATATGTGTTTTAATCATTTGTTATTAATCATATATAATAACATACCAACTCATATATAATATATAATAACAACATTAATACAAGAAGAATGTTTATTGATCATAGTATCTATGTGGTAATTATTAATATTAATAAGATCTTATATTTCACCCTCTTATCAACACCACTTAAAATAACTGAAACTAATTTCCTGTGGTAAACGTCACAATTGAAAGGTTTAAATAATAAAATGAGCTAATCTGAAATCTGTTAAAACAGTGTCATTTAATTGCTCATCTCCTAAGTGCTGTAATTATTTAAAATAGCTCTGAGAGTACATCCTCTCTGGGAATCATGTAGGTTTCTGGCCTCAAAATGATATCTCATCCATATAATTAAAGTACAATCACAGCAATGTAATCACAGTACTGTTGGGTAAAGACAGCGGAATCATTACCTTGACAGTGCAGCCGCTGTCTCCACCATGTCGGGTCACAGAGAGTTTTAAAGAGCCGCAGTTCTCAAAGCATTGATAATGAGTGGGCTCAAACTCCAGGTAGATGGTGTGAGGGTCTTCTTCTTGGGCATTAGCCTCATGGCAGCTCACCACCTTCCTGGCTTGGTCCGCAGCATGCTTCTTGAGGATGTTCCCCGCTCCGATCATCATGCGAGTAGCCTGGATGCGATAGAAAGCTCGACTCTTCTGCTGTTGCACTAGCACTTGATAGTTCGCCATCTCAATCAGCTGCTCCATGTCCTTCTCCGGGTGTCTTTGCTTGAGTTCCTTCAACGTACGAGCCATCTCCCTCCTCGCCTCCTCTTCTTCCCCTCCACCTCCTTCCTCCACCCCAGCCAGCATCCCATCAAGTGCCTCCTTGTGGTGGGAATTGGAACCTTGGCCGTCCATCTCCATATCCATCTTGGTGAACATGCCGTCACCCTCCGTCTCAATGATGATCCCACGGTTCTTATCAGCACGGTAGCGCTTGTGGACGTATTTGTAAAAGAGCAAGCGACGGTCAGCGATCCAGGCTTGAACCACACAGAGTGGAAAGAAGAGGAAAGTAAGCACGGCCTCCCAAACTTCCACTACACCAGGAGAAAAGACAGAGAGGATCAAGTAGAGCCAAATGTAGGCGAATATGCTCCAGGCTGCCGTCACAAAGAAGACCCTCAAGTGTTTGATTTTGCGTACCTCACCATCTGGGACCACGTAAACACAGAGGGCGATGATGATGAACATGTTGAAGGCAGCGCTACCCACAATTGTGCTTGGGCCCAGGTGACCAGCCTCAAACTTGTGCCCACAGACCTCAATCACGGATAACAGGATCTCAGGGGCCGACGATCCCAAAGCCATGAGGGTCAAGTTGGAGACTGTCTCGTTCCAGATGCGTACGGTCGCAGTGGTGGTCTCTCCATTGGGTTTCTTGATCGTTATCTCCTTCTCTTGAGATGTAATCACCTCGATGGATGACATGAACCGGTCGGCGATGATGGACATGCCCAAGAACATGTAGATGAGGGCCACAAAGTAGACGATGGCACGTGCCACCTTGTCGCCTACAGAGGGGTTCTGGGGGTTCCATACCGGCAGGACGACACCCTCAGAGCAGCTGTCCTCCCCTGAACAGTTCCCCGGGCTGCTGTGGGCGTCGCCACCGGCCTGAGAGAGATGGGTGAGCCCCAAGAGGAAGATCAGGAGGAGGAGAGAGGAAAGGCAAGGAGTTAAGGAGAAAGGGGTCGAAGGAAAGCGAAAATGAAGCATGGTGGCAGTGTAGCGGTAACTGTGTCCACCAGTCGCAGAGATGACGATCAATAAACCTCTGAAACACACAAAAGCACCAGAATATTCACAATGGTGAGAATGACAATTCAAAAAGAACCTGTTAAGTGTATCTAAATGTAACATTGACATTAAGAACAGCTTCAAAGTAGAGGTCTGCATTCCCGCGGGACCTGACACAACTGAGTGAAGCTTTGAATTGCTGGGTGAGAGTGGGATGACAGTGATTTGTGCGCTGGAAGCGGGAGAAAGACATGACTGGTGGGTCTCAAACAAACTAGTCAACCCTATAACAATATGATCATTCCTGACAAACTGTACCCATCTGACCACTAAAAGGAACGAAAACATAAAATGCAACAATACTTCATATAATGTGGAAATAAGACCTTATCTATTTTATATTGTATTCACTTAGCCTTTGAGTTTAACCTCTTAGTCACATGTGAAAGATTTGTAATCTGTTTCCATGGGGAAAAAAATCTAATTAAAGTTGTTGACATGTTATATCAAATAATTCACAATGATATAAGGAACCTTTTTTGCAGAGCGTTAAAGGGGCACAGGATTTTCTTTCATTGAAGGCTGTGAAGTTGTCTTCTCTACTTCCTGCCATGCACTCTTTTTCTCATGCAATGATCAAGGCCACCATACTAATGTTCACGTATAGACCTTCTACACATTAATTAACAGACACAAGACAAAAAACTGTTTGCCTGCTTTATTGAGAAAAAAGGCATGCTCTATAGCTCTGTAGACAAAGAGCTCTCCTACAAAGAAAAATTCATTTATATATTAAAGAAAAACCCCAGATGTCGGGAACACAGATGTCTTTTCAGTCTGGATAACACCATCCTTGAACACAGAATGAAATTGTACTATATAAATCTATCAACTTCAATATGTGTGCAAGCTATTTGAAAGTGTGACATATAGCATATCTTACATACAGTTCTATATCAAACTGAAATATGGGGTCTACAAGAATATAGAAAATATGAGAAAAAAAGAACTGAATACAGGAGTTATGCAGATACACCCTAAAAATTCAAAGAAAAATTACAATTTACACTAACATTAAAAAGTTTGGGGTGGGTTTATTTATTAAGATTTATGAAAGTCTGCTTACCAAAAATGCATTTATTTAGGAACAAGATTTAGGATATATTGTAAATGCTGACAATCCTGCCAATAAATTAACTTTATTGTTTCCTGTCAGTGTCAAATTTCTCTTTGGAGTGTGACAAGCTCTTGGTGCATAAATAGATCTGTAAAGTTGAAAGACTAAAGTCTCAAATCCAACCCAGAGATATCTGGTATAAAAGTAAGAGTCAACCACGCCTACCTAAAATGGCTAACACGCCTCACATGTCTACATCACTATGTGGAAAATTAGCATAATGACGCCCAAATGTGTACACAAAGAAAGAAGGCGTAACTTTAATTCTCGCTGTAGTATTGTTGCTGCCACCGCCTCCATGTCGTGAAGACGCTGTGTGTTTCGTTTTGAAAGCGAAACTACTTTGTTTGGCCTTCCAAAAGAGGACGCATCTGCGAGGAAATCATCAACTTCGCGCTGTGGATTGCCGGATCGGCTTTCACTGTGGACAAAGCGGAGTCCAGCCCGGGGTCGTCACATGAGGTTGCCGCAAGCCCGCCGACCGCGCCATTCTCAAGCCCGCCGTGTGTCGCTGTGTGTTTCGTTGTGAAAGCGAAACTACTTGTTGGCCTTCCAAAAGAGGGACACGACTAGAATCAGGGCTTAAGTTGTATTTACAACACTGTTCCAGAACAGTTCAACCCAATATTCAGATGTGTGCAGCACATTTATGGAGGACTGTTTCTGATCCTGGTAGAGTAGACTACAATGCCGGCTGTTCTGACTCACAGACTGTAAGTAAGTTTTTTTATATTTAAAGAATTTGCCACTGACGATTCAAACGCGAGTTTTTGGCAGTGTAGAGTAGGGCTTGTTGTTTATCATTTCTCCGATCACAAATGCAGACATGGTTTTTTGTTTACGCGGCATGATGCAACGCAACTCGTAAAAAGACAGTATATGTCATTATTATAAGTAATTATGTCCCCACTGGAGGCAACAAATGCCGCGTTTATAATGGGTTTTAATGTTTTTGTCTTGTCGCTCCGGCGGGACAAGGCATCACAATATGGTAATGTGCGTAACATTTCCGTCACATGCTTGAGGCATTCGGCCAATCACAACAAACTGGATAGCTGGCCAATCACAGCACACCTTGCTTTTCAGACCGATGAGCTTTGTAAAAATCGACGCGTTTCAGAAAGGTGGGGCATAGAGGAGAAACAATAATGTACAGTATGTGGAAAATAATGTGTTTTTTAAAACCTTAAACCGCATAAACACATTTCATTACACCAAATACACAAAATAATGTTTTTTTTAGCAACATCATATGATCCCTTTAAATATGATTCTACACAAATCATACAAATGTAGGGCTGTCACGATTATGAAATTTGGCTGATGGTTAATTGTCTAAAAATAGTCACGGGTATTGTGATTAATTGTCTGTTTTAGGGCTTTGGCGATTATGACAATTATCACGATTAATTGTCTGTTTTTATGGCTTTCATTAATTGATTAATTTAAGGGTTCAGTAAATAATTATGATGTTATCTTTTAATCTTTTTGAGTTATTATTTTACAGTGTAAGATTACATAGAGTATTCCAAATTCTAAGAATTGGCCAATACCGATCCAACACCAGCGCTACTTTTTTTCTACACCACTACAGAATATCAATACTGTGTTTGTGGAACTAATGGTCACTCTTTTAAACCCTTTGTTAAACGCAATCCACTAAATACTCAATACCTCATTACAGAGAAAAACTACATTTGAATAAAAAAATATATAAGCTACGAAATTTGTGCGAGAGGGCAGGGCCAAGAGCCGTGGAACAGAGCGAGGCCGGTTGAGTAATTGATAATGAGCGACACCTGCGCCACTCACCGTTCTCGAGTCTCACGGAGGAGCTCCGGGAGGATACAAAGGAGGAGTGACGACAGGGAAGACGAGAGAGGACCAGGCCTGGACATTATTTAGTGTTTTTGTTCTGTTTGTGCGCAACAGTCGTCCGCGAGGGGCTGTCACGCTGTTTTGAGTTTATTTTATTATTAAAGTTTGTTTAAATGTTTGCCGGCTCCCGCCTCCTTCTTCCCGACTTACGAACGTTGTTACATTATCAATTACTCCACCGGCCTCACTCCATTCCCACGGCTCTCGGCCCCGCCCCACTCGTCACAATATTAAACGAGCTGACTGTAAAATTTAGCAGCAAAAACAATATCTTGAAGAAAAAATCTTTGACAATTTATTTTAAACATGTTTATTCTGTTAACTATTTGTATTCTTAGTAAATACATTCATGAATATAAGATAGAAATCATGAGAAAAAGAAAGGCTTTAATAAACCAAAACAAAAAAAACAAAAAAAAAAAAAAAAAAAAAAAAAAAAAAAAAAAATCTTTCTGTTGTGATAATTCCTCATTCCTTAAAACTTAAAGTATTATAATGGATATTTAATATCATCTTGGAGAGAGAGTTTTATGCTGACTGTCATATCTGAATGTGACGTGCTGTTTGAATGCTGAGCGGAGAATGACTGATAGCTGCAGCAGAAGGAAGATGAGTTTCTGTAAACCTAAATTCTGTCCCTCACATTAAGATATGGAATGGCTTCAGATGATATAGCAGGGCTCCAGTCTACGACCATTTTTTCTGCCTGTGCGACAAAAAATTTTTTTGGGGGGGGGACATGCAAGCACTGTCACCATTAGTTTTACTTTTCTTTTTGTTTTCATTTTTGAAAAACGTATCTTTGCTGTTTACCGCATTAACACACTATGGAGGCTCTATTTTATTTATTTATTTGATTCCTCAGTGTTTTCTAAACATTCTGTAATTTATTAGTCGGTAAATAATAAATACAGCATGTGGTGTGTGCCATGCCTCATCTTATTCGTTTTTGTTAAACGTTTTGTAAGCTAGTTTGTCATTGTATCTTACTGATTTATTGCTGTTGTGCTTTTTAATTAAGAATAACAATGCATCCATCTTTTGTTTGTAGATGTAGCCTATGTAAGCAAAACAGTGACAACAAGATCGCGAATTCGAAAGTGAAAGCAGCCGAAGCCCGCGGCTTAACACAGCAAAAGAGAAACTCCTGTTCACACAATTCAAATCACAAATAATACTACTGATGATAAAGAACGGGCTGAATGTTAACCACTTTCGTTTCCATAAAACTATAAACTATGATAAAAGTTCATCAGCATGCATTGAATAATCCCATGTTGTAGCGCAAAAAAAAATAAAAAAATATTGCGACCAAATCATGTGCTTGTGCGACCAGCTGAGAAAGTTAGTTGCAAAAGATCGACCAGTGGGAAGAACGAGTCTGGAGCCCTGTATAGGCTATACAGTGCATGAAAAGCAAACTGGTGCTCTTCTGTTTCTTTTGGTGTATGATCCCCCTTGTCTCGTATAAAAAGCACAATAATCGCGGATGTCTGAAACAACCGCGGTTAGATCAAATAATCGCGATTAGACGGTTATTTAATTATCGCAACAGGCCTAGTGTGGAATGGTGCCAGTTACTGGAGCGCATCCCACCTTCTATACAGGAATCCCTGTAGAGACAAGTTTATATAAGAGCTGGAGTCACACATGCATGACTGCTGCATTTGGCCTGTTGACTAAGTCACACATGCACACACATCAGTATGTCTGGCTGCTTGGAGCTGCAGAGAAATATGAGATCATCTTCCACTACAAGGATGTGTGATGGAGCCAGGTCTGTCACTCCAAGTCCAGGTCAAATCCAGGTCATTAACCTTTGTTAGCTTATGTGTGAGGTAGGTGAGATCCCACATTGCCCCTTTGAAAGCCTTGATTGTGCACCATTGCTGATTTGCACAAGGATGCAATCACACCTCATGTTAATATAATGTAAATTTTTATTTAATGCAATTAATGATAAAAATTAACACAAGTACATGAGTTAAAATACATATAGAAATAGACAACAGTTATCCTTAATGATATTAATATTTAATAATATTAACTTACTTTTACTATTACTCTTTTTTTTACTGGAGTAAAGGCCGCTGAAATTCAGCTTTGATCACAGGAATAATTACATTTTAAAATATATGAATAGAAAACAGTTATTTTACATTGTAATAATATTTCACAATATTGCTGTTTTTAACTATATTTTGTATCACATAAATGCAGCCTTGGTGAGCGTAAGAGACTTCTTTTTTTTTTAAGTGCTTGCATGTTTCTAAAGCTATGCATATGTTTCAGAGCATACCCAAGCATAAAAAATAAAATAAAAATGATGTAGTATTTACAAATGTCTATAATTACTAACATGATCAAGCTGGAAAAACAGCAAATATCATTCTAGGGCACGTTTACATTCCAAGAATTAAATAAGCACAGAATCTGCATGTGATAGGCCCTTATGTCTAAGGCTTATAGATAAACACATAAGATATGCAGCTAATTTTTAAGCAGGTGCAACCATTTGTAACTTAATATGCAAGGCTTCCTATGTCATCTACTTTCAGTTATTTTATCTGTCCAAGCTCATTATGCTGCTTGATTTTCCAAACTGGTTTTTGTTATAATATTACTTGAATTAATTATCATAAACACACTGGTTTATCGCACAAGTTTTTCCATTTACTGCACTTAATTATTCTTAGTTATGTACCTATAGCAGCTAATGTATCTGAAGTCTTGCCCATTTTAAAAATAGCTTACTTCCACATTGCAAAATAAGATGGATACAACATATAATACGGCATATAAAGCCATAATGGCATTCATTTATCTTCATTATAAGTGCTTTTATCAGTAAATATTGACATATGTGATTGAGATTTATTCATCGGCATATAATCGTATAAATAATTAAACAGAATTTTTTTATCAATTTATAGCCCCTTACAAACGTTATGTGAACTTTCTCAGCACTCTTTTAACGATTTGATGACATTAGCGTGTTCACCCTGCCCCTTCCACACATCCCTGGGCACAAATCATGCACTTGGCATTAAGCACGCTCCCCCACTATTGCCACACACGATGCCAGGCCTATAAATAGCACCGAGGCTGTTCCCTGAGCCCTTAGCACGAGCTCTCAGCCAATAATGCCCATCAAGGATGAGGGCTTCTCTCACACACCATTTGGACTGTATCTTATTAATTTCTCATGACAGAGCAAGCAAATGAAGCTCTGCATAACATATCGGACTGCAGTCGGATTGAGCGGCAGAGCAGACCACAGTGCTGCATGGCAGCAGTATGGCTGCAGTTGCGATCCTGCAGGCACAGTGTTAGAGGGATCTACAATTGATGGACACATCAATCAAGAGACTGATTGCATTAATTGGCATATGCAGAGCATCCACACCACAGCAGCGTGTTTAGCGGCGGGGCACGAGGCAAACGGAGCAGTGAGCAGCACTACAAAGCACTCAGTTATATGAGCAAGCCTGGGGAAAAGGAACACACAACACAGTATGAGCTACTGTTGATGGCCTTAAAGGATTCATGCACACACGCGAACTACAGTAGCATAATAATGCATGGTCTCTGATGCTGCAGGAGATGAATATAATTATTTTTTTCTGTCAACATTTTTCTGGCTTCAAAATATTTCTTTGTTTTAGGTGCTTGTCCCTAAACCTGACTACATTTACCCACTTTTAACCAACAAGACTTCCCTGGTCAGCCAACTGATTTTTGCCGATTGTGCACTCGCCTGGACGGTTAAATGTCTCCACGATCTGCTTTTGAAAAAAAAAAAAATCATAGTATGTGCTACAGCGCCTGATTACTTGGACTAAGTTATCTTTTGCATTGATGAGCTTAATACTGTCAAAAACACACAAGGATTACATATAAAAAGTTGGTTATGTCTAAAGTGAATGTAAACAGTTGAGAGAAAAATGGATGCGTGCAGGTTTTAAAGGAACAGTACAAAAAATGCCGCTGATAATAGGCAGAGTGTGAACCAACTCCAGGGTAGGGCTAAAAGCAGTCAAATTCTATTAACTACAAACATAATAAATCCCGTCTTTTTAGGCAAGAACCAGATATGGATGTCATAAAATATTTTTAATGGGACTGAATTTGTATTTAACGTGATTACAGTTGAATAAAAACATTAGAAATGGATAATTATAACATTTAATTTCACCGTTATTCGAACAGCAAATCACTAACTTTGATCTATGGAGAGTTCAAGCGCTCACAAAAAAAACAGAACGTCTAGGTTACTTGTGTAACCCTCGTTCCCTGAAGGAGGGAACGGAGACGTTACGTCAGTCGTGACTGACGAATTGGGATCTCGCCCGAGAGCCCAATCACCTTCGAGTGTTAACTAAACAAGCCAATGACAGTTTTGCAAATGCACATCAGTTTTTCGCTGAGGAGCCGAGACTACGTGCCCCGGCCGTACAGCGGTGGTACAGCAACTGTGGCGACGGAACGTAACGTCTCCGTTCCCTCCTTCAGGGAACGAGGGTTACACAAGTAAACGAGACGTTCCCTTTCAGTCAGTCACAATCTACGTTACGTCAGTCGTGACTGACAAACTGGGATCCGTATGGAAAACGCCACTAATGCTGACCCCCTCCAGTGCCCTGCGAAAGCCAGCAAGTCCCCCCACGCCAGTTGGGGCGGAAGATAGGACAGCGGCTAGGCAGAGGTGTCCGCCACTGCTGTTCCATACAGTGGTACATTGGATAACACTGGGAAAGCGTACCCAGTTGGGACGCTACGGAAGCCACATCCCGCACATAGGAGGTATCATGTGGAATTACACATATGGACTGGCCCAGGGCAGTACTACATAGGGAAGTCTCTGCGGTAGACTCAACCCACCTGGGTGAGATCACTAAACAGCAGAGATGGCAGTGACCGACTGCCAGGGAAAGACCGGGCTTACCGTGAGGGAAGCCGTACCGTGGAAGAATACACATGAGGGATCACCTGAAGGGGGAATCACTACACACGGGCACCTAGCCCAGCACAAGGGCTGACCTTGGGCATGCACACGAGTGCTGAACCTGGCGCTCCGCCACGCCTGACCGCCAAGAGTGCGGGAGGAACTCCAACAGGGTTCACCAAAAGGGGAACTGAACTGAGATACACTTAAGCGCACATATCCGGTCTGTAGAGGGGAATGGCGCAGCAAGCGTGATCGACACCGAGCAGGTCAGGTGCTACTGCCTACCTGTGGCGAGTACACGAGAGGACATGGGCTCTACACGGAGAATCTCGCAAACGTGTTAGGCGTCGCCCAGCCGGCAGCTCTACAGATGTCTGCTATCGAGGCGCCCCGCGCCAATGCCCAAGAAGATGCCACTCCTCTCGTAGAGTGAGCTCTCACTCCGAGGGGGCACGGTAAATGTTGGGCCTGGTATGCCAAGACTATAGCCTCCACTAACCAGTGGGCAAGTCTTTGTTTGGAGACAGCCTTTCCCTTCTGCCGACCTCCAAAGCAGACAAAGAGGTGGTCTGAGGTCCTGAAGCTCCGCGTACGGTCCAAGTAAATGCGCAGAGCGCGCACGGGACAGAGCAGAGCTATGGCTGGGTCTGCCTCCTCCCGGGGCAGTGCTTGCAAGTTCACCACCTGATCCCTAAAAGGTGTGGTGGGAACTTTGGGAACATATCCGGGCCGGGGTCTCAGGACAACGTTAGAGTTACCCGTTCCAAATTCTAGGCACGAAAGCGTCGAACGAGAATGCCTGCAGGTCCCCTACCATCTTGACCGAGGCCAATTTGGTTTTTTGGGTGGGTTGTGGGTGGTGAGGAGCGCTGTTTTTAATGACAGAATCTTAAGCTCTACTGACTGCAGAGGCTCGAAGGGCTCCTCCTTCAGGGCCATGAGGACCGCATGAGGATCCTAAGAGGGTAACAGGTGAGGGCGCGGAGGGGGGGATTTTTTTTTAACCTCCTTGCCCCTTTGAGGAACCTGATGACCAAGTCGTGCTTCCCCAGAGACTTACAGTCTACTGCCTCGTGATGCGCGGCAATAGCGGCAACATACAC
Source organism: Sinocyclocheilus anophthalmus (assembly GCA_018155175.1). NCBI lineage: Eukaryota > Metazoa > Chordata > Actinopteri > Cypriniformes > Cyprinidae > Sinocyclocheilus > Sinocyclocheilus anophthalmus. The sequence continues at coordinate 289,439 of JADLZN010010615.1, forward strand.
TTTAAGGGTGTGGAGGGAGACAGCCTTCGCTCCAACCCATCCTGCAAGAAAGAAAGCACGACTGCGATCGGGCATATACGGGAGAGTATTGCCGCGGGACAACTAGCACCAACCAACCAGGGAGACAAAACAGGTTCCACTTCAGCCTGTAAGCGTGTCTGGTAGACGGGGCTCTAGCTGAAGCAATGGTGTTTACTACCGCTGGGGGTAGCCCACCTAGAACCTCCACGTCCCGTCCAGGGACCACAAGTGGAGATTCCACAAGTCTGGACGCGGGTGCCAGAGGGTGCCTCTCTGAGAAAGGAGATCCCTCCTAAGAGGAATTCGCCAAGGAGGGGCTGTAGCGAGGAGCATCAGTTCCGGGAACCAAGTCCGAGTGGGCCAATATGGCGCTACCAAGAGGACCTGCTCCTCGTCCTCCCTGATTTTGCACAGTGTCTGTGCGAGAAGGCTCAATGTGGGAAACGCATATTTGCGTAGGCCCCCAAGGCCAGCTGCACGCCAGTGCGTCTGTGCCGAGGGGTCCCTCGGCCAGGGAGTAAAACAACTGGCAATGGGACGTGTCCGGGGAGGCAAACAAAGCGTCTCCAAATCAGCTGGACTGTCTCGGGGTGGAGTCGCCATTCTCCCGGAAGGGCGGGCTGACGTCAGAGCTCGTCGGCTGCACAATTGAGCTCACCTGGGATATGAACGGCACAAAGCGACCTCAGATGCTTCTGACCCCAGAGGAGGAGATGGCGGGCGAGTTGCGGCATGCAACGGGAGCACAGGCCATCTTGTCGGTTGATGTACGCAACAGTCACAGTGCTGTCCGTACGGACCAGTACGTACTTGTCGTGTAGCAGCGATTTGAAGCAGAGCCAGCCATACTGCTTGCAACTCGAGGCAGTTGATATGCCACTGCAGTCGGGGCCCTGACCAGAGCCCCGCAGCTGCATGCCCATTGCACATGGCACCCCAGCCCCTGGCAGAGGCATCTGTCGATACAACAACATGCCTGGATACTTGCCCAAGGGACCCCCCTGTCCGAAGAAAGGCAAGATCTGTCCAAGGACTGAGGGTCTGACGGCAGAACGGGGTAACACAAACCCGGTAAGTGCCGTGTCGCCATCCCCATCTCGGGACCCGGTCGTGAAGCCAACGCTGAAGCGTTCTCATATGAAGCAACCCGAGCGGCGAGTGACAGAAAAATGGCTGCGGATGCAGTATGCCTCAGGGCATCTGAAAATTGTCTCGGGGAACCGCCGTCTTGCACTGAAGGACCCAGGCAGTTTCAGGCATCGACTGCGGCCACGCTCTACTGAGAAGAAACAAACAAAGTGCTGAAGAGGTTGACCGAGTCCAGCTCCCATACCGAGAAGGATCTCACCCCGGGGGAGAGTTTGCTCTTTTCCCATGTGACCCGAAGCACCATCGGCTGAGGTGACTGAGCCCTATCCTGTGTTCGCCCAACTGCCGCTCGGGTGGGCCAGTAGAGCCAGTCGTCGAGGTAGTTGAGAATGCGAATGCCCGCTTCCCTCAATGGAACGAGGGCGGCCTCCACGACCTTGGTGAAGACACGAAGCGACAGGGATAGCCCGAAGGGGAGGACCTTGTACTGATATGCTAGCCCTTCGAACGCAAAGCGGAGAAACAGTCTGTGTCGAGGAAGAATCGAGACATGAAAAATTGCTATGGCCCTCGACGACACAGCGAGCGGAGCCGTTCTCTTCGCGTAATGTGTCGATCCGCGCGAACCATCGATTGTGGCACCGGAGGTCCCCTCGCGATTTGAAAAGCTTATCGCCCTGTGTCACGGACGCTCGTAAAACATCCTGAACGGACGCTTCGTTGAAGGTAGCCCCCCTCCGTGTTCAGTACGCGCAGGCTCCACGCGATCCGGTCGTAACCCACGCCTTTTTGGGTTATCGTCATGAAGTATGGGCCTGTAGAACTACGACCTATCTCGCGGTTAGGGAGCCGGCTGATCGGTACTTGAGATAGCTAGGACCATGACTCTCTGCACGCAAGACGGGAGCCATCCTTTGTCCGGCACAGAGGTGAACACGAATGACACTGAAACGCTTTGGAGGGCGGCCCGGGCAAATTGAAATCGCGTAGCCGGTCTGATGGTTTCAGAAGCCAGCGAGAACGGCATGGGGAGTGCTAACGGGAGGTCGCGAGTCTCAGGGTTGGGGTACTGAGGTGCGCGGCGTGCCACTACCTGGCTATAATGATGGGCATGGGGCCGTGAGAGGCGTAGGTCCTTGAACGAACCCTGCTGACCATTAGGAAGGGAAGCCAGTGGCGAGAACAAAAACAAACGGGAACATAAGATTCTCCACCCAGCCCTCCTCCGGGGGAAGGAGTGGTGCGGTCACCATCTCCTGAAGAGCAGGATCCAAGAGCTCCGGGTCGCCCGTCTCAGGGACGCCGCCTGCCTTGGCGCTTCACGGGCTTGGCAGGGGCGGAGGCAGGCTGCGCCGGATTCCTGCGGCCAGCTCCACGCTGTGGCCATTGTGAAGGCTGCTGCTATGGCCGCGCCGGAGCGGAGGGGGAGGCCGCAGGAGGGCGCCCTCGGCGAAGAGCAGACAGAGGGGCTGCAGCCGGCGGTGGGGTGCGGACAGCAACAGACCGCCGGGGCAGGATGTGTCGAAACACCTCCATCTGCTTCTGCGCGGCGGAGAACTGTTGGGCAAAAGCCCTCCACCGCTTCGCCGAATAGGCCGGCCTGGGAGATCGGGGAGTCCAGGAAGCGATGCTTGTCGGCCTCCCTCATATCCGCCAAGGTCAGCCATAGGTGGCGCTCCTGGACAACCATGTGGACATCGTCTGACCCAGGGCCCGCGCCCGTGACTTTCGTCGCGCATAAGCAGTTGATGGGCCCACGCTGGTGCACAGAGTTCCTGCAGAAGGCAAAAGAGTCAGCACCACCCTCGTGAAACTGCTTCAACGCCTTGGCCTGGTGGACTTGCAGGAGGGCCTTGGCGTGCAGGGCGGAAGCGGCCTGTCAAGCAGCACTGTAAGCCTTAGCCGTCAGCGCGGACGAGAACTTACAGGCCCTGGACGGAAGGCGTGGACTACCCCTCCAGGCGGCGGCGCTTTGCGGGCAGAGCTGCATAGCAATAGCGCGCTCGACCGGAGGGATGTCCACATACCCTTGGGCCGCCCCCCCGTCGAGGGTGGTGATGACGGAGGAGGCACCAAGTCTGTTTCTGGCAGAAAAAGGTGCCTTCCACGACTTTGTAACCTTCTCATGCACTTCCGGGAAGAATGGAAACGGAGGCGGCTGCCGACGACCGGCCTTCGCCCCCAGGAACCAATCATCCAGCCTCGAGCGTTCGGGAGAAGGAGGAGGCCACCAGTGCAGCCGGGAAAGCATAGCGGTCAGCTCTGAATCTGACTCGGGAAACGCCACTCTACCTGACGGTGGCAGAGCAGCCGAATCATCATCTCCAGAGCCTAGCTCCCCCTCCGATGCAGCGATCGACATCCTGTCCTCTTCCTGTGTCCCGCACAAGATGCTGGACCCCGCCCTGTCCGAGGACCCAGCACACACGTCCGGAAGCACCAGGTGGTGCGACACGCTCGAGGAATGAGAGGCCCGCGGAGAAGTACTCGACGGGGAAGCTCTCACCGTAACCATCAGGTCTCCCTGACCATGAACCGAAGTAGCTCTCCGAGAACCGGAGGAGCTAGAGCGGGGCATGGCAAGGGGGATACCCCCCCGTTTAATGAGGAGGTATCTAGACCGCAACGTCGCGATGGTCATGATCATGGTCATGGTCGCTGAGAACATGACTCATCCATGAGCGCAGCTTCAGCGTGCTGTAAGCCCAGGCACAAGAGGCAGCGATCATGACCATCAGATGGAGGCAGAAAACGACCACATCCAGAAACGCACGAGCGGGAAGCCATCTTTAAAAGACGCCCGTCGCTCGTGAAGCTATTTTAGAAATTGCTCTTTTAGAAGGAAAAACACTATTTAGAGAGACTGCTGAAGCGCCCAGGGGAGGTCGCGGCGAGACCTCAGAATGAAAGCTGCAGCCCGCCGAGGTTTCGCAGCCTGGATGGCAACCCCCGCTGACACACCGTAACACCAACGCCAGCTGTTTCTCTCGAACACTCGCGGAGATTCGTCCTGTAGAATGCTCAGCTCCGAAGCGAAAAGCTGATGTGCGTTTGCACGCGCTCTCCTTTTATACCCGCGCTGCGGGGCGGGGTGCGCGTGGCGAAGCACACACGCCAACTGTCATTGGCTTGTTTAGTTAACACTCGAAGGTGATTGGGCTCTCGGGCGAGATCCCAATTCGTCCGTCACGACTGACGTAATGTAGAACAAGACTGAAAGGGAACTATCGTTATACTGTAATCTCTGAAGCTGTCTACACTGTGAAATTAATCTCTTACTTGCATTGTATGTACATCTGCACTTTGTTGTTTCTGATGAGAGAATCATCAGAGAGCAGAATTCCTTCAGCGAGCGAGTGAACAGAACACCAGCATTTCAGCGATGACTCATCTGAATCTCTGATTGGCCATTGCATGCCGAAGATCAGATAATCGTGTGTGATGGTTTGATATCGCAAACAACAGTAAAAACGCTAAAAAAGAAAAACGGTACAACATGAGCAGATCTTAATTTAATGCAGCAATCAACACTTTTCATTTATTTTCACTTTGTTAGCAACAGGAGTTAAAGATTTAATTTATTTGTGCAGGGGCATTTTTGTCCAATTTAGTGGCATTTTAGCTCCAAATCCCCATGGCCACACGCTCCACCTATGCTGCCGATTGTCATTAAAGGGATAGTTCACCCAAAAATTATTTCTGTCATTAATCACTCACCCTCATGCTGTTCCAAACCCTTCATTCATTTCTGTCTTCTGCTGAATGCAAAAGAAGATATTTTGAAGAATGTGGGCAACCAGTAGCTGGTCCCTGCTGACTTTGATAGTGGGGCAGGCCCGGCGCCAGAGTGGGCTTTGCCCCCCACAGACATCCCTGTGCCCCCTTTCCAGAATGAGGGGGATGGTCGGACTTTAGTTTAGCGTGTATAATAGTCTAACTGATTGCTTTTAGATGGAAAAGCTGCCCATAACTCCTGTCTAGGATCTGCTTTCTACATAGTAATAGCATAACGAAATAGATTTGGCAAACAATCCAGTGTATCTGCCCTTCTGCTTTCGAAAATGTCAAATTATTTTACAACATTTGCAGTGTTGAGCAGTGTAGCCAATCACAGACATGTCTGTTGGTTTCTACAACACAATGGCCAATCAGAGGTGTTTAGGTTAGAATCCACGCACTCACACTTTTGTCCAGTGCTGAGTTCTATCATGCTCGTAACTTCATTAAAAAAAGTTTCATTGTGTGGTCACATTCATTGGTTAAAACTGAACTTTGTGAGATCGTGATGAATGAGTGACAGTTTTTAATAAATGTAAAGAGAGCGCTCTTTGCATGCCGTATATGATCATATATTCAGAATTGAAATAAAACTTGTGTTTTTCAAGCTTGCCAAGTGGCCACGTACGACAAGATAGCTAACTATCACACTAAATAGAAAAAGATAATAATTTTAGAAGCACAGAGTGATGTGATTCTGCTACCGAGCCTAGTCCAAATGCAGGATTTAGGTAAGGAAACAATTATTAATTATTTGTATTCGCTGCCATGCCAAATCATGCACTTGCTGTTTTTTTTTTGTTTAAGTGTTTTTGTGAACGTATATGCTTTAATAACAAATAATTGTAACATTTTACAATAAGGTTCCATTAGTTAATGTCAGTTAATGTATTAAAGTGTATTAAAGTGTTAGCTATTGTAAAGTGTTACCCAAATAATGTACAGTATTTTGAGCATTCAAAACTTGAAACTAACCGCCCCTTTTGGGTGAGCTATCCCTATAATGGTAATAAAACAAAACTCAAATACTCAAGGCTATTGATTGAAGAACTTTAATACAGTTGCTTTAATAAGAATAAATGTATAATTTATACAGTGAAGTGTATATAGTGTTTTATTTTTATATTTGTTAATTAAATTTCTAGAATGCTACTGGTAAATACATCTACTGTACCTGAAAAAATAAAGCACTGTTTGTTTAATTTGTATATTAAGTATTTGTATATTAAGTATTTGTAACATGTAGCCACTTTGTTCTTATTTTTAATAACAAAAATAAAATAATTGTGAAGATTTTAATCTTTGCCCACTTTGGCCTAAATGTGTGCCATTCTTTTTTATTTTATATTTTTCTTATCTTGTAAGGCTTTGTTTTTAAAATAGAAAAATTAGTTTGCAAAATAGTAAAACCGACATGACAAAGAAATGCAGATATAATAGTAAAATCGTGATGATTCTGAAAAAAAAAAAAACTCGTGATATGCTATTTTTGCCATGTCGCCCTCCACTAATACCAGTCACAAGTTTGGGAATAATTAAATATTTTTTCGTTTTGCAAGAAGCTGATATGCTCACCAAGCATATGTTTATTAAATGTATTTTAGATCTTTTAATTTACTTTATTAATTAGTATTATTACGGTATTTATATTTCTGCTTGAAGATACAGCTGCCGCACTGGAATAAATTAAACTTTAAAATATACTACAGTAGAGAAGAGTTATTTTAAATTGTAATAATGTTTCATAATATTATCATAATATTATTATGAAACAAATTTTTTTTTTTAAACATTTAAAAAAATAAGTATTCCAAAATGGTTGCGTAAATGCATTCTGGTCGACCAATTACCAGCTAAGTTTTGCTGGGGAACATCTTTGCCAACCCGGTCTAATGAGAACTTGTAATAATTAGCATTTTAATTATGAATAAAATGTGTTCAAGTCAAGTTGGGTTGTAGAAAAACATACAATCCAATCCTAAACCTAACAAAAAATGTCATAGAAAAAAGAAACTGAAGTTCATACATTTCCCCAGTTCAAGTTGCACAGTTTTGTACGATTTCGTCATTTCATATGAATTATTAAATGGTTCATAATTTAGTAATTACTGGTCTACAAAATAACTGGTTGCTACTTTAACAAACAAATACATGAAGAAAGGAAGAGTTTACTTATTATTTCCTTAGGGCATATGAAGAAGCCTAATTAGATACAAGTCTTTAATTCTTTTGCAGACTTAAAAACAGACACATATCAGATCATCATTGAAAAATACATCAAACCAATTAATAGTTCTTGGCAAAAAAGCATCTAATTAACTTCACATGCACAGTTTGGATCTTCTCAAAGACATCTGTTAAGATGTTGTTTTGAGTGTGTGTGGCCCAGTCTGATCTAAAAATGCAGTGTTTAGCTCTCTGGCTTTGATCTGCTGTGTGGAGCCTACTGGGGATTCTACCAGTGACTGTAACTGTGGCCAATTCCCACAACAACAACACAGCTCTCAGTGCATCTGCCCTGACACTCTATCTGCACACATACTATGAACACACATAAACAACTGTGGACAGTTATAAATGACTGAACAAGCTTATCAGGGTCTTTCAGCTTATGGTTTATCATTATGACATGTGCAAGAATACTGCTACTGAAAGTCAACACAAATATTCAGTATACGACAGCATGTGAGAGATTGCTTTTTTATACATTTCAATAAACAAGAAATTAATATCACATCACTTACATTCCAGACACAATATTTGTAATTACTTTGTCGATATTTGGTTTGCTAACTAAAAAATTTTGAACAAAAACACAACAGAAACAGAACACACAATAGAGGAGCACGTGAATAAATCAATGTGTGTGAATGAATCAGTTGTGCAAATGATTCAATGACTTATTTATAATGACAGTCCCATGATTCGTTCCTGAATTAATCAGTGTTTGCACAAATCGATTGAGTAACTGATTAAATCACTTGTAAAGACTTGATTTGTTATTGAATGAATCAGTGTGTTGAATAAATTGGTTGCATAATTGACTCAATGACTCACTTATAAATAGAATGACTTGTTGCCACCTATTGATTCAACAAGTCACAAAAAAAAATCCTAACTAATAATGCGCAGATATTTTTTAAATTGCAAGTTAAATTCTAAATACAGTATAAATTAATGAATATAATTAACAATAATGAATGTATTATAAATATACTGTTGTGTATTGTTAATTCCTGCATATTTATACACTGACCTATGATTAATAAATGCTGTATAAATTGTTGTTCATTCTTAGTTCATGTCACCTGAATGCTGACTTTATTGTAAGGTGTTACCAATAAAGCGTACTGTATAACTGTCCATCATCAGTCTGATACAGTATTGTCCAAAAAAACAGTAAGTCAGAAAACTATTTTGTTAAGTGCTTAGGGCACTCCATTTGTATCTTTATACGTCTAGACACCAAAAATATGGTCTCGCCCTAGTCTTTCAAACCATTTGTCTCGGAAAGATGTTCCCTTTCAGTCGGTCACTTTCGACGTGACGTCGGATGACCGACGAATTGGGATCTCGCTTAGAGAGACCAATCTACTTCGAGTGTAAACTAAACGAGCCAATGCACATTGGTATGCGATTATTGAATCCAGCTGCCGCTGATCACAGCGTGAGTATAAGGAGGCAGCAGATGCAGCGCATATTCAGATTTTCGATGTGTTCGGTTACAGTCGAAGCAGAGCGATCACATTGTTCTGCTCCTGACTACTCTAATGAGAGAAGAAGACTGAACGAGTTCAGCGCTCTCTTTGAGAGCTCTTCGTGTTGGCGGTACGGCACTTCAACGGTGGTGGTTTCCTGTGTCGAGTGGGTTTGCACACATCAGGCTGCACTACCCACTGTTCGTGTTGCAAATGATCATCTCACCTGTGCGCCTCAGCACGCTAAAATATCTTTTCCCCCTAAAAGAGCAATTTCGGGTGCGTCTTTTTAAAGACGACGTTGCGTGGCAAACTTGACGTTACATCATTGTAAAGACGATGTGGGTCTTGCTATAGACAACGTATCACGACGAGGCGCGTTTGTGGAATGACAGGATGTCGATCGCTGCATCGGAGGGTGAACCGGAGCTTTCTGGAGAGGAAGATTCGGCTGTGCTGCTGTCCTCTGGGACTGTAGCAATGCCTGAATCAGATCCAAAAATAATGGCTATGCTTTCCCGGGCCGCCGTAGGGGTAGGGCTCGAGTGGAGACTTCCACCTTGTCCCGAGCCCTCAAGGTTGCACGACTGGTTCTCGGGAGCACGAGGGGTCCCAGCGGAAATGCCTGTATCTAACGTCTGCCCCGCCCGGTGCCTTTCTTCCCAGAGGTGCATGACGAGCTCACCAGGTCTTGGACGGCAACTTTTACTGCCAGAAACCGGCCCAGTGGCTCCTCCTCCCTCACCACCCTCGATGGTGGGCAGCTAGGTGGTTACAAGGGTCCCCCCGGTGGAGCAGTCAGTTGCGATGCAGTTGTGTCCTAATACCACCTCCAACCGGCAGGGAGAACCGTGCCTCCCCTCCGGGCGAGTTACGATGGCCTCCAGCGATGGCTTTGTTCCCCGCACAGTGCAGAGACCGAAGCACACACTCGCGCTTACAACGACAGCTACGACGTGATTGCAAGTTCATGCGACCTGCCAAGCACGGGGGTGACGCAGACGCATCGGATTGAGAGCGACAGGACGAATCAACGACTGATTGATGGGCGGAGTCTGACAAAAATAGGACACAGGGTACCGGATGGGAGGACTTGCACAAGGGTGTCACGACCCGGAAGTTCGCCAAAAGAACTCCGCACTGCGGGCGGACCGGCCACTACACGAGCGACGAAGGTACGGCGTGGTCTCTGGGTAGTGCGATGTCCACTTGGTGGTCCGGAGGGAGCGCATTTAGGGTAGTGGCTGGCTGACAGTAGGTGCATAGGAGACCGGAACAAGAACATGATTCTGAAGCACCCCCGTGTCCCAGGGCCGGCCTTTATTGAGCGCCACCAGTGGGAGAATGCACAGAAGTTCCTGCCACGCTGACCAACAGCGAGAACTGCGAGGCAGATCAGGTACATCCTGCACCCGATGTGCCGCTGCTGCGCGTCGCGGGAGGGCGGCCCCCTAGACACCGCGCCCCGTCTGCGGCCTCCAGCAAGAAGCTGCGCCTGAGGGTCAGAGCGATGCAGGGCACGAGCCCCGCCCAGTCCAGGGCCCCGCCAAACCTGGGGCAGCGAAAAAGAGCAAGAGGCCATGAGACGGGAAAACCCAGGGTGGAGGGGACCTGATCTTCAGGGAGATGGTAAGCGCACCAATCCTAACCGGCAGGAGGGGACAGGTGGAGAATCTTTTGATTCTTTTTCCGCCAGCTGACCTTTCAGTCGGTTGTCCCCACATACTCGACAAAGAGCAATTCTAATGTCTGGCGTCCCAGAGGGGACGGGGGGTTAGAGACAGCACACGCATGTGCCACTCTCTCGCAGGGAGGGCAACGGAAACAGAGAAATACGGGTAGCCCTGGTAGATATTCCCCAATGCCGACCGCTCCTGGACCTAGCCGAAAGACAGGGTCACGGGTTGATGTACAACCCACGTACAGCACTGGAGCCCACCGCCGTCGGGACCGGATGACGAGACGACACGGAACAGGGGCTGGGTCACTCTGCGAGTCCGTTCAGCAGCTCTGGCCACCCCCATCCGGAACTCATGGGTGGTTACAGGGACTATCCCTGTAGGTTTCGTTGCTTCGCCTCCACGTTGCAGCGGGAGGTGCTGGGCAGGCGCTTGGCATAGAGGTGCCAGCTTACCACCCCCAAGTTCCACGCGCCAGAGTACAATCACAGTAGGGTACGTCCATTACGCGAACTGTTAAGCCGCCTGCGCAGGCTAGACTTGTTGTGCGATTCAGTGTCGCACAAGGCTCCTCGACCAAGGTTCACAGTGGCAACAGCTTCCAACCGTTGAAGGCGGCCGATGGTCCAATTTAAGTGCATATTATTTGCTATTGCAACCATCATTAGTGGCCGCGGGAGACAGACAAGAGTTAAGCCGGTAAGGACTATTGTTTTAATCTGCATATAAAACTTTAGAAATTAGATATTTGTTTAATTTTTTTTATTGTGTTTGATTGTTAAAACAAAAAAATATCTGTTGCTTGTTTTAATAAATTGTGTTAATTATAAATACAGTGGTTAAATGTAAAAAAAAAATTCTATTGCTCGGTGTTTTAAAAAAGGGTTATAAAAATGTCAATAATTATCAATACCGAAAGATATGAAACATTACATCGTTGATACATTTTTTAGCTATATCGCCCAGCCCTAGTAAGGACTTAGTTAAAATAGTCCATGTGACATCAACCATAATTTTATGAAGTTATGAGAATACTTTTTGGGTTAAACATACCGGCATGCTTGTCTTCTATGGAGGGTCAGAGAGCTCTCAGATTTCATCAAAAATATCTTAATTTGTGTTTTGAAGATGAACAAAGGTTCCGGTGTGAAACGCCATGCAGGCGTTGAAGATGTCACAGGGACGCGATTTTGTGATCAGTAATGATCAGGGAGAAAGTTTTCATTTTTGGTGTGAACTATCGCTTTAAGTCTTGGAGTTACAATTAAACTTTGTGAGTCAACGTTTCTAATATGTATCTCAAATTTTTGGTACCGACTAAACTTCCATTTAATGAGTATATAGAATAAGGTGACTCGCAGTGTTTTTTCAACAAAAAATATAATTTCTGTTTATTCCTTGTGATTTTTATGAGCAGCATTTTGTTGACAGTTTTCAGGTGGGATTCCATAAAAGTCATTGCTATATTTCTCAGTGTAAGATGATTATTAACAGATCGGTCAATATTTGTCCATCCATCCTCCACCTTTTCATTCCACAGCAGTCAATATTTACCAGACATCTCTCCATCTTAATTTAGCTTCCTTACAGGATCTACCCCTAAAATCTTCCCATTTGAGTGAAGAACTGGATGGTGTACCACTAGCGGATGCGAGGCAGGGCAAAGCTTATATTAAACACAGTGTCACTGAGGACAGCTGCTCAAAGAAGCATTATGACTGCTCATTCAGACCTGTAAGACAGTGTGCAGTGGCAGTCTGAGGCTTTATCCAGCTGGAATGAAGTCTTTTCTGATGGCAAGAATGAGGATTCAAGCAGATGATCACAGGGTGTGATTTAAAGCAACAGAACCACATTAAGAAAGGACGTGCTTTCTCCAAAATGCCAAGTTTGCAATTGCCAGTGTGCAGCCATAACAAAGACATAACAATGATGATCAATTACGGCCAGTGGCGGCAGGTGGTCATGTTGCACTTAAGAGAGGTGTGAGAGATCACGACACACACACACACACACGCCCCAGCATGGGGAATCTGTGCCTCACTAGTGCACCAGACCCAATTAGGAAACAAACTGAGAAAAGCAGCAGGTCACCTCGATGTTTAACAACACAACCGCTGCTTGTTTGCCATCATTACCGCCCATGACTCCATAATCAGGCCTGTGAAAGTCTTTCATTTCCATGCTCTCCTCTTTTATCTGTTCCTTTTCTCCTCTATGTTGCAGGCCCTTTCACGCTCCCTCGACAGGGCATGTCATAATTGGCAGGAAATTAAGTCTGTATTTTCTAAGGATGTTTTAATGTCACTGGTGTCACATTTTATCATTAAGCGCGTGCTCATTTGACTGGCTGAGGGTGGAACGGGGACATCCTGCATTCCCACATCATCTTACTTATATCTTAAGGAGGAGATGTAACGGACTCCTGTGGACAATAACCGCATTAGCCAACGGCATGATTTCATAAAAAAATAATTTCTGTGGAGATAACCAGATGTGTGAAAGTTAATAATGTGCAATTATGTAACATCAATAATATCAATGAAAAAAAGGGATCAAGCAGGGTTGAGCATCATTTAAAAATTAATTAAGAAAGTTTGAATTAAAGGAGGGAATTAAGGGAATTAAGCTAATGGAATGTAGGATTTTAATTTAAATGGAAGTAGAATATAGATAGATAGATAGATAGATGATGAAATAATATGACAGATAGACAAAGATAGAATGCGATTCGATAGAAGGAATGATAGATAGTCTGCATGGGCTGGGAGCATTGTGACACAAATTTCACGATTCGATTCGATTCGATTCTCATTCACAAGCTTGCGATTTGATTACCAGTTCGATTCGATTATTTTGGATATATATCAGGTACAGTACATGCCAAATTTTCTCAAGGAAAAGAAAAAATATCTCAACTTATGCTGTAAAATATACATGAGAGTTAGTTGGTATTACATTACTATAATATCGAAGGTTAAAATTGATTGATTTGTTAAAATTACACTTAATGAAGTTTTTAAAATAATAAAGTTACAATTACATAATATCTCTACTTCAATTTTTTTATTTTTTTTATAAACAATGGTGGCTGTCATAAAATATTGATGGATTTATTCAAACATAAATTAAACATTAAAGAACAGTAAAAATTTAATTGAATATGTTATATTGTGTATATATTAAGCAAAATGCCCCTCTCTAAAGTTTATTTTTCAGTCTGACTAATGAGTTTATGGTCACCAAATATGTTTTTCTGATGTAAATGTGACATTATGTGACATTGTTTGTTTACAAGATGTTATAACGTCTTTGCGCGGCTGAAACACTGATTGAGTGATTAAATGAGACAGGATTATAAAGTTGTACTCTTTCTTTTAACTTACCTTCGGATGTTTAGTCATGTTTATTTTGTGCTGAAACTGGTATTAACGTGGAGGAGATGATCAGTTCGCGTGCGCCTCGCACTGCCGCGTCTGTTGAACTGAGATGTTACAGCGATCCGTCACTCCACATTAAACAGTGCCAAAACAGCATTTCTTTTTTGAATACTGCAATACAATGGACACAATTTGAAATCTGAGACTTTGTTTCATATTAAAAGTACCAAAGCACAATGCTTATTGCGATATATTGGATGGGAAGTTCCATGCCCTTCAACGTTCAAACAGGCTAGACTAATCGATTCTTGGGATTTTATGCTGCCTTCGCGTGCTATCGGAATTATCGTAAATACGAGTTTCCTAATCGGAAATTAGACGTGAACACCTCTCAAATCGTATTTACTACTGGGAAATTCTGAAATAATTTTGATACCAGAGTTTCCGAGTTGGGCAGGTCATAATCTTTAAACATGGTGGAGGGGACAACCATTGCTGCTGTCAATGCTGTTCTCACAACAACTACATCCCTTTGTCTTGTCGCTAAAATAGTGTATTTATAGGCTAGATATGAACGATCATTCGAAGCATATTGTATGTTTTATAAGCAGTGAAATAAGCATGTATTTGACCGAAATTCCAGAATTGTCAGCAAACTGCATGTGTAGTGCGGTGAATGTTTATGATAGTCAACCAATGGGATGCTACATTTTATTCTTTCCGACATTAAAGCACTTGAATACGACAAGCTCATAATCATAACTTCATATGTGGGAAATAGGACATTTCCAATAGCACGTGAAGGCAGCTTAAGAATCTATATCATTCCGTAAAAATGACAATCGATTAATATTGAGATATCGATATTTTTTACCCAGCCCTACTTTACAGCCTTCATAAAAATACCTTGAGGAATCGACAAGAGGAAAACTGTATACGAAAGCCCGTTCAGTTTCTCAAATAAACACTGAATGAGCAAGATTAGTGAAAATAAATCCCATTGAGTCATCCGTTTAAGAATGTTGCTACTTCGTAAGCATCACTGCACACCGAGATTTATTGACTGAGTCATTTGCTCAGTCTGTGGACTGATCCAAACACCATCTTCATTCATTCTAGAACATCTCTATAATCAGTGAACGTGTTGCTTTTTGCTTTTGATGCATAGTGAGATGAGAAACATGAAGAATAGCAGATAAAAAGAGGAGCAGAAAGGATAGAGAGAGAAAATGAGGAAGACACAACGTGAGATAGATGGAGAGAGATCTTAGTTCAATTGATTATGAATTGTTGCCTTCTGGAAGACGGTACAGATTTCCAATGTGTAGGTATAATCGTTTTAAAAAGTCTTTTATACCCATGTCAATTAAAATGTTAAATGATGAAATTATTGTTTTTTTCAGGGTGAGTATAGGAATTATGTGGTATATTGTGTGTATTTGTTTGCTATTTATGATCCAATGTATTCGTCAATGTAAATGCACCTTGAGTCCAACACAAATTTCCCCTTTGGGGACAATAAAGTGTATTTCATTTCATTCATTTCATTCATTTCATACTAGAGGGCAGAGATGGGGGAGGGTGTGCAGTGCAGTCAAAGAACTTATAGCTCTAATGAAAGAAATGACTTCAGTATCCAGTATTCAGTAAAAAAAGAAGACTATAATTATGAAAATAATCCAATTACACAAGACAAAAAGTGCACATATACTCTCAAAAATACACACCATTTACATAATCATGCAAACCCCAGAGCTCAACCATTTCCGCATATTACAATTTATTTATTTATTTTTTTACAAATTTTATAGTGTATGCAATAATTTTCCATTTGTTCGCTGGAAACAGATCTCATCAGTGCCTTTTTCTTGACACAGTCTAGTAGTTTTCTTGCTATCTCACCCTATTGTGAGGCACCACACGCATCGAATCTGCCATTTAAATGGGTCAGCCTCCTCTCCTGTGTACTGCAAAAACATGAAGCTTCTCCCACCCTCAGATCCCTGCATATTAACAACTGTCATGTAGCACTCTCTCTATACGCCGCCCGCATGTCCGCCGTACACATCAATATTCATGAAACATGCAACATCGCTCCACATGCCCTCTGTAATCTATAACGGTGGACAGACGATCTGGTTTATCCAGATCGCAGTAGTTCAAGTAGCCTCTCGCTCTCCATAAAGCATTCATCGCTCTCCTGGTGGCTTTGACAGGAGGGAAGTCGATGGGCCTGAACCAGCAGGGAGTCATCCAGTGCTTTAAACACATAATAAGCAGGGCTGCAGCAGAGTAAGCAGGAGCTCTGAAGGGTTTGAGGATGACTGATGGTGAACCTCGGAACAGTGTAGATGTTTGGTTAATGGTATATGTGGTTAAAAGCAAAGGTGCAAAGCAAATATGATTTACAGTGTGACAGTTTGTTATTGGTGAGACAAAGGAGGTCTATAATACATGGAGAAACTCATGTTTTACCATTATAGTTCATGTCAGAAGCAGCTGCTCAGCTAGTGTAGAACAACACAGATACGCAATCCGCCATCTTTGCATGTAAGCACTCAGTTCTGCAGCCAGACATTTTTACCCCAATCACCCAAGCTGTAAAAGTCATGTGACTAATCGCTTTGGTGCTGCAGAAAAAATGGCATCACAACAACGCTGATTGGCTGATTGCACCACAAGAAGGCACACAGTTCCAAGTAGTAGTGTAGGGATATGTTGTTTTCTCTTTATCAAAGTGTAAACAACGTAGACAACGCATCCTAGTGGCGCAGCAGACACATAACAGCATAGTTCAGTGGATAGTCTCCAAAATGCCGGCAGGGTGAACGCGGAGGAGACAAATTGTTGAATAAACTTTTTTTTTTTGTGCACAAAAAGTTTTCTCGTAGCTTCATAAAATTACGGTTGAACCGCTGATGTCATATGGACTATTTTAATGATGTCATTGCTACGTTTCTGGACCTTGACCGTGGTACTATCCTTGCTGTCTATGGGAGGGTCAAAAAGCTCCCGGAATGCATCAAAAATATCTTAATTTGTGTTCTGAAGATGAACAGAGGTCTTACGGGTTTGGAACGAGAAATTAATGACAGAATTTAAATTTTTGGGTGAACTATCCCTTTAACATAGTAAAACTAAAATTAAAGAAATAACTGAAACTATATATAAATAAATAACTACATTAATAATAAATAATAACTAACTATGATTAAAATGAAAAATAAATTAAAATAAACTAAATAAAATATCAAATAAATAAAATTAAAACAAACTTATTAAACTACTAATAGGAATTATGTCCTTCGAAAAGCAGCAGACAGGAAAAAAATAATAAATGTCCAATTCACACTTTCCGAAGTCCTCGAAATAAAAGGATGAAATATCTGTGATTTATATGCTTTAGTTGCTACTTTTAACCCTTGTGCGTTCTTCAGTCACTTCTGACCAAAACATTTTTTGTTTTGAATTTTTTTAAAAATCACAGCTTCATCGGAATTGTACGAAACTTGGTGACTTTTATGGCACTTAGTATGTTAACACACACAAAAATTGAGGGCATGATTCGAAAAAGCTAAATGGTCATAAAAAAAAAATAGTCACACTCATGGTCTTCAGTCAAAAATGACCAACCATAGGAAATGAATGGGAAATGGGGAAAAAATTTGAAAATACAGAACATTTTTGTGTGTACAATCTACAAATCACCCACAATGCAGAAAAAATTGCACAGCAATGAAGGGGTGAAACTCTAAAACATCTAGAGTGCAAAATCAACACACCAACTCACACACGCACAGACACAAACTTACACACATATGAACTGGTCTGATTGTAACACTGCAACTATGTAAAATAAAATCAATAATTAAACTACAATGCAATAAAAAAGTGGACAGCAAGGAAGGGGTTACACTCTAAAACATCAAGAATGCAAAACCAACACATCCACTCACACACACACACAATTATACACACTCAAATTAATTGGTATGGCTATAAACATATAGCCAAATGAGTCAGAAGACTGAAATAAGAGGTTAAAATCAGATCAGACCCAGAAGGATTAAGCTCTGATAAAGCATTCCTGTTATTTTTTGTTAACTTTTTATAGAATTTTAATGTTTTGTGTAACAAAATTCTTTCTGTGTTCAGGTTTGAATGTAGTAATAATAATGCAAAAACCTACACTTCAAATCAAAAATTAAAACAACAAAAATATAAACCTCGACAAAAAGTAGTCTTTGAGAATGCCTTAATATACATTTAAATCCATAACCTAATAAAAGTAAACAATTATGTATAAAAACAACTAAGGAACTCACAAGCCTCTCTATACAGTCCTATACAGGAATCTAGTGGTTACACCATGGAATTACAGGTTTTTCTCTTTTTTTTTTTTGCTCTCACCAGGAGGTGCTGCCTTCAAAAATTGGATTTTAAAGGCCTAGTCTCTATTTTAATCTGAAAAATAATTTTAAAAAATGAGAAAAAATTTTTTTTGTACTATTTTCAATGGAAAAAATTGATCATAATAATTGCATAAATATTAATAAGTACCATAAAATTCTCTCAAAATACAAAATAAAAATTATTATTGAACAAAAATATATTAGATTGATTTTACTGAAGAAGTCACTTTTGACCGCGAAGACCATGAGTGTGACTCTCAAATGAGGAGTGCACAAGGTTAAATGCCAATCCGTGGAAAGGGTGTGTTTTGGTTCCAGATGGTGTCGTTATGGCATCTGCCAGCAGAGGTTAACTGGGCAATGCTAACCAGCCAAACCTCGACCCCTTTTGGTGCAGACGCTTTAAACGTTAAGGTGAGTCAGATGAGGTTTGTCTGCCTCAGAGCTTGATCTGTCAGCAAAGCAATGAATGGTGGATGGATTTTTTCGTCATACTGCCTTTTGTTTTCATGTATTATTGCTATTATTGACAAATTAATGTCCTCCCCGAGTTGGTCTTGTGTGACCAGTGTGTGTCGCCTCAGATTTAGATGGCATTTTCTGCTGGGTGAATAGTTTCATTCTTATTAAAACCAATTTCCTGTGCCTGTCATCTTTCTCATTGCAACCATGGACACTTTGGAAAGGTCGCCTACTGTGGACCCTCAACTGGCAGCATATGGCATTTGCCAGCCAAAAATAACACCTGTGTCTTTTTTTCCCCTCCAGTCTTAACTCCTTTCCACATAGTGACATTTGCCCCAGGCCCCCTCTCTGCTTGTCTCACGGTGTGACAGTGTAGATGAAACTGTATACCCACAAGCCCCCACATAGCGACCCCTTCTCCATTCACAATCAATCATTCACACATATACGCATTACGAACATGCAGACCAACATATCGCAGTTTGCTGCCAAATCTTTCAATGATAACACTGATATTCATACAGTTTGGATCTGATTCATTTTCTCTTCTTCTGTAATAGTTTAATTGTGCGATTACACATCACTATAGTCAGTATGAGCTCATTCACACATGGCCAAGCTAGAAGCATTTCGATTGGCTCTATTTTCAGATATTATGTAGGATTGTGTCAGAAAGAATTTGCTCATGTGTTAAGACAGACTGGCATTTTCTCATCTGTAGTGATTTATTTTGTATACAACAGTTCTCAAATTTGATTGGTCAGGTGGTGTGATATTTAGTCCAACAGCACTGTGACAGGGCAGTCGTGGCCTAATGGTTAGAGAGTCTGCCTTATATAACCCGAAGGTCGTGGGTTCGAGTCTCAGGTCTGTCAGGAATTGTTGGTAGGGGAGTGAATGACCAGCACTCTCTTCCACCCTCAATACCACGACTGAGGTGAGACATTTGAGCAAGGCACTGAACCCCCCCCACTGCTCTTCAAGTGCCGCAGCATTGGGTTCCCACTGCTCTGGGGGTGTATGTGTGTTCACTTGGATGGGTTAAATGCAGAGCACAAATTCTGAGTATGGGACAGCATACTTGGCCACATGTCACTTCACTTTCACTTTTCGCTGTTTGTATCACGCCGTTTGTCTGTGTTTGTTCCAGGCATACTGTCAGTCTGTGCATTAGTGGAGGGGATTTTCTTTCTACAGGTTACATCGTTACAGTGTGAATGAATCATTTATTCAACCAATCAATTTGTTCAAACACAATGATTAATTTATTAACAAAATGGCTGCTTTCGATATAGTAGGCAAGAAATAGTATGTCTGAATTCACAGTATGATGCTGTATGATCACAAATGATGCTGTTAGATGGCAGATAAAGTCTGGATTACAACTGCGCTACACACATTCATACTATATAAAACACACTTTTTAACGGTCGTAAAGTAAGTACTTAATCAAAAGAAGTACCTTATCAGAGAGTATGCAGTTTCTAAAACAGTCACAGCCTGTAGCAGCAAATGATTGAATCATTCACCCAATTAAATCGATTGAAGATGAGCAACAGTTAGTTCTGCATTTGGAATTATTTTTAATAGTGGAGCAAAAATAAATGTAGCAATATTATGTCTAAAATATAAGTAACTTAGTATTAACTTTAGCTCAGTATTAGCTTTAGAAGGCCTTTATTAACTCCACAGAGCCGTGTCATTTTTATGATGGATGGACGCACTTTATTGGACTTCAAAATCTCAACACCCATTCACTGCCATTATAAAGCTTGGAAAAGCCAGGACATTTTTTAAATATAACTTAAGAAAGTCATACACCTAGGATGGTTTGAGGGTGAGTAAATATGGGGAAATTTTTGGGTGAATTATACCTTTATTTACCGTAATTTTATAATGAAATTACAACTGTATTTGAAAATGCAACCTGACACATCTTGGCTTCCTGCAGAATCTAATTTCACACCAGTGGTGTTTATTAATTTCTAAAACATGCACAATAGACATCTACACCGGACAGGGTGCGTCCGAGAAGTTGCTTTTCAACAAAAGATAGAATGTGTCCATTGCTGTTATGTGAAGTCTTCTGTCTAAAGTACTTATCAGGAGATGTGAGAAAACCTATTGAAGTTGCCTAGTCAAGTGTGAACATTTTCCCATCGTTCCAGCACCACTGAATGTGACAGAGGAAAGGTGAACGTGTGGAAAGTCCGTCAACATGTTCCACCTCTTAATTTACATTCATGCTATGGAATAGACAGGGGTAGACGTCTAGACGTATTCCATCTAGAAACCTTTAGCATGCCATCATGGGGATAGAGAAGAGGACAGAATGAAAATTAAGTGATAGGAAACAATTTCACAGCGCTAATTCTGCAAAGTCTGACACAATGGTGGATTTGAAGAATTTAGATTTCATTTGCACTCATTAATCTGGAGGTGGGAATCAATGGGCTCCTCAGTTCCCATGTTCCCACGACCCAGTGTAAAATCACAGGTCTGCAGCCAGTATTTTGACTGATGTGTCTCATATGAGGAATTTATCTATCATTCAAATTCATCCCACGTCAGCCTATTGCAACAGTTATACAGAGCCCAACAAAGCTTTGAGGCTGAATCACCTTAGACAACCTTCAGTACAGAAGAACATATCCAAACAATAATGTCTGGAAATCTGCAAGAATTAAGAATTGTTTCAGGGTAAAGAGACAGTTCATCAAAAACATGAAAATTTCTTGAAAATTTACTCACCCTCAGGCCATCCAAGTAAATGAGTTTGTTTCTTCATCAGAACAGATTTGTAAGCATTACATCAAGACCTATATTTAGCATTACATCACTTTCTCACCAATGGATCCTCTGCAAGTGAATGAATGCCGTCAGAATGAGAGTTGATAAAAACAGCTGATAAAACATCACAATAATAAACGTAAAGCGCATATGCTGTTCTGTGTCAGCTGCGCCACGCGGATACGCTGTTTACGTTGTTTACACTTTGATCTGAACGAAAACAACGTATCTGCGTGGTGCAGCTGACACAGAACAGCATATGCGCTTTACGTTCAGTGGATACTCTCCAAAATGGTGCAGAGGAGATGAATTGTTGAATAAAGTAGTTAATTTTGTTTTCTTTGCATACAAAAAGTATTCTCGTAGCGTCGTAAAATTGCGGTTGAACCCCTGATGTCACATGGATTATTTTACCTACGTATCTCCTTGCTACATCTGATGTGATATGGTTAATTACATTCTGTCATATGGGAGGGCAGAGAAACGCTCAGAATGCATCAAAAATACTCTTTATTTGTGGTACTAGATGAACGAAGGTCTACGGATTTAGAACGACATTGAGGGTGAAACATTTGGGGGTGAACTATCCCTTTAACGTGGATTCAGCACCCTGGACAGTGACTATAGAGCACCAGATCTTATTACAGTTTGCCATTGTTGCATATCACCAAGCATATTGTGTAGTAATAGTTTGTAATATGCGTACCTGCAAACTAAACTGTTCTAACATAGGATCTCACACAGCAAACGTGCTGTGTTGTATGAAATGAAATAAGAATTCAGAATCCTGATTATAAACAGAAGGAGGGAAGGAGTAGGACCAGGGGCGTAGATTACGCGGGGGACACAGGGGACATGCCCCCCCCACCACCACTTTTAATATCATGTAACTTCGTCCCCCGCACTTTTTTGGGCAAGTATGTTCGCATAGAGGTTTTCAAGAGCCAGTGTGAATAAATATAGATTTAAATTCAAAGAGACAGGATAGTCTGTGCATGATCTCATGTTTTATTCGGACCCAGAATAAGCCGAGATGAACATCGTGGAGCACTAAACACTCCGTGCAGTGTGTGTTTCATTCATACTCGAAGCCGGAGGCCACCTAGTGCAGAAGGAAAGTCGTCATGAAGGAAATCCTAATATGGACAAACGCGTCCAGCTATAGCTGAATGAAACAGAAATTTTTGGAAACATGAAGACATTAAACATACGAATGCGACAATATATTGTTTATTGTTTTTTTTCAAGTCATCTCCAGGTAATAAATGAAGTATATGAACAATGCAGTGCTAACAGTACTGAAACTATTCTGCCTTATTATGTGATAAAAAAAGTGTTTGTAGTATATAAGCAAATCATTATTATTGGTTATTGTCCAGCAGTTAACTGATTTATAAGCCAATGAAAAGCTAGAAATGAGAGGAAAATTAAAGTTGCCTATACACTACCAGTCAAAAGTTTTTGAACAGGAAGATTTTAATGTTTTTAAAGAAGTATCTTCTGCTCACCAAGCCTTCATTTATTTTATCCAAAATACAGCAAACAGTAATATATTGAATTATTATTACAATTTAAAATAATGTTTCTATTTGAATATATTTTCAAAATGTAATTTATAGTAATGTCACCCGCTCAAGCTGTATTTTTGGCATCAGTACTCAGGTTAAAACAATCTACCCTCAGAAATCATTATGATTTGTTGCTCAAAAAACATGAATAATAATAATTAAAAAAGGTTGTTGAGCAGCAAATCAGCATAATTAGAATGATTTCTGAAAGATCATCATGTGAAACTGAAGACTGGAGGAATGATGATGAAAATTCAGCTTGCAGCACAGGAATCATTTTAAAATATATTCAAATAGAAAGCAGTTATTTTAAATAGTAAAAATATTTCAAAACATTACTGTTTTTGCTGTATTTTGGATCAAATAAATGCGGGGTTGGTGAGCAGAAGAGACTTCTTTATAAAACCTTAAAAATCTTACTGTTCACAACCATGCTTGTGTAGTTATATAGAGTAAGAGAATTTATTGAATGTTTTTATATATATAGATATAACATTTCTGTCCCCTTCACTTCTGAAATGATGGCTATGCCCCTGAGTAGGACGGAAGGACAGAGGGGGAAAGCAGAAGCAGGAGAGAAAGGAAGAGAGAACATAAGCCTCATGAAGCAACTACAAAAGGCAAATCAATTGCTGAAACCCAGAGGAGCTATCACCAGTGTCTCAGTAGACACCCTACAACCCCATTCCCTGCGTCAAAAATGCTAGAAGCAAAACAGCACACTGATATTAAATCTAAATTGAAGTTCCTGCATGAGGACTGGCACCTTGAAAACAAAGAGGTAGATCAAAGGCATTTTCCTCACATCCAGAATTATCTGGCTACATTAGCAGAGACACTTACAAACAGCAATTATTAAAGCTGATGGAGGTCTTGGGTTGCATAAGGCTGATCGTATTAATTAAATTATCCAATTTCAGATTTGCAGGGCAGAGAATATATAAACATGATTCAACTGACTACAGTGGTACAAAAGCATTATTTAAAAATAATTTTATTTATATAATGTGAAAGAGATAAATGGATAGTTTAATAAAAATGAAATATATAATAAATATAAAACACACTACTTTTAATGAATATAAACTACATGTCAACACATGGAGTATTTTTTTCTTTTTTCGTTTTTTTTTTTTTTTTTTTTTTTTTTTTTTTTTTTTTTTTTTTTTTTTTTTTTTTAGGGAATAGTTCTCACTATTAACAAACTATTAACAATTGACTTTTGCTACTGACAAATTATTGACCTTTGCTTCAATAAACTCATAATTTGCTGCATAATAGTTAGTTGTTAGATTTAGGTATGGAGCAGGATTAAGGGATATAATATATGGTCAGGCATTAATATGTGCTTTATATAAGTACTAATAAGTACTAATAAACAGTCAGTAATATATGCATGCTAATAAGCAACTAGTTAATAGTGAAAATTGCTCCCAGAACGTAAAGGGTGTACTATTACACATATAGTTACAGTTTAGAACAATGGAAGTATTTGAAAGTTCTTTGAAATGTTATTTAAGTTATATAACGTTTTTTTGTATTGCAGTTTTGATTCAATTAGTAGTATAGAAATGTTACACTTCAGCTTCAATTTAAACCGTATATATACCTAAACTACTATCTGTGGTTCAAGCTTCTAACCATGAACAGACTCCCTGTTATTCCTTGGTAAATAACTAGTGGTGAAATCCAGAAATCAGTGTCCTCCTGAAAGCTACAAGTCCCATTTGGTACAGCCAGGATATGCTACGTGACTGGGATGAGGTGCTTTTTTGTTGGAACCCCGTATTTTGCTTTTGCCAAACATTTTGGCATCAACAATTTGAGACAGACGAGAATATTCTTTTGGAGAGCTGTGATTTCCTCCTTGATTTTTTCCCCCAGGTCACCTCTTTGTGCCTTATGCAGAAAGGTGAGTGTATACTCATTCAATCTTGCCATACTGTTCTTTTCAAACGCTTTGAGGATTGTTGTTGTAGTCATTTTACTTGGACAGGGAATTGGTATTCTGTTATCTTCAGGTACACATTTTCTACATGGCCGCAGGTTCTTAGCAATATTTTACACTTTATATCTTTTTCAGCATCAACAATTTCTCTGGGGTCTTCAGACATTTTTTTTTTATCATGGCATGAAACCTACTATGAAGAGACACTCCTGAATAGCAAAAGGAACCAATTTTGCATTCGTTGTACAGGGAAGGGCCATTCAATTCTGAACTCTCCATAATCAACCTGCCATATGGCCAAATAACACATAAGCACTGTTCCAAAACTTAGTGAGATGTCTGCAGAGGAAGCAATTTAAGGCATCATATGCATGTGAAGGTTGTTCCTTAAGATAGTCATCTTAATCATGCTGCCTCCTAAGATACCTCAGTTTAGCCAAATTCTAAGGCAGCATCACATGCATAGTTTCCAGAGAAGACAATTCCAGGCAGGGCTTAGTGAAAATAATCCAAGATGTCAACCGAAATGTTCATTATAAATAAGTGTAACTCAAACCTTGTGAAACAGAAGTGTGCTCAGATCTTAAAAATGGATTTAAAAACAAAAAAGCCTTGCAGTTCATTTAAAATAATGAAACAAAAATTAAGTGTACTTTAAAAGGAAAATATCTTCATGACTATGCTTCTTAACACATTAAGTACACTTTAAAAACATTATTTAAATTAAATTAAAGTACATTTAAAATCTTTATTTTTTAATAATCTTTTGTCATCCTTTCGATGTCACTGTGATGTCTTGACTAAAATTTAAAAGCACATGTAAACGACTTGATAATCATTTTTATTTTTACTTTAATTACATCGAAGTTTTAGTTTACTATAAACGCTCATCAGTACACTTAGAAAAATTATAACATTGAATTAACTAGTTTTATTCAAAATATTATTTAGCATCACTCAATCAACCTAAATACATTAATTTACACTAACAAAATAATTATGGGTTAAATGAGGTAAAAGTGGCTCTTAAAGGTAACAATTTCGTTACCACTTTTTACAGTGTACATTCAACACGTTAACCTTTTTAAAAGAGAATTATATAATTATCAAAAATTTTGACTTAGTTGGGTCACAAAAACCAGTTTTGTTACCTAATTTCATTAGCAATTTTAATCTATAATACATTTTCATTGAATTGCATGCAATTATTTGCCTGAATACATTACATTTACTTGCACTCAAGCAAAGAAAAGATTAAGAAAACTGTGTGTTTTGAGTTTGGTGCAAGTTTCTCACATTGCATCTCACAATGATTGCATATTATGTCAGTAGCATGCAGTCTTTTGTGTCTGTACAAATGGATTTGACCAAACGAGTGTCGATGAAAGCAGTCTGGTTGAATGCATTTTCGACTACTTCTGGAAGTGGTGTAAAGTGGATGAGCTCAACATTTTAGACCCTTAAAGGGCTCATGAACTGCAGAAACCAAAATTCCCTTGATCTTTTAACACATAAGAGGTCATTGTACTATAAAAAAAATCCTGTAAGTTTCAAAATTCAAAACTTTCTTGTTAGTCTAAAAACAGCTTACATTGAAGCCAGTCTGCCAAAACGACAGTTTGTGGAATGTACAACTCTATGATGTAACAGTGTGGCTAAACTCTACCTCGGCAGATAAATCAACGCCTCTTCTTCTACATCGCTGCTTTTAACCCCGCCCACCGATTCACGCATGTAGTATTTACAAGCACACACAGGCTATTATATACGCAGAAACCAAACGATAAGGATGCTCTGAAGACAACAAGACGCTGTACAATGCCAAGTTGTGGTAAAAACAGTCTTTGCATCGCCTTCCTTATGATCCACACATTAGGAAAGAGTGGAGAAATTTTATTTTTAATGAAGTTTCAGACCGTGTTAGTAAGAAGTCCTTTTTCGTTCACTTCATTTTACCATGGATTCGTTTACAAACAAGGCACAATTCGACACGAGATTTTCAAAAAGATTGAAACTAAAAGACGATGCTGTGCCGACTAGGTTATATTGGATCTGACAGTAATGTCGCAACACACGTGTAAGTAACTGTTTTTATTACATGATCACTGTTGCTTTGTCTGTTAAACGGATCGTTTGATATGAGTATTTATGCATTTTTAACCTAAATCACAGCAGCGCCCATCTGTGAAGGACGTAGGCTGTCAAACATATGTAAGTGTTAGCCAATCATAGCAGTGGGCGTTTACTTCCGAGTCTACAATCTGCCACACTTATTCAAACGGAGCAGAGAACAATACAAAATAAAAAACAGAGGCAGTTCATGACCCCTTTAATACCAGGTGAAAACAGGGCAGCAGCTTCCTGTATAGACAGAAAGTAGCTGACTACATTTTAGTATAGATCTTTACGCAAACAAATAATTTGCACTGAGTAAAAGCTCAAAAGACTCTAATAGGGCTGAGGAAAGCAGGCAAAAATATCTCATAATAAGGCTCCATATTTATATTATCTATAACATGGCTTGACAGAGCTTGCTTACCTCAATTGTGCAGAGACTCGAGAAGGGCAAGATATTGTAATGGTTCGCCTGGCTGAATTTTACAGTGGTAACAATTTGTAAGGGCAGGCGAGCTGTGGACTAGGGGTGAAATATGAAGGCTTTAGTGCTGGCCCCCTGGCTCTGCGTTAATAATGGTGGATGAGCTGCAAGTGGAGGCAAGAAGAAGTGCACTGAAAGAACCTCAGATTTAGCAACAGAACTTTAAGCCTGCACAAAAAAGGTTTAAACCTCCAATTTTCTGGATGTTGCAAACAGTTAATTCTTATGCCACACATGAAGCTCCCTGGACAGGCTTGCTGGCTTTACAATCCTATGGAAACTCATGCTTGTAACAAAATTGGGTTTCTAAATCTTGGTCGACATAATTCATGTCTTCCGGAGCTTTCAGAGCAAGAGGATGTACGAATATTCTGACACGCCACATAATGAAAGAAGGAGCAGCAGCGGAAACAAACCACTTTCTGAATTCCGCCTTTAGCAAGAGTGGGATTATTTTCAGTTCGCCAGAAACATTAAGATTAGCTCAAGCTGTGAGTAATGGTTCCAGGCATTAGGGGAAAAGAAATAACGCCAGTGAAACCAAGAGGAGAACACATAGCAGTTTACAACTAGACAGCATCAGCCATAATAGACTACGAATTGTGGGAACAAAACTAAATCAAGCCTTTAGCAAACATGATATATGTGGCACTAATGATCACATGATGTATACACCACAGGCATTGCTAATGACATACTATATGATTCAGGCTTAAAAATAGATATTTCAGACTATTTCATGCCATCAACTGAAGTGAAAATGGACGGGATTGATTTGAAATGCAAGCTGCAGGAGTATCATTTGCTTACAGTCTGTTTTGATGCAGCATAATTACTGTATATAACAAACAAAATTATAGCCATAATTGATTTCCCTAGTGAGGATATTGTGTCATATGAGTGCAGGTCTGTCAAATGCATCTTGTTTGTCAAACTGACCATCTGTTATATTTGCTTATATGTTAAAAGGATAGATGATCCAAAAATAAAAATTCTTCATCATTTACTCACCCATACACTCTTAAAAAAATGAAGGTTCCAAAGGGGGGTTTTCACTGAGATGCCATAGGAAAAAAAACATTTAAGGTTCCCAAAAGAACCTTTCAGTTAATAGTTCTTAAAAGAACAATTTTTCTTATTGTGAAAACATTTTAATAATCTAAAGAACCTTTCTCCGCTCCAAAGAACCTATGGTGCAATAGATGTTAAAGGTTCTACATGGAACCATCAACGCCAATAAAGAACTTTTATTTTTAAAAGCGCATGTCGTTCCAAAACTGTATGGCTTTCTTTGTTCTGCATACCACAAACTTTGAATTTTTGAAGAATGTGTTATTGTCCATACAATAAAAGTCAATGGGGTACAAAAACATCTGTATGTTTTATGTATGGACTAAAACATCATCTTGTGAGTTCATGCAGAAGCAAGTGAGTAATACGGTTTTGGAACAATATGAGGATTGAGTAAATAATTATTTTGGGGTGAAAGCAAAAAGCAGCACACTCCTCTCCAAAAGAGAGGGAAAACATGCCAAAATCGGCCAGAGGTTTTTTACACATCACACAAACAATGTGGGAGAGAAATAAACCAACACAATGCAGAGGATTTTTTTGTTTTTTTTGTCTCAATTCTATGAAGAAGCTCCCCATAGGCATAGTTTTTGATCTGAAGTCAGTGCATCTGGAAGCTGAGGGTTTCCCTTCATACCACAGCATACTGGTATCACATTCTATGTTTATCTGAAACAGGTGGGCTGCCTCTGTAGTGAGAGTAGGAGAGCGTTTCCATGAGAACTGTGCCTGCTAAGTATTCACAGCCAGTATGAAAACTATGTGGCGCTTACTACTAGTTACGCGAGGCCAGAGCGAAACATTTAAGAAGGAATTGTAGCTATATGCGTACAGAATAGTAACTCAATTGAACCGTTTTAGTACATGAGTAAAGTCAATCTTACCTGCTCTGACAGACAGACGTACGTTAACAGAGGTTCATTTTGTTGAGTAGCTCCTGTATAGGCTGAAAGAAATGTGTCAAGCAACTTTGCACCTGAAAAAAAAAAGATGCATGTTTAAATGAGGAATGTCTATATAATCTTTAATAAATGTGAGATGTCTGAACGTGATAGTTTCTTTTCATAGAATCGTCAGTAACCTGAAAACATGGAGGCTGCGGTCTGTTACTCATTTGTTGCAATTGATTCGCTAGATTTGTGTATATTAAACCTCGCGACTGGTTGGTAACAATGAATAATACTGTATTCGTTACATTATAATGTGGTGTGGTGAGTAAATTCGTTGTACTTACAAAGACGGTGTGTGTATTCCGGTGGACTCCAACACTCGCTGTTGACTTGCTCTTCTGTAGTTCGGTTTAATCCACAGTGAATGCGCTCGGTGCGCGCGGCTCAAGTCTCCATGGAGCAGCGGTGATGCGCGCGAGCTGTACAGCGGTGGCGTTCTTCATTTGACAGTTCAGACAATGAAAACAACTAACATAAACATGCACAATCCAATCAAGTTGTAGACTCGAGGCCAGGCTGATTTAAGAAACTGTATCTCGCGGCGAGACACAAGAGCGTCTTACGTTCAAGACGAGACGTGACATAAAACCGAATTCGAGTAAAAAAGTAACTGACGAAAGATCTTCCAGATGTTTAGTAACACCAGCTACAGCCCATTCACATAATTCCAAACACTAGAAAAATGCCTAAAATAAAAAGCCTGCTTCCAGCAATGGGATTTTAGGGGGAAAAAGAGAGTGCTGGAAAAAAAATAGGCTTTGTATAAAAAGCGGAGATTATATTATACAGTGGAGGGTAAAGAGAAAGGGGAACGTATTAGGAGAATGATCAGAGCCGCACATGGACGTGTGGAGCCAGAGGGAGTGAATGAGAAGATGCTAACTATACGCTCACATCAGCATCAACATCAGCCTCGCCATGCGGATGGAGAAGAGGAGACGGGCGGGGTATGCTGGAAAAGGTCATATGGAAATGAACAGTTTCTTTTTTCAGCGAATGGGATTGTGCAGAAGTCCGAGACAGGGTGCGAAAAGCAGCGTGGACTGCAGAAAGAGGGGAGGGGACATTTTGCTACAACGCGTGCAGGTTTGCCGGAGTGTCGCTAGCAGGCAGAGCGAGCCAACACTGGACGACAATTCATCAAATTGGCACTGATGTAGCATAGACATATTAGAACTGCTAATTACGTTGGCTAGAGTGTAAAAACACGTGCACATTAGAAGGGCTAAATCAATTTTGTACCCTCAACGTTGTACCCTCTGACCCCTCTACTGGTGGCACTGATTCCATAATGACACTTTGCAAACAATAACTGTAGTGGTCCAAAGGTGAGCAGCAGTTTTATTGAATCACTTGTCAGTAATAAGAATCAAAAATTGAATCACTTGTATGTAATAAAAAGTTAGCATCTAGTACATTTTCTTCATTTTTTCCCCCCTTTCCCTTCATGTATCTGTTTTGCATCATACTAACAGATGATCTTCCTTTATAGGTTGAAGAATAAGAGGTGATTAAGGAAAATTACCTGAAGGCAAAGTCTCTGCACTGTAAAAAATGACCGTGAATTTAACGGTAAAAGACTGTAAAAATGCTACCGTAAAAACCTGTTAATTGGTTATCAGTAAAATTCCATACTATATACGGTGAATAACTGTATTGGACATTACATGTATTGGACATAAATTTTACGGTAGTATACCGTTTTTGGAAGTGAAAAATACCGTATAATTTACAGTGAATAACCGTAAATTGACATTCCCAGAATTCCCTGCGTTACATTTCAAATTTGATGTTGTTTTTGTTGAAATAACTATGTTCCTTCTTAGTTTTTTCTTATCAGTTTTGTATATTAGGGTTGTGTGTTACACCTAATGTTGTTAAATTAATGTTTATTGCATTATTTCAGTGTCATGTGTGTTACCATGATGGTGTTTAGCGTTTGTGTGAATGACATGTGCACCTTCTATATAAGCTATTATTTAAAAGCTGCTTGTGATGAGCTTTGATTCATCATGTGACTTTCTCATCACCTCCTGCATTTGGTGGTTATCAGTGTATTACAAAGGTACAAAACAGATTTCAGTACTTCAATAGGTTGGTATATTAACATTATATCAGTTAATGAAATTACGGTATTTAACTGTAAATTTAAGTTAAAACCTAAAACGTTGCTACCGTATTTTTTACGGTAAAATTCCGGTAACCACAGCTGCCGGTGTTTTACCGTAAAACCGTAAATTTTACGGAATTTTTTTTACAGTGTGGCTGTGGAATTAAATTCCCATGCTGAGAAAAAAAAAGCCTAGACTGGTTCACTTGTCTTAGCTGGTTTCTCATTCTCCTGGTTGGCTGATTTTATAGGGTGTTGGCACTTTTAAACTTTTAAGCCATCCCTGGACCAGCTTGGCCAGGCTTGGAGACCATCTCAAACCAGCTAAGGCCAGCATATCTGGTTTGAAATAGTGTTTTAATTTTTTTTTATTGCAGCACTGTCACTGCAATGAAAACACAAAAATGATAATAACAGTATTAACAATATAATAAACAGTAGTAGGACCTTTCATTTTTATTACTCTGCAAGGACCTCAAACATGTGTCCATCCAGGATGCTGTCAATGTTCGCTATCTACATCTTTTGCCAGCTGCAAAAACATTATCTATCTTTTTCAAATTCAATGCAAGGTTGTATTCACAAATTCAGTTGGCAAATTGGCTGCATTATATATTGTTTTTACCCATTTTTATGCATTTACATAAATTTCACTAAAACACCTGCAGAATGCTCATTTGGATGTGCACATCTGTGTGTGTGTGTGTGTGTTTTAAAAGAGCCATACTCTGTCAGTCATTCACATTGGGAAAAACATGACAGAGAACTAAAACTGCTAAATCAAATGTGAATATCCAACTCACAAAAAGTGAGCCTTCGCGTTATATGTCTATGACAGGAATAACATGATATTTATCAAGCAACCATTTCTCAATTTTGTTCCTGCAAGAATGTCTTAATATAGCTACAAAAAGGAATTGACCTGCATGTACAACAGACACGGACATTCTACAGCGTTATATACTTAGTAAAAATATCAGATATTTAACATATGCAGTAAAATACACAGTAATGGGTCCTATTAACCTATATATTTCTGTGTTCTGCAGGCATGAGTCATAAGCAAAGAAATAACCGACTCCTTCTGTTGACTCAACAAAGATCTCTTCTGCCATCTACAGTTCAAACGGAGAAAGTGCACATTGTGACCACAATTCTTGAACAGAAATTACACCAAAAACATATAAATGAATACAAGTGTTAAATAATTTTCACTTAAGTCAGTATAATAAACAGCAAATCATTCAGGGTAAAGACCAATAATAAGTAGGCTACTCTCCATAATAAATTAATTTAAATTATAACTGAACAAAGCATATACTCTCTGTACAAAGACTGATGTTATTACACGGATAGCAACACCAACTAAATTGCACTGTTTTGAACTCCACTTCATGCAAACAAAGTTACACGAAGTGTTTCTTTTGCAAATTCTCTCGCGGCGGCGGCTGCGTCCTCTTCCGCGAGACTGGGGCCCGGATGAGGTAAACAAGTCACGGGACAGTAAAGGCTCGCGAAACCCTATCGCAACAGTGACGTTACATCAGAGAGCGCCCAAAACACCCTAGCAGCGGGCTGCGATTGGCTGATCGAAGAAGCCGAAAGCGCCCTGATTGGCCGAGAGCGGAGAGCTACTGTAAACGACCACGAACAACAATATCCGAGCCGAAATGAGATCATACACACAGTAGTGATAACAACAACCGGACTGGAAATTTGCCACTCTACTGCTTGCGGCGAGAAGACAATCATTTCGACTAAATGTCACGAAAAACGGGATCTTTTTTCCATTATTTTTGGCCGACGACGTTTTCAGATGAGCACGACTCAACCTTGGACATATGAAACTTATATAAAGTAGCAATTATAGCTATTGTTGTTGTTTGGGTGTGTCACATGCCATGAGGCAATCAATATATGTTGAGAACTGGAGAAGCAACTCTTAAGCGTACTGGAGATAAGAAGGAATAGTATCTAGTGCCACTGACAACTGAGACGAGCACATTCATATCTATTGTCCTGGAATTCGTCCAGATCCACAGGTATGTATTTAGGAAAACCAGCGATTGCTAGTCTCAATTTGAAGAAATTCATCTAACAGTCAAAGTTGATCATTTAATACCAAATAATATTAGATCATGAATTGTTTTATCCCCTTTAAATTGCAATATTAATATCATACTATTCTCTTATCACCAGCTCTTACAATGGATAACACACTGCATGACCATCAAGATGATTCCAGCACCTGGAATGACAAAAAGAAAGGAAGAGAAGAGACAATCAAAAACCAAGGACAACATCAGGATCAAACCTTGCCAAACATTTCTCCTCAAGGTGAGAACTTCAGAGAACCACACTGGCCATTAAACAGGTCAGAGTTTCAGGATATTCATTATAGATTGACCTAGATTTAACGAATGTTTCTGTTACCATGTGACGACGTGCTTTTGCAGGGCGTGTGCGGCTCTATTCGGAGTCTCAGGTGTATACGGTGAGCCGCTGGCAGGAAGCAGAGCCCCAGGATGGAGCATTGGCGGAGGAGAACGGAGGAACGGGAGATGGACTTCCATTCAGAGGTCGTTCTCAGTCTGCTCCTGCTGCTCTGTGGAAAGCAAAGAAGTACGGGCGACAGCTGAGGAGAATGAGCGATGAATTTGACACATGGCTCGACAAAGGGGTGAGCTTGCCATATGGTACACTGAATGCATTTCTATTTAATATACTTTAAACTTAGTATTAAGTCGTTTCGTTGTTCCTAGGAGGTCAAAAGAGCGAACAGCCAGAAACAGACCTACCGAGGATGGTTCTCGTTCCTCTGGAGTTCCAAAGAAGAGGAGGGCAGAGAATGAAGTAGCCATGCTTTAAACAGCATAAGAACAGTTACCAGAGAGCTGCACTCAGATGAAGGCTGGTCTGATCACCATCATGGCCTTTTTGTCAATCAATGTGCTCAAGCTAGTACAAAACCAATCTGAGAGAATGGTATAACCTCTGCAATAACGAAGGTTTATATAAAGGAATTGTCAGTGTTAATTCAATTTGACAATCTTAAGAGGGACAATCTCTTCTAAAATATTACAGTTCATTGGACAATCTTTCTATATACTGATTCAAAAAAAGAAACTCTATTTAAAAACTATTTATTGATATGTATTAAATTCATATTTGACAAAGAAATGTGTTCTATGATGTATTTTATAGATGGATATATAGATGTGCGTTTTGTTGTACTAAAGGCTGGAGCGGTTGCTTGCAAAATGTAAATAGAATTCAAGGACTGTGACACTGGATAAAGTCAGTTGTGTGAAGTACAGGTTAGTGACGGTAACAATAATACGGGTAAAGTTATTTCAGTTCATTTGTTGCTGCATCTCAGGTTTGTTTTTTAATGCCAAACTGTTGTGGTGAATAACTAGTAAGATTGGATGAAATCAATTGTTCTGCCATCTCTTTTATGCCGACTATACTTGGATATGTCACCAGGAAAACAATTCCTCACTGCCTTTCATGTACATATTTCTTGATTGTAGAGTTGTCTGTAGTCTCTATTGGATTTTTTCTTTTTATATTCCATCTACTGGTCTTGTATGTAAATTAACATTCAATTTCTGCCAAACGTATGTGCAGATGAACAACACAAGTTCTGTTTCTGTACTATCAGCCTTGATGATACTTTCATTCCTGTTTCAAGCTCCTTGTACATATTTATACTCGTTCCCATAGATTGAGTAATGGATGAACTGTTTAAATACTTTTTAAAACAATCACACGTTTTTATCTTTTTTCTATCATTTTTTCAAAATAAAAGATTTTCTGGCTGAATTTAGTGTTATGTTATTTGGTCAAAGTGTCCATGATAAAGAAGACAGGCAAATCTTTGTATTAATCAGTTTTTTCTGTCATTAATTCAAATATAAATTTTTGGTGGGTCACCACCTTATACAAACTAAATTAACCATGCACAAAAAAAGGTTAACTATGCATAAAAATACATCGTATGACCATATTTTTGACTTTTAATTGAAAAAAAAACAAACATAAATCACATGCTCATCAATGGTGTATTCAAGTCATTGCATGTAAAAATTGCATTTTTATTTATTTTACTACTAAAGCAAGCATCACATCATTGACTCTATTCACAATGATAATTTAATTTGCTGGATTTTACATTTATTATGCCTTGGGATCAGTAAAGAAATTGTCATATGTTCAGGCTTAAGCTATTTTGCTAGAGTCTCGTTTACAAAACCTTGTTCCACAGTTTAAAGCATCCAGCCTCATTATATCCATCTCACTTAGCTGGAAGTCAAACACCTGTGCATTCTCCTGCACTCTGCACGGCTGCGAGGACTGAGGCAGAACTGAGATGCCTTGCTGCACAGCCCACCTCAGGAGAACCTGGGCAGGGGTCCGACCACAGCTCCTCACTATATCCAGTACCTCGGGCTCCCTCAGGAGAGCTCCTTTACCCAGCGAAGAGTAGGCTTGGAAATGAATGCCTGTCTCCATACATAATTCCCTCAGTTCCCTCTGGATCAGCTTCGGTTGACACTCAATCTGAAGAACCGCTGGGGGGATGCGGCAACTCATGAGCAGCTCCATAATGTGCTTTGCAGTGTAGTTTGAAACCCCTATGGCCTTGAATCGCCCGCTGGCGTAGAACTTCTCTAGGGCCGCCCAGCTTTGCGCTCGATACTCTGAATGACGAGAATCCCCTGGGTCAAGACCCTCCACCCCAGGCCAGTGCACTAGATAGAGGTCGATGTATTCACAGTCTAGTTGCTCCAGACTCCTCAGGCAGCCTTCCTTTGCCCTCGGCCCATGGTCTGACGGGGAAAGCTTGCTGATAATGAACACATCTTCACGGCTTAGGCCATACTTGGGCAGCAGCTCTTTGAGGACTTGCCCTAGATGTGCCTCATTTCCATAAACTGCACCTGTGTCAAAGGCTCTGTATCCAGCCTGAAGTGCAGAAGTGACAGCTTTATTCAGCTGCTCATGGTCCTGGAGCTTGTATGTGCCCAAACCCAAAAGTGGCATTTGTACTCCTGACATCAACGTAACTGATGGTACTATCATTTTTATAACACTACAAACAATTCAGCCCCGAAAAAACATAAAAATATTGTTTTTTAAAGAAATTCTGCCACTTTTTAAAATTATTTGGTTAAAATCACGATATAGAAAGTAATGACAGCTCTTTTTTTCTTCTGTATTGTGTATTCGAGGGACATAAATTATTGAAAAAGATCAAATGCAGGATGGGTTCTTGGTTCTATCCATTGGTTGAACTGCAAGAAAGGA
Source organism: Sinocyclocheilus anophthalmus (assembly GCA_018155175.1). Taxonomy (NCBI): domain Eukaryota; kingdom Metazoa; phylum Chordata; class Actinopteri; order Cypriniformes; family Cyprinidae; genus Sinocyclocheilus; species Sinocyclocheilus anophthalmus. The sequence goes on from JADLZN010010615.1 coordinate 326,306, forward strand.
ACAGAGTTTAAGATGACTAAATGAGAAGTCTGTTGCTCCTCTAAAAGATTATAACATTTTATTGGAAATTATGAGGTAAAAAATATACAAAGATGAATTGTACACAACAAGATCAATAACTTGTAGCTTGTGGTTTGTAAATTCTGAGAAGGTAGAGTTATTTATTATTTTCCTGACCTTGTATCTTTGGCTTGCTAATGAATTTAAGTTTAAATTGGCTAACTAAAGACCAACAATGCTTAAAGTCATTAAGGTTAATAGCTCACCACTTAATCTTAAGAATTAATGGAGATATTACTAGAAGACCTACAGCTCCATTAGCCGCTTTATATTAAATAATGATAATCATGCATACATAAAAGTTATATAATCAGAATCTTAGAAATGTGAGCAATGAATGTTTGCGTATTACTACGTGTACTAGTAACTTTGTTTTAAGTTAAAGTTTATACTCACGCACGTAAAAGAGCTGACTGGAGAGTCAGAACGCTGTGCAAATTCAAACACAAAGCGCGCCAAATTGCGACAGGATCCGCGTGCTCTTACAGCACGTGACGCCGTACATCCGCTTTCCTGAAATGAGATGATGGATGTAGGATTTCTTTTCGGGCAGCGGAGGGCGCTTTTATTGACGCTGTGGTCATTTAAATGGTCAGTTATTACCATCAGTAATGGTCAGTTACTCTTGTATTGTGTGTGTGTTCGGGGAAAATGGGGGTAGGGACGAATGCAGAATTGCGGAAAATAGCTGGGCAATGAGGTAAACAAATCCACGACACAGGAAAATGATTAAATAACCAGCATGTTGCCTTTATTCACGGATATGAGAAGCACATACATGGAAATGAGCATTAAAGCAAAATATGAAACACTTGATCAAAGTTATTTCCATTGTAAGATACTATACATCGTATTTATTGCATTCTCATATGTGACCTTGGACCACAAAACCAGTCAAGGGTAAATTTTTCGAAATTGAGATTTATACATCATCTGAAATCTTAATAAATAAGCTTTTCATTGATGTATGGTTTGTTATGATAGGACAATATTTGGCCGAGATACAACTATTTGAAAATCTGGAATCTGAAGGTGCAAAAAAAAATCAAAATCAAAATACTGAGAAAATGGCCTTTAAAGTTGTCCAGATGAAGTTCTTAGCAAGCATATACTAATACAAAATTAAGTAACATTTACAGTAGGAAAAGTAAAAAATTTTTCTTTTTTTTTCATGGAACATGATCTTTACTTAATATCCTAATGATTTTTGGCATAAAAGAAAATTAATGATTTTTAACCCATACAATGTATTTTTGGCTATTGCTACAAATACCCCAGCGACTTAAGACTGATTTTTGTGCTCCAGGGTCACATATTATATACAGCACCGATTATGGAAAAACTGTTTAAAGGTGAGAAAATGCCCCATTAGACCCCTAGAGATTGTGCATTTCTTTTGGATAACTTTGTTGTTCTTTGAAGGTTATAGTTCTGAATCTATGAACTTCTTATAGTGCTCTTCTGGTCTAAACAAAGCAGGGCCGTATTCACAAAACATCTTAAGGCTAAAAGGAGCTCATTAACTCGGCCGATTTAGGAGGGAAAGACTTAAACATAATGGGGTTGTCCGTCCTAAAATTTATTGCTAAGAGTTATTTCACAAAGCGTTTGCCTAAAACTAAGGTAGCTCCGAAACCTCTGTGAACCGTGAGAGTACGTGAATGAGGAATCCTCAGACACTAGACCAAGCACAAAAATATCCTTAAATGGCTGTGCCGGCAATCGCCTGGGATGTAAACATTTTAGAACATTTGATGCTAAAGGACTTTTAAAAGGTATGGCCTTGTTTGGAGGTTTACCCTAACTCACCTAAACTACTTGGTATATCGTGTTTTCAGTAAAGCAGCCATATGAACTTTTGTTGCTCTAGCGGTTAATAAACAGAACTGAACACATCCCGCGGAAGAACATTCCAACCGGAGCTACTTCTCTAAGTTTATGGCTATGGCGATTCACGCAGGTATGTGTAACTCCGCAGCGGTGACGACCCGACCAAGCAACAATACTCCAAATATAAGTACTTATAAGTGTACCGTAGTGATTCGGAAATAAGACAAAAACGCGGTTTGGAAGAAGAATTCATGATGTACTCGCTCATTATATATTTTTGGGTGCAAATTGATGACTTTGAAATGAACAGAAAGTTACATAGTGCTGCTTAACCAGTTGGGTAAGAAGTAACAGCTGTTCTTGTGTTCAGTTTTTTTGTTTGCATGTCTTACTATCAGCCAAGAATGATTCTACTCTGTTAATTAAAAGGCTGATTATATGCATATCTGCTAATTGTTTACGAGGAGCACACATAAGAGGCTGACAATTAACTGAACATATACTTGTTTAATTAGAGACATTTAGTCTGCATTTTAAAATCTTTATTTGAATGTGGCAATTATCATTTTTATTTTAAAACTTTTATTTGAATATGGCAACATAATATTGTAGAGCGCGATATTTCTATGAATAAATCTGACAGACTATCAGCCAATCACTGTGTGCATAGGCTGACATCATCCATAGCAACGAGGTAAACCCTTATTCTAGCTTACAGGGTCATAGGATGCCCATTTCCACAGGTGATATGATTATTTAGGTCTATGGCAAAGTCGTTAACATCGTGGTTAGTTTCTCAATTTAGTGTTACACACCACAAACCAACACCAAATCCTTTTCAGATCAAGCCGTTTTTTGTAGCTTTTTCCTTTAAATGTTAATGAGTTCTGCTTGCCCCGCCCCTCTCTTCCGAGCTGCTTTCTGAGGGACTGTTTACTTTAGCTGCATTCATTTTGAAACTTGCTAATTAGCACATTATTATTAAAGGCGATTTGCAAAGATTCATTACAAAACATTATACTCACTTCTTCTGTAGATGAGGCAGGATCATGAATGATTCGCGCAAACGTAAGACGCATTTATGTAGACCAGGGGCGCATTCCCTTCAAAAACAAACATAAATCACTGCGTCTTCATCAGCTCAGATATCGGGAGTAAATGACAACTGCTATGTTCATTATTACATCCAACAACAGAGCACCTCAATCGCTTGTTAGGAGTCATTTGTGTCTACATCTGCTCCAGCAGTGAAACAATGGCGCCAGGGTGGTTAAGGTAAGACCAGTCGCCAGTCTGTGCTGAAACATACGGGCAAATCAAACTATCATGGGAGGGGCTGCTGTGTGACATATCCAGAACGGCATCGGAGATCGGCTCGATTTGAGAAAGGAGAAAACATTTAACCAGATAACAAAAAAAACACGGGGTGGATTTTTCATTATTTGTTTAGGGTGGGGGGGTGGTGGTTGTGCACACACTGCCAACACACATTTCAGTTCAAACAATTTGTAAAAGTGCATGAAGCATCCTATGACCCCTTTAAAACTTCTCTCTATTCCTCGTAAAATGGTCTCGCAGCTGTGTGAATAGGTTTAAGAGAAAACTCTTAGCTAAAAACTTTTACTGCCATTTAGGAGAACTCTTAGTGGTAAGATAAAATGTTTTGTGAATACGGGCCCAGATAAACAAGTCCTAACCTCCCACAACTGCACATTTGATCTGCTGTCACAGGATATCCTACTCAAACACAAGGCTTCACTGACTACTGTCTGTATGAAATTCTTTATCAGACTGAAATCAAATAATCTTATGTTCATTCTTATATGGGGCATTCTCAGAAAACAGTACCCATGTGTGCAATAAATGTCTAGGACCAAAAACTAACAATTTAATAAAATAAATTTTTTTTTTTACCTCATTGCACCTGTAGGACGGCCTTGCACCACAATATTCAGATTAGTGGATAATAATAATAATAACTGTTTTTCAGTTATAAATAGATGGTTATTGCCTTGCAAATCACTAGCAGTTAAATGCTAAATCTCTGAATAATTTGAACTCAAGATTATTTAGAAGTTAGTAATTTATATACAGACCTACTGCACTTATGTTAAAAGGACGGTGATCAGTGCAGCAATTCTACATTAGTCAATGGTTATATTTTATTTTACAGCATAACAGTTTGGAAAAAACTGAAGGAACAAGGACAATTTCAATAAAAATATTGTCTTTACATAACTAAAATATTATAATGACGGAGACAAACATTGAGATGTACAACAAACATTTAGAAATGCAATAATTTTAAATGTACTTCAAATCTATTATGTGACAAGTAAAAAAAAAAAAAAAAACATAATAATAATAATAATAATAATAAGTACCTATATATACTAATATTAAATCAGAGACAAAGCACACAAATGACACTGTTTCCTGACAAATATCTTAATGTCTACATATATGAGTCCATATTTCTGTTATCTTGTACTTATGATTAGATTTTACTTTCACTACCCTAAAATCTTGAAATGACATGACATTTTGGTATTACTTATTTAGAATTCACCTTGTCCTTTAAACGATCATTAGAAATGCTAAGCAAAAGGCAGCCAATGAAACTAAGGAATTTAAAAAGTTGCTTATATTCACTAAATCTCAAAGTAAACTCATCATTCCCATTAGAAACACGTGTACGAGAAGTCATAAGCTGGTGACTGGAGTACTTCAAATGAGGCATGTAGCACAAGAAAGGGAAGAAACAAAAGGTATAGTTTGACGTTAAGGAGTAGTTTATGGAGTACAGACTTCTGTCAGTGCAGCTCTACTGAAAGGCTGGGAGGAGAAGAGGTCAGTCACTTTATAAACACTTGACGGACATCATGAAACAACTGCACTGATCCACATCAGGATGAAGCGTTTCAGGAACAGTATGTGACTGTTCTAATAATATCACCAGTGAAAAAACTAAAGCAAGTCAAACAGGCTCTACTAGCACACAGACACATACAATAACGTGCAACGTGACAAGAACAAAAGTCCTAACAATCCAGCTTGAAATGCTACTTACCTTCACTTTTAACTCACCCATCCTGAGCCACACCAAGCTGTTACAGTAATTCGAAACAGAGCATCATACATTCATTAATCTTGGCCAGGGGTCATCGTGGAACAAAAAGAAGATTAAGTGACTTTAATTTACTGAGGTTTAAATTTAATGCCTTTGGCCTTTATATGAAGGGTTCAAGCGGAAAGTGCAGTTTTTATACGAATCTATTTGGCACTTTACACATGAGTGATCAAGTCAAAGGACATTTCTATTATACGAATGATAACGTGAGCGAGTGAGACATGAGGTAGAAATTAAAGAGACTCAATTAAAAACGAGTGACATGAAAACGTTGCGTCTGAGTCAGTCGAATTTTTATTCAGGCGGCAAGATGACAGCGACTGGTAGAACAAGAATCTGTTTTCATAGGTTTAAATCAAAACAAGCATAAGTTTCGAACCTGCTCGAGTGGACAATATGATAAAGAGAGCGGTTTCGGATAAACAGTCGAGAAACAGGCTTTTTACAAACGTACATTTTAAACAGAAGTGTACGCTAACAATAGGCAAACAGCAGTAGTACAAGTAGGACAGGAAACAATGTTGAGTATTCAGTAATATTTTCAATCACAAGCACGTCCATTATAATGTGATGTCAAAATAAGTCTTTATAATCTTTAAAAACTTTCTCAGAGTCTGCGGAGTCGGCAAATCAGCTGTTTGTCTAATACAACGAGATTTGGAAATACAGTGTAGATATTGCACTAATGATTCAGTGTTGTTTTTTTATTTATTTTGCGGTTGGCGGCTGGTCAGTCGTTCGCTTCCTTTGACCGGTGGTGCTTTATCCTAGGATGCGGAATCCGAAAGTTGAACGGCTGGTAGATGCGATGTGCTCGGTTAGCCGGTAGGATGTGATTGGTTGATCAGTCAGTTAGCACACAGCTCCGCCCACAACAACCTCTTTAACCATTTCCTCTCTGTTCCTTCCCACTGGTCTCACTCTCAAGAGATGAGATTCAATTATTGAAAAAAACAAAAAATATATAATTAAAAAAAAAAACAACAGTATAAATTTTGGTTATGGAGTCCCTTTAAAAAAATTAAAAAATCAAATTACCTCCAAATAACTCTCTGACTCGTGCGAAACACTTGAATATTCTTAAATACCAAAAAAACAAAAAGGTAAACATTCAACACGACTAATTTTCTGTTGGGTAGACTATGCATGTTGAAATATCAATGCAAAAAAAATGTATATATTCAAGCGATCTATTGCATTTTTGAAGTGCATGCTAGAGTAAAATTAACTGTGTGAGTAAAAAAAAAACAAAACAAAACAAAAGAACCAAATTCTTTAAAGAAAACTCAAACCGATAAGCCTGGCAAATATAATACAACAGAACATGCTATAAAAATTCATGTATATTTAAAAAACCCGTTTTTTTTTTTTTTTTTTTTTTTTTTTTCCTATTCTTTTTTTTGGCTGTTCCTTCATAGGGCGGAGGTAAATTTATTAGTTAAATGAGAGAAGAATACAGTATTAGTGGACGGTGACGAAGTATGAATCAAGAAAAGACGATAGACAACTATCACAGATTAAAAAAATAAAATAAAAAAAAATCACCCCTAACTCCCTGATGGTAAGCCCCTCTTAGATTACTCAGCAACGCTTAGTAGTAGCTACGGCTGAAGCCATTGCTGTACTTGTCCTCCAAATAATCATCCTTATCAAAGCCTGAGCCAAGAGAGTAGCGCTGATAGTGAGAGGAAGGAGCAGCGGGAGGGGGAGGGGGCGCAGAGCTAGCGCCATTGCGGGCGAAACCCCGGGAAAAGCCGGCAGAAGAGGGTGGAGGGGGAGGCGGAGGCAGGAGAGAGCGGCGACCGCCAAGAGGACTGCGCTCACGGTAGTAGCGATCGGCGAGAGGAGGCGTGACCGGCCGCTGAGGGGGAGGAATGCGCCGGTCGTATGGATCCCGATCGTAAAAACGTGGGGATGGGTCAGCATACGGGTCGTGGCGAAGGCTCCTCTCGTACACATCGTGCTCATAGTAGGCGCGGGGTGGCGGCGGTGGGAGAGGAGGGGGTGGAAGTCGGCCACGAGGCGGATAGTATTCACGGGGAGGCGGGCGTGGGGGGACAAAGTGAGGATGGTGGTGTGGGTGAGGTGGATAGTGATGCGGCGGAGGAGGAAAATAGTCCTCCTCTCGGTCATTTCTGGATGGGTTACTGCGTGAGAGGGACACAAAGACCTTTTGGCCCTCCAATTTGGAGTGGTTAAGCTTTGAAATGGCCTCCAGAGCCTCGCTTTCCCTCTGCATGTGAACGAATGCATAATTCTTCACAATATCGCACTCCACCACCTTGCCGAATGGCTGGAAGAGCTCCTTGATTTTGGCAGCGGTGACACCATCGGGAACATTGCCCACGTAGATCTTGGTGGCATTGCGTACCTTGGTGGTGGCGTACTCGACGGTGATGCGGGAGCCGTTGACCTCGTGCTTGTGCAAAGCGGAGACGGCTTTCTGCGCCGCCTCTTCCTCATCCATGTGCACGAAGCCATAGTTTTTCAGAATGTCACAGTCGGACACGGCGCCGTACTTCTCAAACAAAGCACGGAGCTCGTCTTCTGTGGTCGCTGATGCTACATTGCCAACAAATATCTTCACCATTTTGGACAGGAAGAACAGCAGTGCGTTTTGGGATCAGTCTTTGGTTGATTCGCAAGGTATCGAACGATGAAGTTCCTAAGAAACAAAAACAAAGTCAAATAAACAGGCAAAATATATGCAAATCAACTTTACCAAGAATTTCACATGTAAAACACACAGAACAAACCACAACTTCCATGCTGCCATTCATAGATTTTCACTGGTATTTAATAATAATTAATGCTTAAATCATAGGAATACAAGTTAAACTATGTATTATTATTACTGGATTATGAAGTCAGATTCACATTGGGGTCCTCATAATCCGGTTGGGGTTTATGTAACTATAATTAAGTATTGTCATTATTGCAAAATATAGGCTTTATTGTAAATTACTACACAATTACTACATGGCTGTGCTAAATGATAGTTTAGCCACCACGCTACAAAAACAGAGCCGGCTCTTACGGCTCCCAAATGGCTCTTTATTTAGTATCACTCAGCCTTCTATTTTAGCCCAATTTAGCAATTGTGAATAGTTTGTGTGTTGGTAAGCAATTTTTTATTCAGTTTTTTCATAAAAGCCTTATTTTTATGCTTTTTTCCTACACGGATACTATTACTTAACATTTTAATAAAACTTTGATAAAACACTTTAGTCTTTAGTGCAGGATGGCATTCAGAAATATCAGATGCCTCAGCTTGGATGTGCTGATGCGATTTCTCCTCTCTTGTCCTGTTTTGAGAAGACTCTCTCTTCAGAGAGAGGGACAGATGTTGCAACAATGCAGTGTCTTCCAACTTCAACCAACGCTTGCGTTTAAATCTGGCTCCCCCGTCTCTGTGTGTACCTGGCCTGTACCACTACACTCGCTATCTTCGGAGCGTGTGTCCCCCTTCCTGCTTTCATATAATGGTATGATCCTAGTCTGTCTCCCATGAGATTAGCCGCATGTGTATTTTTTTTTTTGTAACGAAAAAAAATATTCATTAAAATAAGGCTTTTATGAAAACACTAAATTAAAAAAATTGCTTACCAACACACAAACCATTAACAATTGCTAAATTGGTGTAAAATAGAAGGCTCCGGTTGAAGATTCGGCTCTCCCCGGCGGGAGTCGGCTCTTCTCGTTCGCGAACGACACCTCACTACTTTCCGCATGTCTCCCATCGGCCATTGAGAATGAGCTAGACACTCGCGGCTGCCGCATACCGTGTGAAAGGGCCTTAATGGTTTCACTTTCAGGCTATAACGTATAAAACCAGACAATTTCTGGTTCAGTCTTTTTTTTATCTTATGTAGTCAACTCGAACTGGGTTGAAAATCCGATGAAAAGATCTGTGATTAATGTAGCAAAAGATGATCTGCATCTCAATCATGCAACGGCTAAAGCTATCGTGCTAACGCTAGCATCTATTCGCGCCAGACTGAGGAAGTAACGTTAAATAAAATATTTTACTTTACAGACACTACAACCCAATAGCATTGGCTAAGAAAATAATCTCACATTGTAAAACAAATCAGCGCGATTAATTACAATTCAGTATTCTCGGTTCACTTGAGGACGACGTTCAGTATAGAGAGAGACTATCGGACAACGGAGTGAATACATTTTCTGCATTATGACCATTCAAACGGTCGTACCGTATTTATAATCGACGGGTGAAATATGAAGAAAAGAATTTGAAGTCTCTCAGAAAGTGTAATCTTTAAATCTTACCTCCAAAGCGCAACTACACCGAAGACATGGACAAGCTCGCTGATAATGGGTGAGGACGGTATAATGCCTCGTTTGAGGGTTGGGGGAGGGTCACATAAGCGCTCAACAGTCTGAGAGTTGGCGCCTCCTACCGTTTGAGCCCAGTTAGTGACAGAAAGTCTGATTCATTTCTGTGAACCGATTCTTTCGAGCCGGCTCAAATGATTCACGTCTATTACGTAATCGCGTGATTACGTCAACGCGTGATACCTTACGGTAAAACTTTGTAGTGTGTTGCAAAATGTGTAACGTTAATATAATCAAGTCGTAAATATATTTTATATTTTCTGCACATATTTATAACATTTCTGCTATTTGGCTATTCGGAGCAACTTACCTTTCGCCCCTATTACTCAAAAACCGGTCGGACCGATCTGTGATCCGATTGGAAAAAACGATTCGTTCGCGAATCGGAAATAACTAACTACCCCAGATGTGCACATGACGGAGGTTGCATCCGGTGTCATTTTTTCTTTCCTTCCTCTTGATTGTTCTGCTCAGTTTACAACAAAATGCCCAATTATTTGAACTAGACAACCAAATTTACACAGCCCAACTATTAACAAAAGAAGAGTTCATTTACAAAAACAGATAACACCGGTTTTTTTTTTTAAATGTTCAAAAATCATTTATTTTTATTTAGGATTAATTTTTTTTTATCCTGAATTCTAATTAATATCAATCAAACTGCAGTTGGGTTGTTTTGATTGCATAACTAAAAAAATACCATGCTACACACACATATAAAAAAAAACATTTAAGAAATATTTACTTTTATATTTTTTAAAAAGTAAAAAAAAAAAAAAAAAAAAGTAATCTTTTTTTGCAAATACGCCTCCTCAATATGGATTAAATGTGGTGCTGGCTTTAAGATACATTCCCAAACCTGAAGACTCTAGAAACCTTTTTTTTCTCCTTCTTCCAACAAATAAAAACGGCAAACGTTGACATTTGAGTATCATAAATAAACGGTTTATCACTTTCTGATTAATAATAACTGTTACATATTGTTTAACAGATCAGTAATGTACATTTAAATTGAAACATGTTAAGATATTAATAATATGAAATCTATTTGAATGTACATTAATGACTTGTTAGTCATAATGGCAAATGTGATTTATAAATGCAAATACTGAACAAACAAACAAAAATTGCCACCTAATTTGCTAAGTTTGCAAGTGCTCTCAATTGGAAATATTTTAGAAAGTAGTTTTATTTGTATTGCATGCTCTTTAAATCAATTAAAGAACAACAGCATATTTCAAATGTTGCTTGAAGGTGAAACAAAAGGAAAATTAAACAATGCACTAAAATAAAAAGAATACCGTTCATGAACAACTGAACACAAATCACCCAAGGTCTGGTTTATTCATATAATATTAATAATTATCTTCTCCAGAGAAAGGCAACGAAACACAGACTCATTCCAGTGCAGCAGATTGGATCCAACCAGCAATTCTTAATAACACTACAATCCACCAATAATTACTTAATTGGCCCTTAATTAGTTTCAGATATATAACCCCTGCAGTAGAGGAAAAAACAAAAACAACAAAAAACTAATTGTCTGGGCATAGAGTGCTAAGAGGTGATTCACCTCCAGTGCACCGAGGGTTCAAGTCAAAACTTCCATTTCAGCTCAAATAAGACACTGTACTGTGATGTAGAAATGGGGCAGAGGTTACAGATGAGCTACCATATCATTGGCTAGATCAGAACCGATCAGAGCATGATGAGTGGATATGAAAACTCAAATGATGGCTCTACTGAATGTGCCTAGCCATTTGGGTCTCGATTTCGTGTTGTACATTCAGAGCGTCAAACTGCCAATCTCTCCATCTCTGCTCATCACAGCTAACCTGGAATTGGAAGTAAGATCAAGTAATGTGGTGGTTTGCCATTGTTTGTATTTGGGGATCAACAAGGAATACGGACCAGGGTATGAGGGAAGGGGAAGGGAGGGGGGAGAGTTAGATACAGCTTTCCATGACAATAGCTGGTTTGTGTATGTAGAAAAAAAAATTACTGGCAAACAATTCCAGTTTATTAACACCAACCTCTTCTCGCTGTTTTCTGAATTGAGGACAATTGTGAGGTCCAAGAAAAGCCACATTTGAACAAAATCGCCACATATAAAGATGACAACATAAAGTATTCGAGGGGGGGTGAGTAAGGAATAGAAAACCCAAACCAAGACAGAACACCTCCCCCAAAACATAAACCCCCTGAAAAATATCTATATGCATAAATGTCCCCCATGAACCTGCCTTTACAGCCTCAAGACTCTTCATTGCTGTCGTAGAGCTAAACACGCCAACGATTTCCTCACAGTGCCTCCTCATTCCCAACACATGGGCTCCAGCCGTTCCCCAAGATCTTTTCCACAGAAACAATAGCCTTCCTCACAGTTTTAGCTCGTTGGCGATCTTCGAGGCGATGTTCTTGAAGGCGATGGAGGTTCCGGAGATTCTCTTGAAGCGCACCCCGTTGAGCGAGAGGCGAGGTAGCTTGCACACCTCCATCTCCCACTGGACGAAGTCGTCATGCGCGAGGCTGCCCGAAATGCAGAGGAGCATGAAGCGCTCGCGCAGCTCATACTCGCAGCTGTTGGAGTCCAGAACTTTCCGGATCTCCTTCATCATTTCGTTGGGCTCCATGGAGGAAGTGGTCTTCATGCTCCAGGTGAAGCGGAGGGAGCGTGGCTTGGTGTCCTTGGAGGCCTGGGTGGATGAGGGTGTGCTGGACACTGGAGAAGAGGAAAAAAAGGAGTCCTTGTTTTCGTCGCCAGGCAGTCCTTGGGTACCCTTCTCCATCTTGTCTGCTGTGCTCAACATGGGTCTTCGGTGAAAACGATGAGAGGAGAGAGGCACAAACAGGAAAATGAAGGTGAACATGAGGAAGACAAGGAAATGATAACAGATAGAAGAAACTTAGTTCTAGTTCTGCTTTAACACGCTTAAAACTTTCAGTCAACATGATTATGATCATCAACACAAAACACCAACATGGTGCTATGGTGGAAGACTACAATGCAGTCAAAACATCAGCATCCACTAATTGGACATCTGTAAGGGGCTTTGGGGGTAAAAATAAAAACAACTAAAAAGTACATAAAAATAAAACATTAACTCTGTTATAAGTTTAGAAATTTTAAATTAATTTATTACAGACCCATTTTCAGATACTAAGAAATTCTTGCATGTAAATGAAAGAAATACACTACTGTTGAAAAGTTTGGGGTCAGTAAAATTTGAAGGAATTAATACTTTTATTCACCAATGAGGCATTGAATTATTTAAAGGTGACAGTCAAGATATTTCTAATGTTAGAAAAACATTTCTACTTCAAATAAATGCTGTTCCTTCAAATTTTTTAGTCACCAAAGAATTCTGGAAAAAAAGTATCAGTTTCCACAAAAATATTAACTGTTTTAACATTGATAAGAAATGTCTCTTGAGTGCCAAATCATTATACTAGAATACTTTCTGAAGGATCATGTGACACTAAAGACTGGAGTAATAGCTGCTGAAAATTCAGATTTGCCATCATAGGAATATTTCATTTAAAAATATATTTGAATGATAAATTTGTAATATTTCACAATATTACTGTCTTACTGTATTTCTCATCAAATAAATGCAGTCTTGGTGAGCATAAAAGACATTTCAAAAACGTTTTAAACCTCTTACCAACCCCAAACTTTTGAACTGTAGTGTACATTTGATTATGTCTCGTATTGCAAGTCACCCAGTGATTTAAAAGAAAAATACCCAATTTAAGCTTCAAGTGACTCCACACTCAAACGGAATATGAATAAATCTTTTTTTTTTTTTTTAAATGTCTTCAGTAGATCAGTCTTGGGAGGGGAGTAGTATGCTTCTGTAGATAAATGATTTTTATTAGTCAGTCGTTGTCCTCACCTGCTGGCCTCATCTCGACCCTCTCCCTCATATGGACTCCTCAAAGAAAACCAACAAGTTTAGTCCCTCAATTCAAGTTATCTTATTGCTGCTAGCTAAGTATTAGTACTGTTCACGTAGATTTTGGTATCAATACCTAATTATGCTAATAAAACTTGAAGCAAAATACATAAAGCATCTGTTTACAGTTTCTTCACCAACTTCTTGACCATTTAATTTTAAACTCTGAACCTTGGGATCAACACACACTCACATAAGCCACTCTGTATTTAGCCTAAGAACAAATGAGTAGACATGTGGCAGTCTGTGTGTTAAAGTGCACATTTTTACAAGATGCAGTCAGGTAATGCAAGAGTATATAACATTTTAAATGACCCCAAAAGGAATGAAAGCGAATTTCAAATCTTAATTGAAACCCAAGCACAAAATTCAGTATAATGCCTAGAGCAAAACTACCAGAGGTCCTTCTAAACTTAAATTCCCAATCTTGTCTGTCAGATATGAAATGCATAAAACATGTATATCTGGTTCATTTTCTCATGTGTACATTGTACAGCTGAACAAGTGACTTCAGTGAGGTGTGTGTTGAATGATGCAGTCGGACGGGGAGACCAGCCACCTCCAAAACAGTGCAGCATGAGAACAAAGGGACAAAAGCAGCACGCCTGTTTTAGTGCAGCCATATAAAAATAAGCAGTAGACCATAAGAGGAGAGAAGCAGGCGTCACCCTTTACAACCCTCACCATGAAAATACGACTGACATCCTCTATTGACCCTGTCTGGCTCTGCGCTTCTCTCTGCAAACTATGAACTTACCTGACCTGTTCAAAATCAAAAGGTCAAGTTTTGGGCGAAGGTTTAGCTGCCATCAACAGAATATACAGTGGGTACGGAAAGTATTCAGACCCTCTTAAATTTTTCACTCTTTGTTATATTGCAGCCATTTGCTAAAATCATTTAAGTTAATTTTTTTCCTCATTAATGTACACACAGCACCCCATATTGACAGAAAAACACAGAATTGTTGACATTTCTGCACATTTATTAAAAAAGAAAAACTGAAATATCACATGGTCCTAAGTATTCAGACCTTTTGCTCAGTATTTAGTAGAAGCACCCGTTTGATCTAATACAGCCATGAGTCTTTTTGGGAAAGATGCAACATTTTTCACACCTGGATTTGGGGATCCACTGCCATTCCTCCTTGCAGATCCTCTACAGTTCTGTCAGGTTGGATGGTAAACACTGGTGGACAGCCATTTTTAGTCTCTTCTCCAGAGATGCTCAATTGGGTTTAAGTTAGGGCTCTGGCTGGGTCATTCAAGAACGGTCACAGAGTTGTTGTGAAGCCACTTTTTCGTTATTTTAGCTGTGTGCTTAGGTCATTGTCTTGTTGGAAGGTAAACTTCGGCCCAGTCTGAGGTCCTGAGCACTCTGTAGAAGGTTTTCGTCCAGGATATCCCTTTACTTGGCCGCATTCATCTTTCCCTTAATTGCAACCAGTCATACTGTGCCTGCAGCTGAAAAACACCCCCACATCATGATGCTGCCACCACCATGTTTCATTGTTGGGACTGTATTGGACAGGTGATGAGCAGTGCCTGGTTTTCTCCACACATACCGCTTAGAATTAAGGCCAAAAAGTTCTATCTTGGTCTCATCAGATCAGAGAATCTTATTTCTCACCGTCTTGGAGTCCTTCTGGTGTTTTTTTAGCAAACTCCATGCGTGCTTTCATGTTTCTTGCACTGAGGAGAGGCTTTCGTCGGCCCACTCTGCCATAAAGCCCCGACTGGTGGAGGGCTGCAGTGATGGTTGAGTTTCTACAACTTTCTCTCATCTCCCGACTGCATTTCTGGAGCTCAGCCACAGTGATCTTTTGGTTCTTCTTTACCTCTCTCACCAAGTCTCTTCTCCCCCGATAGCTCAGTTTGGCCCGGACGGCCATCTCTAGGAAGGGTTCTGGTCGTCCCAAACGTTTTCCCTTTAAGGATTATGGAGGCCACTGTGCTCTTGGGAACCTAAAGTGCAGCAGAAATTTTTTTGTAACATTGGCCAGACCTGTGCCTTGCCACAATTATGTCTCTGAGCTCATCAGGCAGTTCCTTTGACCTCATGATACTCATTTGCTCTGACATGCACTGTGAAATGTAAGGTCTTATATAGACAGGTGTGCGGCTTTCCTAATCAAGTCCAATCAGTAAAATCAAACACAACTGGACTCAAATGAAGGTGTAGAACCATCTCAAGTATTGATCATAAGAAATGTACAGCACCCTGATTAAATACTGAGTGTCCAGCCAAAGGGTCTGAATACTTGTGTAAATGTGATATTTCAGTTTTTTCTTTTTAATAAATCTGCAAAAATGTCAATTCTGTTTTTTTTTTTTCTGTCAATATGGGGTGCTGTGTTACATTAATGAGGAAAAAAAAATTAACTTAAATTATTTTAGCAAATGGCTGCAATATAACAAAGAGTGAAACATTTAAGGGGGTCTGAATACTTTCCGTACCCACTGTAAATGACAAAGAATCCTGTGCCAAATACTTCTACCTGCTGTTGTGATATTAATTTTTCACATACACTTTTGTCTGAGGGTCTACAAAATACACCAGAATAAGGAATTTAATTCTTTCTCGGATGGCGCTGAACAAACAATATTTATGACAATAGCACTATACCTTCATTAACAACCCTTTATTAATACAATAATAGTGTTGTTAATGACAAAACCATTTTTTAAACACTTTTTATTTGAACAACAAAAATTACACTGATTTAAGTCTCAAAAGCCTTAAAAGTATAGTTCACCCAAAAATGACAATTATCATTATCACTACTCACTTCATCCAAAACCTATAAGAATCTTTCAAACACAAATGACAATATTTTTAATATAACCTGAGAGATGTCTGTCCCTCCTTTAAAAGTCCCCACACCCAAAACGTTAATGCTTTAAAAAGTTCATTAAGAGAACATAAAAGTAATCCATCAATGTGAACAAAGTACCTAAATGCAGGTCTTCACTTTGGATCACACAATCACTTTATATGACGAATTTTATATTAAATTTAAAGGGATAGTTCACCAAAAATTTAAATTCTGTCATTAATTATCACCCCCTCTACTGTCCGTTCCAACCCGAAGACATTTTGTTAATCTTCGGAACATACAAATTAAGATATCTTGATGACATCTGACAGAGCACTCTGAACCCTACGCTAGGCCAACTGAAATGTTTTTGTTTTCTATGCACACCAAAAGTAATTCTCGTAGCTTCGCTTCAAGTTGAGCCCCTGATGTCACATGGACATGGGTTTACCGAGTCCTTACTACTTTCTGGGTCTGGGAAGCATTGCATGGTCAGAGAGCTCTCCCACTATTTCATACACGAAATTATCTTAATTTTCGTCGTCTCAAAGATAAATGGAGGTCTTACTGGTTTGGAACGACATGAGGGTGAGTAATGAATGACAGAATTTTCATTTTGGGCTGAGCTATCGCTTTAATCTTTATTTTCCCCGACCTGCATATAACATTGATCCAATTGCCCTAATTGATGCACAT
This sequence comes from Sinocyclocheilus anophthalmus, assembly GCA_018155175.1. Classification (NCBI taxonomy): domain Eukaryota; kingdom Metazoa; phylum Chordata; class Actinopteri; order Cypriniformes; family Cyprinidae; genus Sinocyclocheilus; species Sinocyclocheilus anophthalmus. The sequence goes on from JADLZN010010615.1 coordinate 343,147, forward strand.
CAAATATGGTAAACATGCTTGCTTTGGTGAAATGGAAATTTGGAATACAGACGAAAATCTTTTTCCAGGCTGCATTATAAATACAGTTCAATTTAGTTATTTTCAAAGAATAACACAAAACCGTATATGGTTTGAACGACATGATGTGATTACCCTCATCTACCATTTTCATTTTTGGGTCAACTAATGCTAAAACTACTTATAGTAACGGTTCTCAAAATTCAGAGACTTCAGTTAAGAACAGCTCAGCCAATACAGTGAGTCAATTCCAATTCATCATGTTTTTTTTTGTTGACAGATTAATTGTAATGAGCCAATTTATGCTCCTCCTGTTTCAGAGAATCAACTATACAATGTCACGCTGTTCTATTGCGGTGGAATCACTTCAACAGAAAGAGGTGTTGCGTATCTATTTATAGCAGTGCCTAGTCTTTGTCTTTCATCATTTAATTTGACTGCAAGCTCACAGTTAAGCTAAAGCATTGTTGTTGTTTTTTTACTTTACCACTGTAGATTTAGCTGTAAGTTTTAGTATTTTGGTAGATGTACAATAACCTTTAATGGATCATTAAAAAGTTTATGAAATGTTTTATCAAGGGTTTATCAGTCCTTGTGCCATGGTGTACTTACAAACAATCTACAAAGACCTGTCAAACTTGTATTACACCATCATTTAACTGCATTGTAGGAGTGTAGTCATGTTGCATGATGACAGCACAGACGAGGGCGCAGAGAAACCATTTCACAAGATCTGCAGCACAATGTACATGACCGGACTCCATGAGTTCATCTGAGAGAGGAGCGGAATGTGATGCAATTGAAAGAGGGATGTGTTATTCACCGAGGAAGGAGGAGGAGGGGGAAGAGAGGGCTGGCAGAGGAGTGAGTCAGGCAATGGACGCAGAGCATTAGTAAAGAATGATACCATGAAAAGATATGCATATGGAACAAAAATAAATGTTGGTTCAAGACACAAGACATCACAGAAGGAATATAGAGCAAAGGAAAAAGACATTGTCTTGGAAAAACGCTAGGGTAGCGTTATTGCCTACCTTCTGGGAAATCTGAATGAGAGATTTCTACAGAAAAAAAAAAATTTGAGAAAAAGGGAAAAATGTGTTTCTCACATGTGCATGAACCATTGGAAAATCTCTCAAAAAAGATAAAACACATCCTGTTTGGCTGATAGGCGAAGAAGTTAAAACGGGATCTTTATGAAACCTATGAAAGGTTTTTCTGACCATTAGTGTTAGCAGGGGGCACTAATAAGGGCACAAGGGTTTGTAGTCAGATTAAAGAATATGAATTATACTTTATGAAGTTACACAGGGCTGTTTAAGATTGCTGAAGAAACTGTGAATTGTAAATGCACTGCATGAATGATGGATGTTAGATTAGGGTCCGGTTTGCAGGGCTCCCACCCCTTTTCACAAATTTTCAGGATTTATAAAATACAAAATATTTTATACCCATGTTCAGTTTACTAAACCAGAAAAGCCAAATTAAGATATCATTAATAATTTCCATGACTTTCCTAGGCATGGAAAACACTCCATGATATTTTTAGGCATTCCCTAACCGTGGGAACCCTGAATTTCATGTTAGTTATCCTTCAGTTAGCATCTCTCTCACTTAAAACCAATATTGCTCCAGCAGCCCTTCGTTTGAGAGTTCATGATCTTAGAGATAAAAAAAAAAACAGTGCCAGTCCAAACCATCTCGTCCTGAAAGAGGCGAGCACTGGTGAGAGTCATGAGAATGCGTGCATGTGTATTCCTAACAGTTTACGCAGGTAACAGTGTCACCATGTGGATGGATCATAAACTCACCTGCGTACAAATTTGGAAGTAAACTTGCTGAAGATGCCCGTCCCTGGACGGCGCACCTGGCTGCTGCCATGGGAAAGCGAGGGGGAGGCAGAGGGGTCATTGTACGCTGAGGCTTGCTGGTCTCGTGTCGCTCTCTTCTGGCCGGCGTGGAAAGTGCTTCGGCTCGTCACCCCTCTGGAGAAGTTGATACGGCTGCACCATCGGGAGGAAATGTTTATGTTCTGAGCTGAGGGGGACACCACTGGTGCTTTCTGGTTGGCCGCGCTGTTTTTTGTTCAGATGCAAAGGTGAAAAGAGAATCAGTTTAAACTCAACTCCAGACATGTACAAGCCACAGACTTACATCACATGAATGAGCGACCAGCATTTTTATATTTATATATATATATATATATATAATAATATATATATATATATATACAATTAAACACACACATTTTTTAAAACGTTTACAACCTGCATAGGTTAATATACTGTTAAAGTGGAAGTGTGTACTTTCTTTAAGTTACCCAACAGAACAGGAGAAAATACTTTTCAAAATAAGCTCCATCCGGAACTCACACCATAAAAATATACTGGCATCATATGGTTTATTGGCCAATATTTTTTAGTTTTTTTTTTAAATATGCCAGCAAACGGTAAACTTTAAAAACTCAAATTTTACCGTAATGCCTGTCAAATGGTGTTAATTTCAAAATGAATCCATTTTACATGTTGTATATTATAATGCTGTGAAGCCTAAATCCACGTTGTAACATGGTATTTTTTTTTATTATTATTTAGAAACCAAAATCCTGAAAAAAATTTTCCCACAAAAATTAACAGCCACAATACAATAACACTTTTTTTTCTTGAGCAGCAACTCAGCATTTTAGAATGATTTCTGAAGGATTGTGTAACACTGAAGACTGGCGTAATGATGCTGAAAATTCAGCTTTGCAATCGTAGAAATATAAATTACACTCTTTTAAGTGTATTATTTCTATGTAACTTTAATTAATTTAATTTTAAATTATTACCAGTATTTTATATCAGTATTCATATTTTATATCAATACCCTAATGCAATGTATGCATAGTGCCACAGTGTTTAAAGGACAAATGGACACAATTTAAGGACAAATGCTTAACTTACAGTCTATCTACATTAAACAGAAGACAAGTATTTTAACATAGACTACACACATCACCCTTAAGTTATCATGCAGCTATTACCAACAAATAACAAGACTCAAACAATGTCAGAAACCAAACCAAAACCAAAAAACTGAGGGAGACAAAACCATTGTAAGCATGCATACAACTGTCTGTGACACAAGCTTTTAATGTTCCAGGATGGCACAAACGTCTTTATTAAAGGTTACGTAAGCAGTGAGACAGGTTTTAGAGGATATAAATGTAATGTGTCTGGTTTGTCTGCAGAAAAGAAGGGGTGGAGAAGGATGGTGCAGCAGAGCAACACAACACATGCATAAAGGGAGGGAGGACAATGAGTTAAAGCTTGCAGAGAAAGAAAGAAACAGATTATCAGGTACGTGACGTGTACAAAGTGTGTTTATGCGGAGGAGAAAGTGGGGCGGCGAGTAAGACGGATGGCGGTGTTATTGTGACGGACAACGAGTGAGAGAAAAGTAAGCAGGGTTAAAAAAAAATTAAAAATTGAGGGCCTGGGAAGTATTTGGTACTTTGTCTGCGGATCTCACGTATTCTAAACCTCAAACCAACATTTCAAAGTTTCTGCCTAACAAAAAAAAAAACAATCAATACAACTCGGCTCGTCCCTGGCTCTTGAAGTCGAATCCCCATCCGAATAGTTTTGGTTCTGGCTGCCACTTGCCTGGGGCGATGTGCATGGAGGTCTGGGGGACTGGGGTGGGCGGAGGTGGACAAAGACTTGTGGTGGCGGGTGCGGGATGAGGCGGCGAGGACCGCGGCCGCTGAGGCGGTGGAGGCGCGGGACCCTGGAGTGTTCAAGCTGGGGGAAAAGGCGAATAACAACAGCCCCCATGTGCGGACACCCCCCACATACAGAGTGGAGGGAGTTATGGGTGAGGTTGTAAAGCAGACAGGTTAGATTCAGCAAAGATGGAGGGATGGTTGAGAAAGTGATGGAATAAGACAAATGCACACACCAGGAGATAAAAATACAACTCTGCATTGCGATAATGCAGGTTAGGATGCTATTTCTGACTTAAGTCTATATTTAGATCTATATATACACATCAAAGCTTGTCAACGTCGGATCAAACTTGCATTATCGCTGGAAAGCTCGCTCTGTCTCTGTGCATTGAGTGAGAATCTAAAACGAGATGCTGTGCTGATCAAACGCGTCTGACAGCATAAGCCTCATGGGCATGATGTGCATTTAAAAGCTACTCAAATCAATTATTAAATAGGTAAAGTTAATCAAATTCATCATAATACATGCAGAATAAAAGCAGATGAAAGACATCTGATGCATTTGTGAGGGTGATTTGGTGGCAGGTGTTCCGTCAATGCCATAATGTCCGTATTTTTATTTGCTGCTCTGCAACCTGACCTTGCGCACACACATAAAACTCTTTCCGCGTCAGCATTCTGACTGTACTGTGGCTTGTCACCTCACGCAAACTTAAACATCCATATCACGTGGCTGCTGTTTTTCGGTTTTCTGAATCTCATCTCTGTGAAACCTGATTATTTGGGGCAAAATCACTAATTCCAGATTAAGGGATGAGACTGACTACATACCAATCAAGGGTAATACATCAGCGTGTCTCAGTATATCTGCAGTACATGTTCAGCAGTCGATGTTGGGGTTTTCCATTTCCATGAATTAGTATATTTAAATACTTTTCATTATTTGTGTACAAAAGTGTCCAATAAGGAATTTAATTTTTGGATTGCGGTCAGGTTTTACTACAGCTAGAAAATGTAAAATTTTAGAGCAGGGCATAACTAGAAAAATATAAAATCGGATATTTATATAGACATATATCATTACTATGGCACAGATCAGACTTCTTATTTAGTATCAATTTGGTACTGAAGTACATCTCTAATGTGCAGTGCTCTGACTGCAGGAATTCACCACAGTTTATATTTATTGGAACCTTTATGGGAACCATTAGAGAAATTTTCCGGGCAATTTATAACATAGGCTATATCGACTGCATCTGTGGCATTCTATCGATTATCACAGACAATTATTCCCACTTGTCTCTGAGGCTATGTCCACACGTACACGGGTATTTTTATAAAAGGAGTTTTTCCTTCTTCCGTTTTAAAAAAAATCTCCGTCCACATGAAAATGCAAACGCATGCTATGAAGCACTGTCAAGAGCATGCCAAACCAACAGGTGGCGATATAATCTCAACCGTAAAGCCATGTTGGCCAATCAGAAGCCTGAAAAAGTCTCCAGTAGGCAGAGACAACAGCGCAGGCGCCGATGTCACAAGCCAAAAACTCCGGTTTCGCTGTCTACACGATAACACGGCAACCAGAGTTTTTGAAAATCTTCACCCTGGGAGGCGTTTTCAAAAATATTTGGTTTCAGTGAACTGGTGCTGCGTTTGCATGTGGACGAACGGCCTAACCGCATAGAAAAAAAATAAAATAAAAATAACTGCGTTCGTGTGGACAGGGCCTGAGTTTGTAAAAATTAACTAATGCAGTTACAATAGTTGGCATGCTGCCCAGAGGGTTTAAGAGGACTTGTGCAGCTCGTATTTCTGTTAAAAGCACTTACATTGTCTGCTTAAACTTTGCAGCTACCTGAATCACGTTTATGGAGTAGGACTACTTTTCTTGGCGGATGAAAACCTAGTTACAGTAGGCGCGTTTCCATTACAGATTTGCGCAAAACTTTGGCGATATTTTCTGAATGTCGATAAAAAAGTATTGAGAAATAACGGCGTTTCCATTAACCAATGTTATGCGACTAAAACGTAACCTTTTGCCTCTCGCGATAAGTCATGGCAACGGATTTTAGTGGGATTTTGACAGATTTTGGCTATATTTATTCAAAGGAGGCTTATGCGTGTATCTTTACAGAAGCAGCAAAGAGAGCCGCTTCAGAAACGTGCGTGGCGCGGCTGGAATAAACCATAGACTGTATAAAAACATAAACACAAACACTGAGTGGCCGTAATCAGCTTCAGTGACCGTATCAGAGCCACACTGCACCACAGACGTGTACAGTGTAAATTGTATAAGCACTTATGGTAGGGAAAGGCCCTTATACTGGAGAGAGGCCACGTATTTCTTGGATGTTATAGTACATTGAAGAATGATCATATGACTTTTTACATACTCCATGTGACCTGTAAATGCGAAAAAAACGTTTCCATTGCAGTTTTGCGAATTAATCCTTTTTGCATTGCCTGAAAAACCACCTCATGCGAGCGTAAAAACTTTTTTGCGATATATGGCCGTTTTTGCGAAATTGACGCGTTTCCATTAGGCGTATTTTCAATTCGCAATTTCAATTTGCGCAATTTGAAGGGTAATGGCCTAGTGTTTGCACAACTTGCGTTTACTAAAAGAAAGTAACCAGATTTACCGTTTAGATTTAAACAGGCAGCAGGGTCCGTAAGAGATTCTACACACAACTAATTTACAATAACAAACATAGTACCGGTTTCAAAGTATGATTTTAAAAAAAAAAAAAAAATGTAATAGTTTTATCCAGCAAGGATTAGGGCTGTCGCGTTGAAGGAATTTCCCTTGTGGTAATTTTGAGTGGCTAAAATGGCTGTCCACCAACGTTTACCATCCAACCTGACAGAACTGGAGAGGATCTGCAAGGGGGAATGGCAGAGGATCCCCAAATCCAGCTGTGAAAACTTGTTGCATCTTTCCCAAAAAAGACTCATGGCTGTATTAGATCAAAAAGGGTGCTTCTACTAAATACTGAGCAAAGGGTCTGAATACTTAGTACCATGGATATTTCAGTTTTTCTTTTTTATAAATCTGCAAAAAAATGTCAACAATTCTGGTTTTTCTGTCAATATGCGGGTGCTGTGTGTACATTAATGAGGAAAAAAAAATTAACAATTGATTTTAGCAAATGGCTGCAATATAAAAAAAAGAGTGAAAAATTTAAGGGGGTCTAATACTTTCCGTACCCACTGTATATAAATAATCTGTGTGTGTAGTGTTACGAATATAACGAGGTCATATCAGAACCAGAAACACCGAAAACAAATAGCGTTTTAAACATGAAGTAAAAGTAGAGAATGACAATAACGATCAACAAACCGAACCTAAACCGACAGTAAGATTGTTAGGCTTATTGTTAGCATATGGATAACAGTTGTTTGATCCTCGAATCCGACTGGACAATGAGACTTTTGATTGATATTCAACCTGTACACGTTCGAGGTAGGGTCTAAGATATAAATATAAAATAAAAAAATATATTTCAAAACTTGCGTGACACTGAAGGAGTAGACAGGCTAAAAAATTCAGCTCTGTTATCACAGAAATAAATACATTTTAACAACATATGAAAACTAAAAAAAACATTATTATAAATTTGACAAATTTATAATAATGTTTTTTGTAGTTTCATATGTTTTAAATGCTCAAAAAAAAAAAAAAAAAAAAAAACATATGAAACTAAAAAAAAAACATTATTATAAATATTGCAATTTATAATAATGTTTTTTTTTAGTAGAGTAATGACTGCTAAAAATTCAGCTCTGTTATCACAGGAATAAATTACATTTAAAACATATGAAACTAAAAAAAAACATTATTATAAATTGCAATATTTTTTCACAATATGTTTTAATGTATTTGTGATCAAAAATGGGAGAATGTAAGACTTTTTAAAAATATAAAACTGTACTGACCTCAAATTGAAATGTCTGTTACAGTTATACTTTTCAAACTGAGATAATTTAAACATTGATTCATTGTGCTGGAATTGTAAGCATATAGCCATAAATGAGTTTCTCTGAATGAGGAGTCAAAATGATTGCCGGTTCTGATCAATAGCATGCCACAGCAAAACATGAAGTTAGAAATAACCCAGAATATAATTTTATTGTATTGAAAGGATCCCAATCTGCTGAGCACTTGAATCATTACCTACACTTTTTTTTAAATCCTTGGACTAATTCTAAGTTCCTGAAGGCATTGCAAATGTAGCTGAACAGATTTCAGCTCCGCGCTGCACACGAATGTGTGCTTGAGTGTGTGTGATTGTCAATGTGAGAATGTAAGTGTGTGCATAATAGGTTTATGTTTCCCATGTTGGCAGAGCAGCAGCCTGACAGAATGAGTCGAGAGCAGAGAAGCTTTCCAAACAGTCTAAATATACACATACGCACATACACTACTTTTAACACCAATACACTTTGCAGAAATTAGTTTGATGGGTGCTTCCACGTTATTCGTAGCATGAAACGAAGACTTTAAGAGAGGAACATTAAGAGGAATGTGGCAGTACCTGTCCTTGCCGTTCTGTACTCCCAGAGTTGCTCTCTCAGTGATTGGAGAGTTCCTGCTGCGGTTGGTGCCTGAGGACAGGATGCTGTTCTATACGGCACATGAAGAGCACACAGAGAGGTCAGTGACATGAGATCACATGTGTATCAGTCATCAGTTCCTCAGGAGGCTATGTACTCACAGTGGAAGGGGTTGGAGTTTTCTTATGGTCTCCGGAGATCAGCGGGCTGGGAGGGACTTTACTGGAGCTGCCTGAACCAGCGATGTGCTTACTGTCGCCCTGAGGACGCTTGGTGGAAACGGAGGAGCCTGCGGTGTAGAGGGAAAACATGAGCTTTATAAACCAAACGAGTCGGCGCTTATGGTGGCTATTGACCAGCAGAATGATGCTGTACTTTGGTCTGTGGATCTGCGGGACTTCAGATTGGAGGTATTGCGTTGTCCCTTGTGAGAAGGTGATTGGGCATTGTTTGTGAGGTCAATGCCTGGGCGGGGCTTTATTGATAGTTCATCCAGCTAGGAAAGAGAAAATAAAGGGTTCAAATTTGCATTATTACACTACTATAGTTAAAACAACTGCCATAAAAAAAACAGGAACTGTACAGTTAGGTACCATGTTTCATGTCATTTTTAATGAAGTCTCTAAAAATATAATCATATACATGAGTATATGAATGGTAAGGTGCCTATTTTAAAGACTAATTAAGGAAATTCTCTGCATAATTGGCTGAATATAGCAGTTATAGTAAGCATAACAGGAACACAACAAACAAAAAAAGAACAGAATTGAACAAATTTAAGATAAAAAAAACTGAACAAAACAAAAAAAACAATGGACCAAAAAACTAAAACAAAAAAACAACTTCTGATTTTTTAAAGTCGACTTTTATGTAATAAAAGTCGAGTCGAAGTCGACTAGTCGCTGATGATGTCATTAATGAACAAATAAGTCTGGAGCTGTGACAAACAGCTTGTGCACAGCTATGGCATATGACACAGCGCTGCCCACGTGGCTATTGCTCCTATAACAGCTTGTTTATCAGTTATTTTGTCTTTGGGTCGTTTTATTTCTCACAGATTTCTGCTCGGTCTAAACCAGATACAGATAAAGTAGCACAGTAAAGATTGCATTCATATAAATTCATTAGTGAGAGTGATTGCATGTGTGAATTAATTCTACCTGGCAGCGTCTCTCTACTAGTAGTGAAGCTGTGGGATTTAGTTATGTCTTGTGGAGCGCTTTCGGAGTATGCATTTATTTGTCATTTTAACTGTTTGGAAATGAAGCGTAAATCTGGAAGTCCTTCAAAGTTTTATTTTCCTGTTGCGCCCATTATGGGACCAGCGACTAGTCAGCGGGAAGCTTAAAGTGTCATGGCAGAGCATTGAAGTCGACTAGTCGGTGCAACCCCTACTTTAGAGTAACATACCTCTGAGTTCCGATAGTCCAGTAATAAGTAAGTTGCCATGACATCATTGTATTTTTGGTTGATCAGGGAGTCTTGTATCTCATCTAGAGAGTACCCCATCCGTAGCATAATATCTGAGAAGACAGACCAAAGATTTAAATAAGAAAAAAATATTTTAAGAGCTATTATGCATCAAACCTTTAATAGTTTATAGTTTCATTACACAACACTAACCTCAAGTATAAGCAACACAACTAAATATATCCATTTTGAAAGTAACAACTATCAAAATAAAAGGAAACAATAATCATGCACAAACCACACACCATAGAGAGAAGAAATCAGGAAAGTGTTATAAAGCAGGACAAACATTAATTGTTGTTTTAACTCACAAATTAAGAGGCTCAAATGAGCTGATGTATGTCATTTAGATTCAGTCCCATCACCAAGATTTGTTACCCAACCATAATCCATATCGGTCTCAAACCCCACCCGCCACCATCACCAAAGCCCCGGCCCACGTCTGCCCCACCTCTCTTCCAACCCCCTGCACTGCTGGGGTGCTGACCTGTCCTCTTAGGGTCCTTGTAGTCAGGTTGGGGTTCGATGTAGGGCTTCAACTCGTCGTCCTCATGGCCCACGTTCATCCACCGGTCCTTCATGATCTGCTGCTGAGCGTAAGGAAGGAAAGAGTACAAGGTGAAGAGATCATATGGGGTGGGGCCCACTGGTATAAAGTAGCATGATGCAAAAAAAGAGTTGGCCTTTATGAAGAGGATACACTGACAGTCAACTGGGGGCAGCACTTCAAAAGCACATCACACAGTGCTGAAAAGCTGAATCAGTCCAACAAAACATATCAATCCGCAAACAGTTGTTTGTGCATAGTCTAAGCCTCAGACTGTACGCCCACAGACCTGATGCATACTGCACACAAAAATAGCAAAAGCTGGCTAAAATCAACAGATCTGATCGCTTGGCTTTCATGTAATTTCCAGGAATAAAGGTTTATATCAGTCTATAATTTTTACCAGGTAGCTGCACAGGCAGAACTGATCATTGGATTTATTTAGCTTGAGAGGTTCATGGCACTGAATCCTACATACAGGCAATTTATAAGGAGTTTATATCAAATTTTCAAACAATAGAAATTAAAATAGTTTATTTACCCTTCTGGTTTGTTGAACAGTTATATGATCGAATGGTCCATTGGACCAGGGTCGTAACAATTTTAAGATCGAAAGAAAAAGGGTAAAACAATCAAATCTATACATAATCCGTATGAATAAAAACCAACCTTTGAGACATAAAGTGCCTAAAATTGAAGAAACACCAATATCGTCTTGGCCAGGATAAGGGCAATGAACAGACTCTATAATAATTTAAAGGGATAGTTCACCCCGAAATGAAGATTCTGTCATTAATTACTCAGCCTCAAGTCGTTCCAAACCAGAAAGACCATTGTTTCTTTTCTTCCATTCACTAAAGTACCACGACGCATGCGTGTGGTGCTGCTGAGGCAGGAGCCGGCGTTATGACATACAGTAGATCCCGGATCCGCTGCGGCTTGTTTACAAGCAGAGGAATGCACACACTTGCGTTGTGGTACTGTCGTGAATGCGCGTCGACTGACACGGAAGATAATAAATTGCTGAATAAAGTCATTATTTTTGTTTTCTTTGCGCTCAAAGTATTCTCGTAGCTTCATAAAATTACAATTGAACCACTGATGTCACATGGATTATTTTAATGATGTCCTTACTACCTTTCTGGGAAATGAACATGTCAGTTGCATTGCTGACTAAGGAGGGTCAGAAAGCTCTCGGATTTCATAAAAAATATCTTCATTTGTCAAAGATGAACAAAGGCCTTATGGGTTTGGAATGACATGAGGGTGAGTAATTCTTGACAGAATTTCAATTTTTGGGTGAACCCTTTAAAAGTCAAGACAAAAAATTGTGTAAGTATTTCTGAATGTACAAACATCAAGGCTCCCTCTCTTGGTTGGGTTGAGTATGAGTAATTTCTTCAGTAAGTTCTCACAGTCGGTCGACATGTAGAAGGGAATCCTGTACTTGCCCCTTAAAACCCGTTCTCGCAACTCCTAAGAACACAAAAACACAAGCATTCAGCATTTAAGTCAAAGCTGTTGACACTGACACCTCTTTCTATGCTCACCTTTAGGTTCTGTCCATCGAACGGCAAAGAACCGCTGACCAGTGTGTATAATATGACCCCAAGACTCCAGACATCCACCTCCGGCCCGTCGTACTTCTTCCCCTGAAAGAGCTCGGGGGCAGCATAAGGAGGGCTGCCACAAAAAGTATCCAGCTTGTTGCCCAGTGTGAACTCGTTACTGAAGCCGAAATCGGCAATTTTAATATTCATGTCTGCATCCAGGAGCAGGTTCTCTGCCTGCAAGCAAGGGAGGATTTTTAGTGATTACGTATTTAGGGATGAAACCAAACCTGCATCAGTATAGAAGACCAGTCACAAAGGCAGAGGTAAATATATATCAAATACTGTGCGAAAATATATTGTGTACCTTGAGGTCTCTGTGGACAATACACTTCTGGTGACAGTACTGCACCGCTGACACAATCTGCAAACACCCATAAAAAGCTGGTACTAGCTTACACACAAACTGCATCTCAACACTAGCTTACACACAAACAGAATTCTAAAATGATTTCTTACAGTAATTTTAGCAACCCATTTACATCTCGTATTGGCATTAACAAATGTGACTCCTTGAATAAGCACCTTAAAAAGAGGTTTATACTATCAGACTCTATTATTAAACACAGTCTTTTACTTGTGCTCGGATCAACCATACCATCATACATTTTAAAAGTAGAAAAGAAAGCACATGCAATAGAGAAGCCAAACACCACTGATGTGTTTACAGCCCCTATGGTGCTTTGTATTTATGCAACAGCAATATCAAATATGCAAGTGAGTGAATAACAGCCAATTGTGCAGCATCTCACCTGTCTGAATTTGGCTCGAGCCTCTTTCTCTTTCATTCTGCCGTGGGCTACGAGGTAATCAAACACCTCACCTGCAAACCAAAAAGGGGAACAACAGTCACGGTTAGAAAAGAAACAGTTCCACAAACTGAGAGGGTAAGCTAGATGTCTGGCTTTGGTACGAACACAGCCTCTAGTACTTTACTATAAAGCAATAATTTGCATAACAAATAAACCGCAGGTGACTGAAAAGAAACTAGAGCTGCCAATAAATTCAATATTGATAATTCATGATGTGTACACGTTGAGTTCTGCAAGGTATTTGCATGGCATAAAAAGTAGAATATGTGTGTCACTGTTTCCTTTGGAATGCAGCCTATGCAGTGGGATGATTTTGCAGCTGTCGCCGGATGGTCATCTTAATGTTTGTTAAAAAAAGAAAAATATATACATTTCTACTTAAATTTACCCATACAAAAATTTATATTCTGTCATCATTTACTCACTGGTACACAAAATAATATATTCTGAAGAATGTTGGTAACCAAAAGGTTTTGGTCTCCATTGACTTTCCATAATATGGACAAAAAATACAATGGGAGTCAATGGGAGCTGACCAAGTCTTCTTCAAAATATCTTCTGTGTTCTGCAGAAAAAAGTTAATTACAGGATTTTCATTTTTGGATGAACTATCCCTTTAAGTTGTATTAAACATCTCAGTTGGATTTGATTTAGATCAATTACTAAATGCTTTTAAAGAATCTCTTGCATAGATGGATTAATTTCTACAGTGCCTGAACAACTGAACTGTGCCGAACAGCAGTGTATTTTCATCTGTGTCAGGGTCAGAAATTTGAAAAATGATGATACAGTAAGATGGTAAATTTTGGTATTTAATAGAGACCGTGATCACAACTATAGACTGAGAGCCACATCCTGTCTACAGTAAACTACAGAGGTATTTACAGAACAGCTGAACATTCAGAATGCAGAGAGAGAGAAAAAAAACACTGCAACAGGGTACACATATGAGGTTAAAATGGATTGGGGAGAGCTCTGACCTCCGCTGGCATATTCCATCACCAAGTAGAGGGTCTTATCTGTCTCAATCACTTCAAATAACTTCACTACATGACAAGAGGAAAAAAGACAAATGTAAGAAAGGTTTGACACATTTTGTTTTATTTAAATGCAATGCAAGTATGCTGGATGAAGACTAAAAATCATTTTGATTTGGGTTATTCCCAAGAGGTTTTACGCTCACCAAATCCAGTTGCACAGAAAAACACTGACATTTGGACAAGGATTAATGAACCCAAAAAAATGGGAAAAACCCCAGCGGGCACAGCCAAAACCGGAAAACTGGAGATTCAAGCTGAGGGACTTAAGGGCGATTTGTCTGTCAGTTAAGCTCACCGATATTTGGGTGATTCAAGAGCTTCATGATCCTCACTTCCCGAAATAGCTGAAAACGGAGACAGAAGATGTAGATGTCCTTCACAGAGCGTAAATATTTCAAGCTTGTGCACACATGAGTAAAATGTGGTTAAGAACTACCCCCACATCTAACCAGCCCTTTACTTCAGGAAGTACTTGAGTCAAATTTTCTATAATTAGCTGCAATGGGCCCTACAGAGAAACGGCTTTGCATCTTGAAAGTTGTGAGGCAACAGGAAGAGACACAACTTAACAGGGGTGGGAGAGTTAAAGAAAACAAATTAGCAGTATACTTCTGAAATTGCATTCTGACCCAATTAAACCTAAGGAGGAAGGGTCAGACTCACCTTTTGAAGACTTGAGGAGTTGAGCTGAGTCTTGTCTATGATTTTTACCGCCACCTGATTGAAAGGGTAAAGAGTTTGGTTAGGGAAAAGCCCTGAGGCTGCAGGCACACATCAGCCTCGGCCTGCCTTCATACAGATCACAATCTCACATCATCAGGAAACAATTCACCATGCCGCATTGAGATTACAGCACGCTGCTCATGCGGCGAGCTCACACACGCGAACCCAGAGTTTTCACCTTCGCCCCTCTTCTCTATCGGTCTAAAACCTCTCTCTGCAGTCAGGAGTCACATGGTGTGTTATCAGTGTCTCAGACCCATGCAGTCTCATATTAGCAGGCACAGGGATCCAAAAACAAGCCCAGCTGAATGTTAAGTGTGCTGTAGCATGCACAAAGAATGGCTAGTGGACGATTCAGAGAGTACATTTCAGCTGGTGATGAAATACAGTATTAAAGCACCTTAAAGGAATAGTCACCATTTACTCACCCTCATGTCATTCACAACCTGCATAAGTTCCTTTCTTATGTTGAACACAAAAGAAGATATTTTGAAGAATTAAAAAAAAAAAAAAACTATTGTTGTTGGTCACCATTGACTTTCATAGTAGGGTAAAAATACCATGGAAGTCAATGGGGACCATCAACTGATAACCAGCATTCTTCAAATTTAAAATATCTTCTTTTTGATTTTCAACATAACAAAGAAACTAATATAGGTTTGGAAAGACCTTTTGAGGGTGAGTAAATGATGACAGAATTTTTGGGTGAACTATCCATTTAAAGTCATGATGACTGAAGAAGAGAAAGATCTGAACTTTTGCATTGTGACATACATCCACGTGAAAAGATTATCCAAAAAACCTTGTAGGGGTGGTGACTTGGTTCAATTTCGGCAGATTTTGAGCAGATGAAACAATTAGAGAAGTCTGGCATGCATCAACAGAGAGAAGTCTTTCGAGATATTTCAATTAGACTGCGCTTGTCAAAGGAGGGGGCTTTGTTGAAAACTACGTGTTTGAGAGAGGCGGGGCATAGAGGACCTACTATAATGTACAGCATTTGAAAAATGTGTTTTTTGAACATTAAAGCATGTCAACATATTCTGTTACACCAAACACACAAAATAATAATATTTAAAATAGCATCATATGACCCCTTTAAACAAATATAACCCAGTTTTTCCAAGATGTGTAATCAATTATTAGCATTTTTTTAATAGCAAGTATTTTACAGCGTATTAAAAAAACTGGTATTATTAGATGTTGTTCCGAGTAATCTGTTAATTAATTGTGCTTCTCCACATCATAGTACGATGACAACAGAAATACAATTTAATGATATTATTGGGAAACACTGTATTGCCATTTCTACATAAAGTATGTAGGTTGTCATCACCAGTGAAGTACACACATTCAGTACATAGCAGAGGCAGTGTTTTTTTTCTGAGAGGGATCAGGTGGACGGCTGCTACTGTTGCTTTAAAATCTCAGAGGCGTCAGTCTTGAGCTAACAACTGAGCAGCATGTTTATCATCATCTGCATTATGGAAGTCAGACAAATGACTCAAACACATTCCACTTATCAGACAAATCACTTGCCATTTAAACAGCCTACGGTTTGCCTTGTGTCACATTCTTTATTTGGAGGGTAAATGCAATCCTCACCTCTTTGCCAGTGAGGACGTGCTTTGCCAGTTTGACCTTGGCGAAGTTGCCTTTGCCGATGGTTTTCAGGAGCCTGTAGCAGCCGATGTGGGGCTGCTCATCTGCTGTGGAGTGGGGCATGTTGCAGCGCCCCCCGGGCTTTGAGTCGGAGTGAGACTGCAAAGGGAGAGAGAAAAACAGTGTAGGCCAGTGTTTGTTTTTTCCAACTATTCCAGACCACAGTTCTTCACCTGGGAACGGTTATGAAGGTTGAACCTAAACGCACAGATGGGAGGTTTGCAGGGCAATGCTTTAATAATATCCTTATCAGAGCTCGGGTGATTCTGATTGGATAGGACTGTCGCCAGTCGCCATCTGATTTTCACACTAAGCAGACATGCAGAGGGAGGCAGAGATGAAGAGTGAGGTAGAAAACGGAAGAGACCGTGAAAAAAGCGGAGATTAAGGATGTACCAAAATTTCGGCAGAAAACAACATTTTCATTGCCTGAAAGAAAAAAAAAAACAGGCAGAAAATCTTGGCCAAAAATGAGAACAGAAACTACATTGACATCCAATAAAAGAACCATTGACTTGAAAAAAAAAATCTGATTACAAGGTTCGGGTTTCATTTAAGTAAACAGCAGCTGCTGATGGATGACATATTGACAGGAAAGAGACAGACAAGCACAATGTTTAAAGGGGTCATATGATGCGATTTCAATTTTTCCTTTCTCTTTGGAGTGTTACAAGCTCTTGGTGCATAAAGAAGATCTGTAAAGTTGCAAAGACTAAAGTCTCAAATCCAAAGGAGATATTCTTTATAAAAGTTAAGAGTCAACCACGTCCCCCTAAAACAGCTCGTTCTAACACGCCCCACATGTCTACGTCATGATGTGGGAAGATTTGCATAACGCCACCCAAATGTTCATGCAAAGAAAGGCGGCTTAACTTTTATTCTCGCTGTAGTATTGTTGTTGCCGCCGCCATGTCGTGAAGGCACTGTGTGTTTCGTTGTGAAAGCAAAACTACTTTGTTTGGCCTTCCAAAAGAGGACGATATCCGCTTCGTCATGCCTAGAGCTTGATCCGTGCTGGTCGCTGAGGAAATACATCAACTTTGCGCTGTGGATCACCGGATCGGCTTTCACCCGGGGTCGTCACATGTGGTTGCCACAAGCCCTCCGGACACTCCTTCGTCGAATCCGCCAGCCGTGCTGTTCCAAGCTGCCGCCTCTGTACGCACTCTAGACCCTGGCCTCTGCTCACTCTAGCCCGCCGTGTGTGGTGCTGTGTGTTTCGTTGTGAAAGCGAGACTACTTTGTTTGGCCTTCAAAAAATGGACACGACTAGGAATCAGTGGTTAAGTTGTATTTACAACACTGTGCCACAACACTTCAACCCAATATTCAGATGTGTGCAGCACATTTAACGGAGGACTGTTTCCTGATCCTGTGAGAGTAGACTACAATGCCAGCTGTTCGGACTCACAGACTGTAAGTAAGTTTTTATATTTAAAGAGTTTTTATATTTATATTTTTTTTATATTTAAAGTGAGTTTTTTGGGCAGTGTAGAATAGGGCTTGTGTTATAAGATCACAAATGCAGACATGGTTTTTTGTTTACGCGGCGCGATGCAATGCAATGCAAGGCGTAAAAAGACAGTATAAGTCATTATAATCCATAATTATGTCCCCACTGGATGCAATGAATATCTCGTTTATAATGGGTTTTCATGTTTTTGAATCATCACCCCGGCCTGACAGGGCATCAACAGTATGTGAGGGACGTAACATTTCCGTCACAAGCTTGAGGTTTTCGGCCAATCACAACACAAAGAATTGCTGGCCAATCAGTGTACACCTTGCTTTTCAGAAGGATGAGCTTTGTAAAAATCAACGCATTTCAGAAAGGAGGGGCATAGAGGAGAAACAATAATGTACAGTAATTAAAATACAAAAAACACGTAATACTATAAAACAGATACCATTTAACATAACCTTTCTATTTTAATGTATAATGTAATGTATTCCTGTGATGGCGAATCTGATTTTTCAGCAGCCATTAATTTAAGTCTTTAGTGTCATATGATCTTGGTCATATGACCATAACATCTTAACATAACATCATAACACCTTGGTCTTTAAGAAATATTTCTTATGCGGTTTACAATTTTGTGTGAAGCTTGATACATTTTTTCAGGATTCTCAGGTGACTAGAAAGTAAAAAAACCAACAACAAAAAAACTGCATTTATTTGAAAAAAATTAGTTGTAAAAATCTTTACTGTCACTCTGGGTAACTTAATGCATCCTTTGTGGAATAAAATATTACTTTCCTTCCAAAAAAAAAACCTTCCCTGTATATGACATTCAATGTGTAATGTATAGTATTCAAAATTCACTACACCTGTTATTAAAATATACTTTTTCAAATTTAACAGGAAACCCAGGTATGACAGCTGCCATGCACTATTGACGCCCTTATTTTGAATAGTCTTTTTACAGTCAATATTTCAATGAACAACACTTTAATAATTGTGCTGTTTTTACACCCACACAGTACTTTACTACAAAAACAGCTCCAACAACTTTTAAAATATTGATTAAGTCTCTAAAAATTAAATAAATAATAATAATAATCAACAGAATTTTAGCAATTCCAAACCAAGAATAGTACAAAATTAACACTTTTATAGTTTTGATTTTCAGACTAGTATTTCACTTTCAGCCTTTTCCATTTCAGTGCATCACCAGCAGAGTGGATGAGAAAAGAGAGAGATGGCTAATGTGTGATGCTGTGAATTTTGTCACAGGACACACAGCAGGCAAGGAAAAAAAAAGAGGATGCTGACTGAGTGAGAGAGCGAGTTCGACAACGGGGATTTCTCTTGACTGTTGTGAGGTACACTTGGTTCTTTCTGTGTTGATTGGGGAACAGAGCATCAATTGTGGCTTGTGCCCGTGTGTGTGTGTGTTAGTGCTGTGTTCGATACGACGATGTATCGTCAAAGAGGAGATTTGACGATCTGGCCCTGTATCGATATTGTGGCACGTGTGCAGCAGTGGATCGTGCTTAATTTGAATACAAGAACAACGTTTAAAATTGAGCAGAAAAGTGCGCTTGCTTTCTGAAAACACCGGTTTTAGTTTTAGCTTGCAATTTAGCAATCTCCACTTCAATATTCTATTCTCAGAAAAGTGTAATTCATCAAGTGTTCATTTATGCGAGAGAGCGAGGCTGTGTATATATGAATTACCACCGTTTTGCCACGTTTCTCTATTAACAGTGAAGCTGTGGCTTTAATTCCTTTAGAAACAACAATGTTACCAGCTCCTTGTTGAGAAAGATAATGTAGCTCTTGAGCGATTAAGCTACTTAGATGATAAAATTGCGGGGCAGTGCTAAAAAGTTTGTTCCTGAATGTCGGAGTGCGCATCAGTGCGACCGCAGCGCGATCTGTGTGAGTGACTAAAATCGTGTGTGCGTTAGATACAGAAGACTAGTTTAGAACTCTTCTAATTTTAATTTTTTTAAATGTATTAATTTGTGTTAATTTGTGCAATGATAACCTACCAGCAATGAAAATATGATTTTTTTAAATATATTAGAATGAGTACATTACAATATAAATTTATTAGAACGAGTACATTATTATTTATGGGTATAAAAACAAGATGCAAAAAATCTGAATATGTACCTGGTGGGGAGTGCCCAATGTAAACATGAAACATATGCCATTACCTATATTATACTGTGGTACAGTTATGGAGGCCCTTCATAATGCAGAGGTCAGCTGCCTGCTCTGCCAATAGTTAGAAATGGCACTATAGTATGCAGTGTTTAATAAACAGCTGTTTTACTAAATTCTTCTGAGGTGAAATTCAGTGCAGTCCCGTATCGTGACACGTATCGTATCGTGGCCTCTGTATCGTGATATTATCGTATCGTGACTTTGCTGGTGATACACAGCCCTAGTGTGTGTGTGAGCTTACATTAGAGCTGCAGTCTGAGGACAGGCTGTTGACCAGTGAGGTGAGCACATTAACGAAAACAGATACTCAGTTGTCTGGATTGTCACACATTTTCACAACACAGTTAATACCACCATGTTCACATTAGTCCATATGATGCGTCTGTCGCTGAAGTCTGGTTTGTGTCTGTACGTCAGTGTGCTAACAGTGCCCCTTGTTTTCACAGAGCAAACATCTACAAAAACTAAATTTCAAGGCACCTAAAAAAGCACTGGACGAGGTCTGTGATTTAGTTTTGACGCATCTTCCTCATAACACACTCGTGAAGCCAGATGAAGTTACTTCACTCCTGCTTAACACACCCATCACTGTGAGTCAGTGGTTACTAAGAACATCAGTGATAAACTCTTAAGCACTATTTAAACATTACTCAATGCTCATAATGCAGAAAAGCTTCTTATTTAGTGTAGACAGAGAGAATGCAGCACAACAGTCAAAGATTTCACTTAGGTGAATTACAAAAACATCCTATAAACTATATGATACATATGCATATAATGGAGTATAAGTTACTTTTTTTTTTTTAATGCATGTACATATATTTGTATATATATACAAGTGCTGTCAAACGATTAATCACGATTAAGAAAAAATTACTTATGAAAAAATAACGCGATTAAAATATTTTAAAGCAGTTAAGCATTGGCCCCACCCACAGAACTGTACATCATCTTACATTTCATACAGTTCACTGTTTAACCCTCTACGGACACCTTGACAATTGAATCACCATTGCTGTAATTATTTTGTTTACTCGCCAGACGAATAATTATAATATACAGTATATACACACGTGGTCAGATTTGTTGGTACCCTTGGTAAATATGATTAAAAAAGGCTGTGAAAATAAATCTGCATTGTTAATCCTATTGATCTTATATTTTAAAAATGTACAAAAATCTAACCTTTCATTAAAGAATAAGAATTTAAAATGGGGGGGGGAGATCATTATGAAATAAATGTTTTTCTCTAATACATGTTGGCCACAATTAATGGTACCCTTAGAAATTCTTATGAGTAAAATATCTCTGAAGTATATTCCCATTCATAGTTGTAATTTGATAACATGAAATTATCCAGCCATTGCTTCCTGTTTCACAAGAATATAAAAATGAGGAAAAACAAAGGCCAAATTCCCTTAATCACTGATCACAATGAGTATAACCAAAGAATACAGTTCTGATGTGCAGAACAAGATTTTTGAGCGTCACAAAATAGAAATTGGCTTTCAGAAAAGAGCTAGAGTATTGAAAACTCTCATTTCCACCATCAGGGCAATAATTAAGAATTTCCAATCAACAAAAAATGTTACGAATCTGCCTGGAAGAGGACGTGTGTCTATATTGTCCTAATGCACAGTGAGGAGGAGAGTTTGAGTGGTTAAAGGCTCTCCAAGGACCACAGCTGCAGAATAGCAGAGATTAGTTGAGTCTTGGGGTCAGAAATCCTAAAAAAAAATTTGTAAAAAGCACCTAAACGAGACGTTATTTGGGGGTTTTCAGAAAGAAAAAAAAAAACAAAGCCAGAAAGAACATGCTCTCATCAAAAAAACAACTCCAGCATATTAATTTGCAGACATACGGAACTTCAAACGGACGGGGGGTCCATGGTCAGATAAAAAACTAAAATCTGCTTTTTAGCAGCAAACATCAGATAGTTTGGGCACACAGGAGTAAAAAAGTACCATGTGTACCATGAAAATATACTGCTGGATCTTTCAGTTTGGTGGTGTAATTTTTCTGCCGAGTCCTGGACATCTGGTTAGATGCATGGAATTGTGGATTCTATCAAATAGCAAAGATAAAAAAGTGAAAACTGACTGTTCCATGGATCGAAAATCTTATAATGGGCCAAGTGGATCTTACACAGGAAATGATCCAAATAAAAACATCAAAATCACAAACAAAAAGGAGGCACCGAGCACAAAACGAATATTCTTTACCATGGCCATTCCAAGTCCTCTGACCTGAACCCTATAGAAAATGAGGGTGGTGAACTGAAGAGGAGAAGCTGGGAAACTGAAGGGTCTGGAGTGATTCTGGATGAAGAAAAAATGGTCTCTGATCTTGTCAGATGTTCTCCAAACTCATTAGGCATTATAGGTAAAGACTCAGAGCTGTTACCTTGGCAAAAGGTTGATGCAAAAAGTAATGAATAAAAGGGTACCATTAATTGTGCCCAACGTGAGAAAAAAACATTTATTTCATCATGAGATTTCCCCCATTTTAAATTCTTATTCTCCAATGAAAGGTTATTTTGTGATTTTTTTAAAATAAAAGATCAAAATGATTAACAACGCAGATTTATTTTCACATCATATTTACCAAAGGGTTGCCAACAATTCTGACCACGACTGTACATGAAAATGTTTGTAAAATGGCACAGTTTTTTAAATATCTGAAAGTACACTAACATCAGTCAGTCAAGCATTATAATATGTTAATCAATATTATTTAATGATAGAACTTAGTAATTAGAATTAAAACTTGATAACCACGTATGAATGCATATTAGTCATTTTAACTGAACTGTTGGTGGTGCTTTTTGAAAGTGACAAAATGACATGACATGTGCCAGTATTGGGCCAGTACTTGGAATGATTTTTTTTTTTTTTTTTTTTTTTTTTTTTTTTTTTTTTTTTTTTTTTTTTTTTTTTTTTTTTTTTTTTTTTTTTTTTATTTTTTTTTTTTTTTTTTTTTTTTTTTTTTTTTTTTTTTTTTTTTTTTTTTTTTTTTTTTTTTTTTTTGGTGCTCTGCATTTAACCCAGCCAAAGTGTACACACACAGCAGTGAGTAGTGAACACACACCGTGAACACACCCCCGGAGCAGTGGGCAGCCATTTTTGCTGCGGCGCCCGGGGAGCAGTTGGGGCTTCAGTGCCTTGCTAGGGCACCTCAGTAGTGGTATTGAAGGTGGGAGAGAGCACACTGTACATTCACTCCCCACCACATACAATCCCTGCCGGTACGAGACTCGAACCCGCAACCTTTGGGTTACGAGTCTGACTCTCTAACCATTAGGCCACGACTTCCCCTTGGTCATTCAGTTTAATACTGATAAGATAATAATGATACGAATTATACCAATAAGGATTTAAATTTAAAACGCATTAAGGATTAATGAGCTGCTGGATTCATGAATATTAATCAGGTTGTGTGTGTTCGCTCGAACTGATTTGCTGAAATAAAAACAGGGACTACAATAGGTGAGCGCCAGCCAATGAGATAGCCGTTTGCGCATTAGTCCCGCCCACTACCAGAGAAAGCGGCATTTCTTAAAAGCTGAAGAACTCCAAAGGAGTGCTGTTATTTTGACAAGAAAATACAACAAAGAATATTGTTTACATGTAGTGCGTCAATTCTCTCTCTGCACGTGTGTGTGAGACAAAGTGACGGCAAGGTGTGCGCCTTCACACTAGAATTTATAGTACGTTAAATACAGGTGCATTGCACATCCATTCAGATGAACTGAAAAACATCACAGATCGCTTGACGGAGAGTGAAACTCTGAAGAGCTCAGTCAGAGTGTTCGGCGAGTGCAAATATATCTGTGCTAAACTTATACTAAGCCTCCAAATCACACACTGGCGAGTAAAATATGAGAATTTATTAGCAATTGGCTAATAATAGACATCATTTAGTCGCCCAGAGTAAAATTTAGTCGCATAAGCGAGTGATTTATGTTGCCAAATAAGATGCAGAAACAAGCCATTAAAGTAGTCAGGCCACAAAAATTTAAGACATTGGGGCAAAAAAGTTTTTGTATTTTCTGTATTAGTTTTTGTCTCATAGTTATATCATATGATAAGCGATATACACCGCCGCAAGAGCAATATCACCGAGTGCGGTTTTGTCGAAAGAACACGAGTGCAAATGTGATTTTATATAACAGTTCAGTAAATAAGGAGTTAATATTGTGTTATATTTTAGATACAATATTGTCTGTTTTTGCTCAATTCTGCAGAGAAAATATTACTTTATAGCCATAGCAGAATTGTTGTGCGTCTTCGAGCAACACAGCTGTGTTTAGTTTTCTGAATGAATCTGCGTTTTGAATGAATCGTGTGAACCAATGATTCAAAAGCCCATTCAAAGAGAGAGAGCCGTTTACTTAATTCCTGAACGAATCAGCCGTTTGAACGAATCGAATGAAGACATTTACCGCCACCTGCTGGTAGTTTTAGTTTATTCTTTAGAGTATCATTTCATTTATTTAAAAAAAAACATAAAGGGATAGTCACCAAAAATAAATAAATCTGTTATCAAACTCCCTCTTGTTGTGTCAAAACTGAATGCTTATGTCTTTTGCACAACATAAAGAAGGTTATTTGGTTACTAGTAATTCCATTGCATTGCAACAAAAAATACTGAGATGTTTCTCAATTATCTTCTGTTCCGATTTATGTTAGGCCATGGTAGACTAAACATTAACACAATATTAGGTTTAAATGTCTTATTGGGGGTATTTCACAGCCAAATGTAGTTTGCAATTAATTAGATTAAAACATTTTAATGGCTTACCAGCCCTAAAAAAACTAACACACTGCATGTATATCTTTCATAAAATATGTTGTTTATATATTAAATATATTTATATCTAATATAAATTATATGAATATAAATATAGACATTATTTTCAAAATATATACTGTATGTGTGTGTATTTATATATACATAATTAATATACACAGTACACAAACATATTACGTAAACAAAAACTTTTATTTTGGATGTGATTAATCGTTTGACAGCAATAATATATACATACACATGGACAAAAATGATGCAAATTATTCTTATATTTTATACAAATCTTACATTTACATATAATAACATCAAACATATTATCTAACATTATTAATATCTTAATGACATATATCAGGGATTTGAAGATTTTATAATTTCAGTGTGAAATATGACCAAGGCATTCTTTGTGAGATTCACCCACTTACAGACAATCCCCTTCACACAAACAAGTTTGCCTGTTGTTCGTGACAAAAGGGAAGTGTAATGATACTGCAGCGAGTGTACGTCACACTGAGCTGATGTGCTGCGAGGGTCTGCAGTGAGAGTAACACTCAACGCACACACAAACACACAGCTCTGACCTTCAGTACAGCAGCACTGCTGCTCAACCACTGATTTACACACCAATCACCGATGCAGCAAGGGAAAACACCACACAAACCTTTCTGCACAGTGCACACTAGGGATGTAACGATTCACTCAACTCACGATTCGATTCTATTCACGGTTTTGATTTCACGGTTCGATTCACAATAGTTTTTTTACAAAATGAGATTTAAGACAAATTATAAATTAAATGTGTCATTTTATTATTGCTTGGACATAATACTGTAAGTTTTTTTGTGAAATTGAAATAACACTATAATCATATACTAATATAGCACAAATTATTGCTCTTTTGTTGGTTTTGATTGCTTCTATTGTCCTCATTTGTTAGTCGCTTTGGATAACAACGTTTGCTAAATAACAAAATTTAAATATAATGTAAATGTAAATGACAAAACTAAATTTTAAAACAAGCCCCAAATCAAATAAATAAGTAACACCAATAAAATAAATCTCTTCATATAAACAAAATAAGGCTTTGTCTGTGCTATTTCAATTTAAAATTAGAGGCAACCACTGCAATTTTAATCATGATCCAAACAAAGATGCTGCGTACATGCAACATGAGCTAATTTACATTGTATAATTTCTAAATTTGAAGCAAAAACAGAATGGTTTGACTTCAGTTTTGTGAATCTATGCATAAAAAAATATCTGCATGAAACAAGCAGCAGACAAGCTGAATGAGACGCAGATTCACTCTCTGCCAGCAAGTGGCGCTTAAAGCGTTTCCTTGGTTTCCGCTGTAAAATAAAGCAGCGCTGCACTTATGAACTTTAATAACTTATACGAGCAAGATGAAAAGAAAATACCATCTACATTTTTCTAAAGACAGTAAGTTCCCCTCTGACATACGTTCATATAAACTCCAACCCCTTAATGAATCGCGATTTGTTTAGCATCTAAACAGATTTGAATCGTCACATATTTGAATCAATTTTCAACCGGCTCACGGTTAATCGTTACATCCCTAGTGCACACCATGATAATTCTTACACAATTAACACCCAACAACACATACAACAGGAAGGAAGAGACCGGTCTTCCTTTGAGAAACTAATAACAATAGAAGTAAATAAGCAACACACTTCAGGCATTTTAACAGGCCCCCGATGTGGTTATGTAGAGGAACGCCAATGCTAACTAGCTAATTAAAAACAACAACAACAATAATAATAATAAAAAGTCTTTTAAAATCTTAAAATAGACTTTAAAACACATATAAGTCACGTGACAACCCTTAAAGGGATAGTTCACCCAAAAATGAAAACTACCCCATGATTTACTCACCCTCAAGCCAGGTGTATATGACTTTCTTCTTTCAAACAAATACAATCATTGTTATATCAAAAATATAAAAATTTTCTGGTCCTGGTTCTTCCAAGCTTTATAATGGCAGTGAATGGTGGTCGAGATTTTGAAGCCCAAAAAACTGCATCCATCTATCATAAGGAGTGTTCTACACTGGTAAATAAAGGGCTTCTGAAGCAAAGCGTATTTGTAAGAAACATATCCATATTTAAAACTTTACAAAGCATAATCTCTAGTTTCCGCTAACTGTCACATTTGCATTTACGAGAGTGGCGTTCCAGCGGATGATGTAGGACGTAGGCATAGCGTAAGCTCTGGTGAGAAGTGACAGGACATTTTTTAATAAAACTCCGACTGTATTTGTCTGAAAGAAAAAGTCATATACACCTAGGATGGCTTGAGTGTGAGTAAATCATTGGGTCATTTTTGGGTGAACTATCTTTTTAAAGCAGTAGTTCACCCCAAAAAGAAAATTGTCATTTACTTCCTCATTTCATAACTTGTATGACCTTTCAACAGTCAACAGACATTAGTCAAAGTAGTGCTATATTTAGGCATGAAAACTAGTCAGTGAGGGATAGGAGTACTGTAAGTTTAATGGATTATTTGTTTGTAACATCTTTCCAAAAGACTTTCTGTAGACAAAAACTGCATAAAACAGTTTTAAAAGCTGTACGTTTTAAAATTGACTGCAAGTCTATCCCTCACAGCCCTGTTGTAATCCATGTAAAATTCAATATGTCATTTAACGTAACTAAGGTTTATGCAGTCTCATGTCTTTGGACCACAAAACTCTTTAAAATATCTTCCTTTCCAGTCATTCCAAATCTGCATGACTGATATGGGGGCAGGTTGTAGGCAAAATTATATTTTGGCTGAACTATCTCCAACTACTGCTTTTCATAATAGCATAATTATAATAGGAAACACTAAAAAAAAATAAGTCAGATTTGATATAGTCATTATATTATATATCACTTAAATGATCTCGACTATAAAAACACAAGTTTCACTCAAAGATCAGCAAATAAATGTGAAACGCTCATAACACATATCTAAGGAGCCATTCACAAAAGATGTGCTTAGTGTTCAAAAACAGCAAGCAGCCCAACAGAATGAAATAAAATGTAGAGTCTTGTGAGGTGTTTTTCAGAGTTGAACCACTTTTAACTTGACATGGTGTACTAAATGTGAGATGCAAGAAAAAAGTGCCAAACATAAACCAACAATTAAATAAACAGTGCCGAGAACATATCCTATGTGAACGGCCCTCCAAGTCATATAAAGATGTGGCTCTTTTTCATGTATTTGCTTATGTTTACACCTTAAAACATAAAGAGAATATGAAAAACAGCACTATCTGCTTACAGCAGATAATCCAGATAAATGTCCAAATATAACATTAAACGGAAAAAGTACATAACGGGCGTGTGGAAAGGGGATGGAAAAAGAAGTCCGCACAGTATCAATGACGAAAACACCACTACAACTTGGCTATAAAACCTCTTTCCTGTGTCAAACTAACAATTACGCGGTCAGGCACGACATCGTGCTAAAGACCTCACCGATCCTTCACTACGTTGACGGGCTGGTCAATGATGGCTTAAGAGAGGTGACATAGATATCATAAAGTGTTGTTGTATCTATCTATCAACATCCAATTATAAATCCATTAGATAAGATTTGAATGGAGAACTGACTGTCCAAGATTGAGTTTGTAGGTATAACAAAGGGGTGTGCAGGGGTGTAGGTCTGAGTGTGTGGGGTACTGATGACATACTGCTCCGTGTTTCCTCGCGCCACCATCAAGACAGGTATGTGGCAATGGCATACGGGTGCAAGCACAATCCATCAGGCACATGTCCTTCAAAGCATAATAAAATAACACGATTATCTTTGAAAAAAGTGCATAATGTTTAAAATAATGTTTATAAACCTTATATAATTAATAAAGTTGCTTAAACAATTAGAAAAAAAGCATCATGCATGTATGTATAGTAGGGCTGTGCGATTAATCGTCATAAAATCGCGATTTGAGCACATGCGATTTCTAAATAGCTTTATAGCACGATTTTCCGCACCCCCGACCTCCCCGCAGTATGCTATCCGAACCAATCAGAATGCAGCGCGCCTAAATGGAGCACGTGCTGAATTAAAGTGACAGCGCATTATTCGCGGTAAAAATTAACATGGATTGACACGGAAATTTAGTAATTACACCATAAATGCATATAATTAAAGTCTACTGTTTCACAGTCAACACATGGCTTTTTGGCTAGATTTAAAACAAGGAAAAGTGCACTTTTAGATAAACAAGGCAATAATACATGGCACTCGTGGTGGTAGTTATATCTATTGAGTTTAAAAGTGAATATGTCTATGAAACATTGTATTAATCGTACTGTGATAAAAGAGAATCACAATGCTGAAAAAGCATTTTCAGAAATAACGTTTGGATTTGACATGGACAAAATAATGGACAAATGTTGTGTTTGTGGTAAACAGCCGCGGATCAGGAGCGGACTCCTGTGTGAAAGCACAGTCCGTGCTGCTTCTGCACCGCATACACATACTGTATACGCACTGCAGACGGAGTACGTGTGAACTTGGCGCAACAAATCTAGTTCAACATCTGAGGCAACGCCACAAAGAGCTCTATGACCAATGCATGGCAAAAAAAATCCCTGGACACTGGATTTTTTTTTCCTCTTTCTGCCATATATGTCTATTCTAGAGACATTTTGTTACACCTTTACTTAATGATTATT
Organism: Sinocyclocheilus anophthalmus; assembly: GCA_018155175.1. NCBI lineage: Eukaryota > Metazoa > Chordata > Actinopteri > Cypriniformes > Cyprinidae > Sinocyclocheilus > Sinocyclocheilus anophthalmus. The sequence continues at coordinate 372,456 of JADLZN010010615.1, forward strand.
TTGCCTTATGTCTGTTCTAGAGACATGTTACAGCTTTTTGATAAAGCTCTAATTGGTTTTCTTTTGGAAATATGTTTCAAATTCACACTGAATGCATTAATGACTGTAAAGTATGGCTGTGTGTGTCAAAATCGTGATTAAAATTAGAGCCCTAATGTATAGTTTAATTCAAAGGACCGAAAACCAATCACAAAGAGTACTTTCTTCAAAAATACCTGCTGTGAAGAATTTAAACTCCTCAAAGGCTCATGACAGAAGTAAAGACAGATACTCCAAAATGGTTTCAAAACAAAGTCCAGTGTTGATAGCCGTAGACGAATAACCCTGAGGATGACTTCAGGGCCCAGGAGGTCTCTGCCTAAAATAAGATCCACATGCGGACCACTCCAGAGGTCCAAGCTGGGAAAAGCAGCTTCCTCACACACTATGGCATAACAGGAAGTCGAGCTAATTCCCGGAAGTACAGTGATAGAGGAGAGTGAGAGAGAAAAGAAAAAGCCTAAATGATCTGGGTTTCGGGTCATACACAGGAAGCGACGTGTCTGGGTTTGTCAGGAGTGGCTGCCGGAGCGAGACGAGGCCTTCAAGAAGCTGACATGCCCAGACAGCTGGGAAACAAGACAATGGAACGGAGTGGGAGAAGATAAACTGCAGACTGAGTCCTTCTGAAGGTTTCTCCTGTACATCTCACCAGTAATCAGTCAAAGGTACAAGAACATTAGAAGAATGACGTCATCGCCGGGTTACAGATGTAGAATAGAGACTATATTTTAAAAGAATTGAAGAGATTAAGGAGATTACTGTAATCAAAAGTGGATGTTAGACTCAATTATCTCAGACTAAATGAAAGGTGTTTGACAAAACTACAATCAGAATGTTGAATGAACTACATTCATCACTGCAGCAAATACTGACGGAGAATTAGAATTAGGCAACAACTGATGACTTTAGCTTTTCTCTTCTGATTGCTGATAAACAATGATGCCAACAAAAAAAAACTGAACAAAGGGAAATAATATTTATATAAATAATAATTTGAGTGAAGAACATGAATAATATAATAATATGAACAATTCGTAATTTGAAATAGTTTTAAACTGGTTATATAAGCAATTGTTGACATGACATTTTAAAGTACTGGAATATATAAAAATCTGATTATGAAATAAAGCTAGTATACCAAAAATCACAACTCTAAGATCATTAGAAATGTTTTTATTACTACATTATCAATCCCGATTTGTCTTAACAGTTTATTAAACAATTTAAATACAATTGTTGAAATTAGGCTACAAAGTCACTTTAATTGTATCTTTTTATTTTATTAATTTAATCTTGACTTACTAATTAATAATAGTAGTAGTATATATTTTTATTTAATGCCATGTCAGCATCCTAGGCAATTTTCATGGCAAAAACAATTTAAAATAAATACAAGTATAACAAATACAATAAAAACCAGCAAACAAACAAACACAAGGTATATTACTACTAATTCATAATTAACAACATATAATTATTTCTAAAATTTATGAATGTATATGAATAAGACTGATAAAGCCTTTTAACCTGGTTAGATAAGTATTTTGACATGCTCTACTGCTCTTTAAACTACTAAAATTTAGAGAAAAACAGAGTGTGCATTAAAAGACCTCTAAGATAATTTTCTTTTTAACTTTTTTTATTATTATTACACTCATTCTCTTAGTGTATAAAAAAGAAATGAAAATACCACGTCACTTTAATTTTATCTTATTCATTGAATCTGGATTAGTACTAATAATTTCACTATTTTTTTAATTATTTCTAAACAGTATGACTCATTTTCAACCAGAAGTTCATAAATAACTTTTTTCAGGAAGACTGAAACGCAGCATGTTATAAGATCAGGCAAGTATATTTCTTTTATACTTTTAGTATAAACTTTTCTGGACTCTCCAACCATTACCAGCGGAACAGAAGAAATTTTGCAAGTCAGCCAAGAGTATAGTAACTGTTTAGCTCGGGATCAATGAACGACTTAAATCTGCCAATGATTTTTACAAGATAAAATCTTGGACATGAACACACATTTACAGCTTCAAATGAATTTTAATTTGATGCCTCAACTGAGCTGAAACAACCTGCATCCATGACACACGGTCCTACGCGTGGGCACGGTCCTTCCCTTTTTTTGGATCTAGAGAAGATAGCAACTGGTAACATTTGATGTGTTATAACAAGATAAAAGAAAAGAGTTCTGTAGTGATTTCACAACATCTGCACAAATCAGTGCGGTTCAGATCAGCGCCACACCCGTCAGCAAACACCTATAAAATACTCACTATTCCTGCCACAGAATAGGCCTAACCAGGTGGAATCCTGCTCAAAGACTAATTAAACCCTAAGAAATGGACAGATCCTTATCAATGAAAACCATCCTTAGAACCAAAGAAGGAAGGCAGTATACAAACACTCAGCTTTCATGAGCTACAGATGAACTAGCTCTACTTGTCTCCTTGAAAAACCAGTTTTGTCCAACACCTTTATTTCCTTTAACCTAGCACCAGTGGGAAAACCAACCAGATGATCCAGCTCCACATCTACAATACACAACCCTTAATTTAGGCTATTCAGCTACTAGACTCATCGTTCACATGGACTTGAGACTCTTCATTATGTCATCAGTCGAACCGGTTGGAGTTCTCTGATTCCTCCGAGGACAATCCGAGGGTGTTCTGAGCAACATTAGTTTCATCGTTTGTCACTGCTGATGTTTATGGCCTGGTTAGCGAGGGCTGGTCACAGACGTCAGAGCTGACAAATTCAGGAGGGGCTAATTTTTTTGGGACAGTATGTAACGCATACCAAGCAAACTAAAAGCCATTATTCCAGAAATTGAGGTGTCATGCTAGTGTTGCTACAATCAAACTGCATTCACCGTCAAGGCATAACTCTGAAGTTTTACGTTGCTATGGAGACCTGATGCTCAGAATATTCTTTTCACCATCTATGCTGACTTTAGCATTCAGTCTCTCTCCAGAAAGAGGCCTGCAGTTCAACATCTGACTTTACACACATACACACACGGACAAGTGAGGTAAGATGTGTCAGTGGGTAAGGTGTCATCTCCTTAAAGGGGTCATATGATGTTGCTAAAAATAACATAATTTTGTGCATTTGGTGTAATGAAATGTGTTTATGCTGTTTAAGGTAAAAAAAAAAAAACACATTATTTTCCACATACTGTACATTGTTTCTCCTATATGCCCCACCTTTCTGAAACGCGTCTATTTTTACAAAGCTCATCGTCGGAAAAGCGAGGGTTCTCTGATTGTCCAGCCTATCCGTGCGTTGGATTTTGGTGCCCCCCAAAAAAAAAAATACCTCAAGCGTTACGAAATGTTATGGCCCCTTACATACTGTGCTGCCGTGTCCCTTCCTGAGTCGACGGCAAAACCATTAAAACCAATTATAAATGATGCTCAAATTTTGTTGCCCCCCTCCCCGTGGGGCCTAAGTACAGATATCAGACTTACTGTCTTTTTTTTGCGTTGCGTTGTATCGCGCTGCATAAACATAAAACTATGTCTGCATTTGTGATCAGAGAAATGACAAACAAACGCTACTCTACACTGCTCAAAACTAGCATTTGAATCATAAGTGGCAAATTGTTTATATATAAAAAAAACTTACTTACAGTCTTGAGTCAGAACAGCCCGCATTGGAGTCTACTCTCCCAGGATCAGGAAACAATCCTCCATAAAATGCACTGCACACATCTTAATATTTGGGTTGAAGTGTTCTGGAACGTGTTGTAAATACAACTTAACCACTAAATTCTAGTTGTGTCCTCTTTTGGAAGACCAAAAAAAGTAGTTTCACACGGCGGGCTAGAATGAGCGTTGCGGCGGGGCTGTCTTGGAGAGACTACGCGGCCTCCCCTATACGGCTTGCGGCAACCACATTTAACGACCCCGGGCTGGACTTTGCTTCATTCACAGTGATAGCCGATCTGGCGATCCCCAGTGCAAAGTTGATGTATTTCCTCAGCGACCAGCACAGATCAGCTCTAGGCATGACGAAGCGGATATCGTCCTCTTTTGGAAGACCAAACAAAGAAGTTTCACTTTCACAACGAAACACACAGCACCTTCACGACATGGCGGTGGCAGCAATACTACAGCGAGAATAAAATTTACGTCTTCTTTCTTTGCGTGAACATTGGGCGGCGTTATGCAAATCTTCCCACATCGTGACGTAGATATGTGGGGGCGTGTTAGAACGAGATCTGTTTTAGGTACGCGTGGTTGACTCTTAACTTTTATAAAGAATATCTTTTTGGATTTGAGACTTTAGTCTTTGCAACTTTACAGATCTTCTTTATGCACCAAGAGCTTGTAACACTTCAAAGAGAAAGGAAAAATTTTAAATCGCATCATCGCAGGAATAGTTCACTCAAAAATGACAATTGTCATCATTTACTTACCCATCATGTATGAGTTACCCAAACCTATAGGAGTTTCCTTCTTATGATATTTTAAAGAATGCTGGTAATCAAACAGTTGATGGTCCCCACTGATTCCATAGTATTTATTTCCCTACTTCACAAGTCAACTGTTTGGTTCTTCAAAATATCTTCTTTTGTGTCCAACATGAGAAAGAAACTTGTACAGGTTTGGAACAACATGAATTGGAGTAAATGACAAAATCTTAATTTTTAGGTAAACTAGTCCTTTAAGTAAACTGTGCATAATTTAACTTTTTAATAAAGTGGTCATTATATATAATATACATGGCAGATGAAATCAACTGTCAAAGCAAATGTGTCCAGATATTTAAAAAAAAATTGTATATGACATATATAGCAATTCAACAATTACATGCATTTTAGGGCTGGCCGATATGTCAAAAATATCTTATCGATAATCGCCTTAAAAAATATTGCGATATCCGATAATATAGTCTACCTAAGCCCCACCTCCACCACACCCCCACCAAAACAACATTGCTGACATGCACCATAAACACACACCATGTTCAGTTTGGTCTTAATTACTGCCACAAAACTATTGAGGAAAAATAATAGAACCCAATTTTAAGTTCACCATGGTGAAGTTGGACATTCTGGCAGTGATTGTAAGAATGATAAATGCATGTTGATGCGCTAGGCTGTACTACTGTCCTCTCATTCTGCATCAGTACAAATACGTGCACGTGTTGCGCGTGTTTTGCTTGCTTGAGTGTTTCTGCATTATATGAGTGGCTTTGAAATATAAATTGCAGCACGTTTCGGATGAAAAAACAACTTCTATTTCTGAAATATCACAGTTAGGAGATTTATAACAAGTTGTTCCCTGCATTACTACAGCAAAGCACGTGATTACAGTACTAAGCAGCTGCAATGGAGCAGCTCTAATGCTATTAAATTAAAGATGAACAGTGAAAGTAACAACAACTTGTAAAATACATTTTAATGGGCATAATTATGTGTGAAAATAACCGAAGGATATACAGTGAAACAAAAACTGATTCAGAGACCAGATATAATTTTTTTATATTTTTTTTACTAATGGGTGCAGGACACTATAGTTCATTTATGTAAGTGAGGATAGCAAAATAAAGTAAACTGTGACAAATCATACCCAAAAATTTTTCATACAGTGGACTACCAGTAAAAACTGATACAAATTTGGGTCCAAAAATTATTCAGACCGAGTCTGGGGAAAAAAAAAAACTGAATTTGAGGTTTTCATGAAGCTGGGTGACAGCATGCCCAGGAGACTACAGGCTGTCATTAAGGCTAAGGGTCACCCGACAAAGTATTCATAGTTGTGTAAATACTGTCATACTACAGCTGTCTATTTTTTTGGTTAATTGTAATCCATTACATACCTTTCTATCAAAATTATCTAACATTATCAAGATGAATTTGTTCTGACACAATGTAACTCTGAGTCCTTGTCATATTTTATTACCTTTTTCTAAACTATAGCGAATAAACTGTAATAATGTGAGAAATGTTGAAGGTGTCTGAATAAATTTTGGTTTGACTATCTATTTGATAAATGAAGTTAACCAACTAACATTATACATACCCTTTTGGTTTCTGTACCCAATATTTAAAAAATTCACAAATGCAATAAAAAAAAATTGGTATCGGTACCCGGTATCGGCAAGTACCAAAAATAAAAGTATCGGTATCGGGCGAGTACTGGAAAAAGTGGTATCGGTGCATCCCTAATGTAAACAGAATCAAACAAGCTGGCCAGGAGGCAATTTTGTCACCGTAGTGTCAGGGAGGTGCTATTGGTTGAAGAGCAACTACACATGGTGCACACATCCTATTGAATTGCCGGTTTTAATTACAGAAGCTCGAAGGAAACAGTGAGGTCCGCGTGAATGACTAATATCTGACAAGTATACGAAAACCACCCCGAAGATGCAACACACACCCCCGAAAGAGGATACCGATTGTAAGAATGTTGCTGAGCGACAGCTCAACCACGTTGAACACCGGCGCTCTGTGCACTAGAAGGTCACGGAGAAGCAGTGGCTCCGCGTGAGGGGCAACTGTCTGAGACCCTGGGGAAAACAGCGGGGTAGACTGGCACATGGGGGAGGGGGAATAAAGGAGGGGTGTGAGCCAGCTTGTCATTTATCAGTATTTTCATCACACCGTGACTATTTCAAGAGGAGGGAGGTAGCAGCCAGTACACAAATAGACGCCAGCTGAATATCCCCTCATCAGTGAAACACTACGACGCTTCAGCCTCAGAGAGACTAGCGTGTCAAGCTCAAACTACAGGTGATCTGTTAAAACACATGATTTTAAACTAAAGTCAAATGAGAAAATATGTAAGCGCAAAACAACTGAAGGATGACAGAATTCAAAATCTGTTTTGTAGGGAATATTGGGATTAGGATTTTCTCCCATTACCTTGCAGATCTTTCGGTATCTGGTTAAGTATCTTCAGTATCTGGTTCAGTTATCAGGTAAGTAAGTCTTCACAAACACATTGTGCATGACGATCAACTAAAATTAAAAAATAAAAACACACCTCCATGACCCTCCCCAAACCATGCCTGACTGGAAATGCCAGTCCAGATTGACAGAGCTGCGGATCTCAAATCATTGCCCAGAAACACAGAGCTAGAAACAAGGTGCTTAAGGAGTAAATAAAATAAGTCTTTATCTGACCTAAAAGCAGCCTGAGATGATTAAAAAACATTACACTACATCAGGCAAAACAGATTATATTTGATTCCCTCCAACCACATGAAAAGTTCTTGAGGGAAAAACGCTGACCAACGTTTTCAGACAGTAAATCACAAGTAAGACTGGGTATGGCTTGGCAAGAGACATTTCAACAAACATTTCATCTCCACTATAAACAAACCATACACTCAAACTGACTCCAAATCAGTCTCATGAGATTTCAGCTGCAAGCTGCTCACTGCTGGTACAATTCTGCCAGTGACTCACTGAAAGAGGATCAGTCTTTTTGGTTACAACTTACCTCAAAAACAAGCTAGCCACCGTGATTAATTTTAGAGAGAGCTATTACTGTTCTTTCTATGGGTTTAGGCCAAACAAATGATTTCAAGATCTGGGCTCAGATCAAAACAGACCACTTGCATCCCAAGTGCAACCTGTGACGAAATTCCTCTAATGCACAGCATCAATTAAACCTTGATGGTTTTATAAACTACTGACCCAACTTCATCCACAAATGTCTGACTAGTAGTAGTTATAAAACTCCAACCACCAACAAGTGTATCTAACTTTACACGCATACTGTTTATTTATATCATCGCAAAAATGTAAACTATATCATTGCACAGCTTTCGATTTACATTTAAATATACCCAAGGTAATTTGCATACATACAGTGCACTCAGCCATAGCAATACATACTGTATAGCAAACCACGGATTAGTGTTTTTATCATCACAAAATGCACATTAAATTATCAAGATTTTCTATAACGCTACTTTGAAACAATGTGTATGCTATTGTAAGTAAACCTGACTTGACTTAAAAAGCAGAACAAGGCAACCACATCTATATTAAATCTTCCCAACTGCTGAACTTTCTGCAAGGGTATAGCAAGTAAACAAAAGACATACTATATCTTCTTAGACACCAACTAAAGAAATCAAAGTGAAGCCAACGTGGCAAAGAAATATCTGGAATAAACTGTTGACATCTCAAAACAAGCATTTTTGAAAACACAAGGCTCTTCTTTCTGTGGTAAAGAGGAAACCTATTAGTTAAGACTGTTGCGTTGTTTCCTGTTTGTACAACAACACTATTATTATACCGTTTTGCTGTGAAAAACAAGCAGCTAAAGAGGTTTTGAGTTGACAGGTAAACTAGAGAATCATAAGCTGTATTTTCTTGTAGCTAACTAAGCCATGATCTGACATGACCATTTAGGAAACCAAAACAAGTTTTGTTTGGTAGTAAATGGGTCGATGATATTTCTGTTTTTTAAAAGATAAGAAGGATAAGACTCACCTGGCCAGTGGAGTCAATCATGGGTAACAGTGGTGTCCTGGTCGACATCTTCTGAGGCTGGATTTGGCTGGATCTGAAACTGAACGTGTTCACAGCTCTCACAATTCATTCAAATGTGACATCGGCACAGCACGATGAGAAGTGTCCAAAGTCCAGCTTGTAAAGAGCCCCTGAGCTCGGTGCGAGTCCCCAAACCAGTACAGATTAGCTTTTAAAAAAGTCCCGTCATTAAGTCATAGTTTGTTTACTAGTCTCGGCAGGAACGTGAATTTTATTGAAAAATTTCGACGAACCCTATCGGCGGGTGTCAACACTGAATGCCGACTTCCTATGTAATTTTCTACTGTTAACGTAGTAAATGTTCTGGTAAATTACAGCATTAAAGAAGAGACAGATTAATCTGAACCCTCAGCTGATGAAAAACAACAAAATTGTTCCCAGCACAAATGTGCAAAATCGAGTCCGAGGACTTCCAAGGTTTATTAGGCCGGGTGGCAAAAGGGTCCCTAATTTAGCCGTAACTATCAATACTCGGCTGTATATTGTTGTGCATCTGTAATGTAAAAAAAATTCGTTTTCTTCTTCTCAAGCCTGAGGAAAGACACATGAAAGTCCCGCTTAGCACACAAAAAACTTTACAGCAAGTTATCGAGCTGCTCCTTCCAGTCAGCCAAGCAGCGCTCAGATCAGCGTTACTCCGAGTAATGATCCGTCATACAGGTGTCAACATGCCCGTTTCAAAACCAAATCAAATACCTGATGTCGTCTCGAGGTGACAAACTAACGATCCGAGCACAAAATCACCGCGGAGATGCTCGTATACTGGCTCTCTGCGCCTCTGAAAATCACATCTAACCTGCTAACGCGCGTTAGCTGGCCGGGTGACTTCGAAAAAGTCGCAGATATTTTGACAGTATGATTGTAAGAATAGGTCCTAACCGTAGCCCGGTTGTTAATGGCTGTAAATTGGTCGGTTCCAGTCGTTGGTACGCGACAAATTACATCCGTGAGCCGTGAAAAGCCGTACAGTCGAGCGGTCACGACTGGTACCGCAGCAGCGCCGGACGCCAGTGTTGTTTGCGTTCAAGAGAAATGTGAAACCAGGCTGTGGTGGATCGACTTCTTCTGCCTCTCTCACATGGAGCTTTAAAATAAAAGTCTTTTATTCATTTTATTCGTTCGTTTTAAAATGAAAGCATTATATGTATATTCTATATGCAAAATGTGCTGTTTTTTGTTTGTTTTAATAATAACGTCTTAGTAAATCAGTTATTTTTGTGTTAGGCTCATGTTAGAAACAGAACAAAAATCGAACCTCACAGTGTGTGTGTGTGTGTGTGTGTGTGTGTGTGTGTGTGTGTGTGTGTAAAATATACATTTGTACTTTAAAAAATCTCATAATATATTGAAACGTATGTGCATTTAGTACATTTTCCTCATTAAAAAGTTGTGCATACAAATATATGAGCATATGAGCAGTGCTTTTGGAAAAATCTGTTAAAAATGATGCATTCTCTCATAAGATGAAGACACCATTCAGATTCTACATGGGATGAGTCCTTTAATGGTGGTTGCCATGTTTAGATCACTGAATAAATTAATCACAGATGCCAAATACACCTGTGAATACATTCTACCTGCAGTATACCTGTAAGTACAAAATACCATTACTGTAAAATGCAAATAGAACCTCTTTGGGATTACTGTCGAATTACAGATCATTCTCATTTTACACATAGAGAGGGATGTGGAAATTTCTGTATCAGGAAAAAAGTGAAATGAGTGGCATAAAAAAAATTTAACTAAGACTTTTCATTACTAAAAAAATAACACCTCAGGAAAGCAGTAGCAGGTGAACCTCTATTAATTTAAAATAAAACGTCCCTGAAGAAATTCATACAGGTTTGGAACAAGTTCGCCTGCTACTGGTTTCCTGAGGTGTTATCTTTTTGATAAGAATGTGGGGAACCAAACAGTTGACGGTAGCCACTGACTTCCACATTCTTCACAATATCTTCGTTGAAGTTCCGTAAAGAAGATTAGACATATATATATATATATAGATTAATATATATCTAATATATATAAGATATAATATCTTATATATTATATATAATTAGGCTTTATTTATTTTTATCCGTGTTTTTTAGTTACTCTAGTGCTTAAATGCTTTGTGTCATTATTGTTTGTTTCTTTTAGCCTTGTAAAGCACTTTGGTCAAAACCAGTTGTTTTTAAGTGTGCTATACAAATACACTTGTTTTGTATATTGTATTGTATAAAGAAAGTCGTACAGGTTTGGAACAACATTAGTGTGTGTAAATGATGACAGAATCTTCCTTTTTTGGATGGATTTGGATTTTCCCTTCAACAACAATTGCAAACAAAATGCACAGTACTGTAAATGTGAGCAAATACTGTTTCTTGAAGCTCCAGAGGAAGGCAATGAAATCACACATCAGTGCAAACCAGATAAACAGTCTTTGAAAAGGTTATGCGATCATTTAGCCGTGACTGTCAAACTGTTTAATAAATTTGACTCCAATATGCTGTTTAGCAGTCTTGCCTGCATTATCCGCAGATTGAAGTTGTTCTAAAGTCTGATTGAGCTGAACTGAAAATTGTACATATATACATTACATATTTTTGCCATGCATTTTTCTTATTTTTTTGTTGCTAATCTCTATGGCATTCTGATCTGGACCGTGAATGAAGGAATGAATACTCTGCTGCCATCTCTAGGCGTTTTGTGGAATAAAATAAAATAAGGTGTAAAGCAAAAAAAAATGCCTTTTTTTTACACTTTAGCTTTTTTTATTTCCTTCTTTTTTTGTCCAGAACATAAACAGAAGATACTTTGAAGAACACTAAGGTCCAAGAATTTTCAGTTTTGGGTGATCCCTTTAGTTTAAAGAGTCAAGGTGAATGTTAAGCAAATAAGCTGATAAACTAAATATCGTGTGAAAAATACTGCATGTTTTATATGAGCTACGTTATATGGCCAGCGTTTCGTCATTGGTCTAGGATGATGTCACCTGCACCGAAACCCCGCCCCTCATCCTCCACATAGCGCTGACTGTCTGATGCACACGCACAGTACACAGAGGCGCACATTGCGTTGCGCTGGTGTACACATGGTTATTGTGTTAATTGTGTACATTTGCGAGGACAAGCGCTCTGAACAGTATGAGGAAAAACTGCCTGAATGTCATATCCCGATGGACATCACTGGATTTTTAAAGTGTAACCCGCACATTAAGGAAGACCATAGATAGCCTAACTGCAGCTATGTAAATGTCTCGATCGGAATAGTCGCGGGGAGAAACACAAGGATCTCATTTATCACAAAACATGAAGATACAGCGGACGTACAGCTTATAACGTAAGTCATTTTTTCACCTCGTTTTATTTTTGAGGCCTTCATAATATGCAATCATGTATCTGTGTGTTTCCAGCAATAAAGGGTAGTCTACTTAATGGCTACTTAATATTTTGTTTCAACAAAATGTCGCCCAATGAGAAAGTGCGAAAAGCTGTTATTCATATTCAAAAAGTAATGATAATAAAAATCTTCCCTAGTTCACGTTCTAGAGCTTGTCTATAAGGATGCCCATTAGAAATCTACGCAAAACGTTCGAATTGTAATGCAAATGCATTTGAAATATAATAAGCATCGTTTCTTTTAGCATTCACACTGAGATGGTAGTGAAACTGAGCTCAAATGGCGAAGAGACACTGAACTACAGTGGAAATCCGTGCATCTACTGAATCGCGGTGTAACAGCCATCTCCACGCAGTTGTCTTGTCCCCTGCCTACAACAAGTGACGTGTCCAAGTAACCCGTGTTCTCAACATCTGATCGCGCGGACCGTTCGTGTGTTTCCCCTATTCACGAGACTAGATAGGAGCCTATGCTATTAATATCTGGTGCTTTTAATATACAGTATATAATATTTTTTTGGGGGGGTGAAACATCTATGTAGTCGGGTTTCTTCCACGGATTTCCTCATGCTTCGGCCATTACCGCGCATCTTCTTGCCTTGCGCGAAATTTTGCGGTCGGATGTTCAGCCTTCTCTCTTGTTAGCCTTTCCCTACAATTTTTTACTCTAATGATATGTATTAAAACAATCGCATTTCCATTTATCAACATTAGGCCAGCCCATCGCCGCAGAGCGCCTGTGACATCTTCGAATTACAGGGTCATATGAATGTCGATTTGTCTCAAATTTTTTCCTTTGTTCTCTTGTGCGGACGTGTTATACGGCACAGTCAGCTCCTCGGTGCATCTAAAGAAGGCGCCTTTAAGTATTGCACCACAACTAATAGTCTTCAAATCAAAAAGATGATATTCTTGCTCTATAAATTCCGGCATCTCAGCACACCAGCCTCACCAAAATGGCCCCACATGTCTACCTTCACTATGTGGTGATTACGCTTTGCATCAACGCCGCCCCAAACTCCTTCTCGATTGTTCGTACCCTGAACCACCGTCGCACCAGCAAGAATGTGCGTAATTTAGGCGCACTCGGGCGGGGGGTATTATTGTGACACGCTTGTCCCACCATGTCATACGCACTCAGACGCGGTGTTGCTTTCGTTGTGAAAAGCGAACTCCTTTGTTTGGGGTCTCCTTCCAACAGTATGACTTATCCGCTGCTCGTCCATATACGAATACTGGCCAACCACACGATGTGACGGACCCCGGATATCCGATAATCCCGCATCGATATTCCGGGGTCCTGCATCATAGTGGTTGCCGCCTAATTCTTTCGCATCTGCCGGCAGCGCCGTTCTCGGACCACCGCCCCCGGCCCAGCTGCGCTCCATCCCGCCTCAGCGCAACTTCCCCGAGCCGGGGCTTCCCCTCCGCTAGCCGCTGTGTTGTTCGTTCTTTGTGAAGCGAAACGTACTTTTTGGCCTTCCAAAAAGTACCGACTACAAGCAGTGGTCTATTTGTATTTTACAACACGCTCTTCCGAGCAGTTTAACCAAATATCCGAGTGTGCATCACATTTTATGAGGACTGTTTTTACTGATCCTGGGAGATTACACGTTATAACTACACGCCGGCGGTCCTTACTCACGTCCAGTACATTTTCCAGTTAAAGAATTTGCCACTGATGATTCAACGCGAGTTTTGAGCAGTGTAGAGTAACACTTGTAGTTTGTCATTTCTCCATTCACAAATGCAGACATGGTTTTATGTTGACGCGGCGCGATGCAAAGCAACGCGTAAAAAGACAGTATAAGTCATTATAATCAGTAATTATGTCCCCACTGGATGCAACAAAGGCCTCGTTTATTATGGGTTTTAATGTTGTCTCGTCGCTCCGTCTGGACAGGGCATCACAATATGGTAAAGGGCATAACATTTCCGTCTCACGCTTGAGGTATTTGGCCAATCACAACGCATTGGATAGCTGGCCAATCACTGCACACCTTGCTTTTTCAGACCGATGAGCTTTGTAAAAATCGACGCGTTTCAGAAAGGCGAGGCATAGAGGAGAAACAATAATGTACAATATGTGGAAAATAATGTGTGTTTTTTGAACTTTAAACTGCATAAACACATTTCATTACACCAAATACACAAAATAATGTTCTTTTTAGCAGCATCATATGACCCCTTTAAAACATGCAGACAAAATATTACCGCCTGTCTATAAATTAAAGATAGATGCTTATTACATGCTTGTTACAACGTACTAAATAGCAATTAGGTTAAGCCCAAATAATGAAAAATGTTAATGTTGTCACAAGAATAATTCTTATTACACATTGATTGGGGGTGCAATCATTCTAGTTGATCAATTCAAGTGGCATTTAATTTGTTAAAATAATTCTTGCACTGACACTTTCTTGTCACAGTATTTTGTAGGTTACTGATAAATGACCAGCAGATGAATATTTAATATGACTTGATGGTTAATAACAGTTCTTCTTTGAGACTTAGAGACTTAATTCACCTTAATATAGATCTTAATGATAAATATAAAAATATCTAACATTAAAAAAATTACTTCCTCAGTATTAAATCTGTGTTACATCTCTGTCGCAGACAATTTTATAAAGTGTGGGGACAAAATCAGCCATGACCATTGTGGGGACAAAATCAGCCATGACCATTATGAGATTTCGGTCTTTCAGTGATGTATCAGATACAGTGCATGTTTGTTTTCATGGTTCAGTTACCATTTTGCTGCAACATTACTGTATTTACACAACCGCACACTGTTCTTTGTGGTGATATCAATGAAACCTGATCATTGTAGTTGTTTTTGTGCTCAGCCGGTACCTGAGCTCATCAGTGCTGATGCTGTACATCTCTGACACAAGCGCATGCTGATGCCCAAGAGTGTGCTGCTGTTCCACTGCTGTACGTGCTTCATTGCAAAAAACCCATTACACACATGGTTTCTGTGTGAAATACTGCTGATAAGATGTTTAGTGTGTGAGTTAAAGTGATTGGAGTGATGTTGACTTGCAATATGACAAATCTGGGTCAATGTTACCACCCACCCCCCTTCACTACCACAGGCTACAAAAGGCAAGACTGAAAAAAGCAAAGAGGATGAGGATACCATCACCAGGCTCTGTGCGTGAATGTATGCATGTGGAAATAAGAGCATGGTGTGCTGGCTCTGTCCTGGGGTCATTTGTGTGTGTGCGTGGGGGGGTTGTGTTGGGGTATATGTCTGAAGTGCTGTTGTGCATGTCCCCCTCCTCCACGAGGTCAATGGATGATCCAGCCATGTCACATTCTGTAACTGTTCTCTCTGAGCTGCTTTATATTCTCTTTTACACATACACATTTTTTCATCCTTCTCTTGAGTCTTTTTTCTGTTTTCGCCATTCTGTACTTTATTCTTAAAGGAATAAAAATGAAAATGTTGTCATTATTTACTCATTCTCTTTTCATTCCAAACCCAAATAATTTACTTTGTTCTGTGGAGCACAAAGAGAATTCTATTTTCCATGATATTTTTATGCAATGACGATGATGAGGGACTGAAGATGCATTATAAAATTGGTCAATATGACTTGTACATATTCCAAGTCATTATCCAGTCTCTATTTATTGCAATACCTCTGAAAATACCAACACAAATGCTCTCCTTTTGTGTTCCGCTGAAGAAAGAAAGGTGTACGGGTTTGGAGGATGAATAATGGCTAGATGTTCATTTTTAACTGATCTATTCCTTTAACCTTCTTTTGGTCTTTTCATTGACGTTTCATAATGTCTAATACGATCGTTTCAAACTGTCATTATTTAGAATAATGAGCTGATCTTCTCTGCTCTGTGGAGAGGTGATTAGTGCAGCCATCAGATTATATTTCTATTATTAGAAGAATGATAACATTATTCCATTTACATTTCATTACATGTTTGACTATAACAGATGTTTTTTCGCGTGATACCACGCGTCTGCCATCGCTCGCGTACCATGCGTGTGCTACTAATCTCCCGCCAAAACAATACACTTTTTTATAACCAGCTCAGAGAGATACAAGGGAGATTTGTACTGGCCACGGACGCCTTCTGTGTGATAACAAGAATCTATCAGCGCTCAGGCACACTACTCATCCAAATTATCCTCTCCTCAATATTACCCTGATGTGACATCACTACAAAGCTGCCTCCTAATTTATATAGTTCTTTACACGGTTTGCTTGCATGCTTGTAAGGATTATTTTATGCCTTCGATAAATGTGAACCCCTGGAATTTGTTAACAAGGGTACTGGGTCAGAAAGATTTTTCTGTTACTTTAGAATTTCTCCTACCGACAAGACTGTGACATACCCTTGTGCTGTTCATTATTGTTTCACAGTGTTTAATAACTAGTAAGGTTGTGAATGACTAACAGAAGACTGTCTTCTGTACTTAACTCATCACAATTGTTGATGTAATTCCTTGTGCTGTGACTAATATTAAAGGGTTAGTTCACCCAAGAATTAGCCCATGATTTACTCACCCCCGAGGCAACATAGGTGTATATGACTTTATTCTTTCAAACGAATCCAGTCAGAGTTAGATTAAAAATTGTCCTGGCTATTCCAAGCTCTATCTATCTGGCTGTCAGCGTGTTATAGATGCTTTAGTCCAAAGAGATTAGAATATCGAAATCGCCTCCAAAATTCGCCTTCAAAAAAACACCTCTCACAGGTCTCGCATCGTTCTCTCGGGGTGGTGCCACAAAAGCCTCTCACTCTTAGCGAACCTCTGGTCCATTTTTGGTACATACCAAATTAAGCCATATTCAACAATCTTATATCACTTTAATCTCGCATTGCAGCTCCTATCAGTTGTAAATCGATAACGACGCCGTCCGGTCTGATGCGACCGTATGTGGGTCTCGGCTTTGCGGTCTGTCTACCAGCAGCGGGAGAGTATTCACACATCAAAACCCATAACGGTCACCTAATTAGAATTACTCTACAGTCGTGGCACCCGTCCTGGTCCTCTGCGATTCACTCATCAGCTCGGCGCAAGCTAGATTCAAGGCGTATTCACTATTTTGTGGAGTAAATTAGGAATCTTTGTTCTCCAGACACACACATCGATACAACGCGCCACAGAAAGGCCTTCGTTCACTTCCCCTGGCTGTGCTTGAGATCTTTTACTTTTATGGATGGGTGCTTCTCTGACTTTTCAACTCTTTTGCGAGGCGGTCTTGCACCCTACAACAACCCGTGACATGCAATGATAGAGCTCCCTGGAATAGCCAGGACAATTTATTTATATATAACTCTTCCCGACTGGATTCGTCTGACAAAGTGAAGAAAGTCATTATACACCTCAGGTCGTCCGCGCCAATTCTGGCGGTTTAGTTAAACAACACAGCCCTATCTTTTCACTTTTGGGTGACTAACCCTTTAACCCTATGATGTCATCATACGTGTGTCTTCAAGTTGTTCATATTTAAAAATTACACAAGTACCAAATATGAATGAAACACTTATTAATATTATTTGTCTGGGGTTATCTTCGTTTTTAGCACTCCTACCCACCATCACTACCAGCTTCGTCCTCACCCCTAGATTCCGTCCGCTCCCCAATCGTTCTACGATTCCGCAATAGTGTTAGATTCAGACGGCCCAAAAGTCTGGCCCTTGCGCTGGCTTTTGATCGGGGGCTCCACCACCACCTTCACGCTCTATCCTCACACTCCGTGCCCAGTTCCACTCCAACGAGCCCGCCCACCCATGGCTCCTGAATCATCCGCCCGCTTCCGGCACAACCCCACCCCACCACACCCATTCCATCCAGGTTCCAAATACCTGTCTCTGAATGCAAGCCCAGGCATCTTCCCATTTTCAGAGAGATAACGGGAGAATCGAGGTGCTCGGCCTTGGGTCATGCGGCCACAATACTGAAGCCATTGTCACCGGCAATGGACCGTAACCTTATGCTCCCCAGACCTCACACTCACACGCGATACCATTGCCATTAGAGTGCTTTGGACAAAGGGATAGAGTGGATCTGGGAACTCTGTACTAGACCGAATTGCCCGCACGTAGCTCTACCGCGAAGTTGGAAGCTCTAAGGGAACATAACTAACGGCACCTCGTGTACCTCAGCACCTTGGTGACTTCCAGGGCAAGGCGAAAGGAAATGCAAAGGAAAGTCTTCCGAATTAGTGGAGAAGCACCACCAGAACCATCATCAGAGTCAAAACCGGACTCAGCACAGTAGCCATCATCCGAACCAACTCACAGTCTCTCCTGGAGGGATCTTAGAATTTGTACCAGCGCAGAGACAGCAGTCAAAATCCAAGCCAACAAGAGAGAGAGACCTGTCATCAAAGTCTTACTCTGCAACTGCCAGCCACCCATTGCACAGTGAGAGAGACGTATCATCTGTAGGAAACAAAGAAAACTCCAAACTGGGACCCGGCCACCAACTGCCCCACGCCCACAGCCTATCCCGTCACCACAGTTCAGCCCCATTACCCCATGCTGCCATCCTAAACCCTCACTACCCTGCTGTACCACCCTCACTCCCTTCCCGAGCACCTTCCTCCTACCAGCACATCAGTCAACCCCGTCCCTCACACACTAGAGAACATCGGCCCCAAATTCTTCACGCTTTACCCCTCTCCCCTACTTCCTCCCAAGGAGGCTTCCCCAGTCCTGACCACACATGTACAATTGACTTTTCCCACCCTTGTGGCTGTTGGAGGTTGGTTCGTTGTAGAAGAGGTAGAGGTCACTCGGCTGGCTGCCACGGTCGTAGTACAAGCCCATCCTCTTCATTTTCCCACGCCCCAGGAACAAGTGCTGCCAACGGAGGTGGCGGAACCATGGGATTGAAGACTTTAGGAGGGTGTCTGTCAACTGCTTCCACCACCAACACCTCCTCTTCCAACAGCACTGTCTCGGACTGTCGCACAGGGCTGCTCAGACCTTTGGGTTGTGCATCCTGTTCTGGAGAAGCTGGAGGTTTTGAGAGCCCTGCTGCTTTCCGTAAGAAACTGGTTGGGGGTTGTTTACCTTGTACTCCCCTTTCCTCATCTGCACCTCTTCGAGCACTCCAGAGTTGCGTCAGTGGGTGCAATCCTAAAGCAAGCCAAACTGGCAGCTCCACGTGCAGTTACTGCAGTAGTGACCCCATTGTAGTGACCTTTAACCCGCACAGAGGGAATCCTCCCAACATGGGGCGTAATATTGGTGCACATACCATGGGAGGATACCAGCCTGATGATGACGATTACAGTGTACGCACAATCTGGCCGGAGGAGCTAGCGAAAAAGATGACTCGCTCTAAAACTCAGCCTATCCATCACAATGCAGGTATTGGAATGGGCTCAGGGAGGACCTGCATGGGCCACAACCAGAATAGTGGCAATGGTGGCAATCCTGTAATCCTGGACTGTCGGAACCTTATGGAGTTCACTCGTTCCCAGTTGACAGATCAGGCAGGACGACGGAGGCTCCAGCAAGGAAAGATGGCTGTTTTGGACTTTATCGGATCAGGGAATAGTGGAGACCAGGGTAGAGATTCCCTCAAGCGGCTTTGGAACAAAGGAGCAGATGCTTGCATGGGGGATGGCAACGGGTTTGATGATGAAGTGCTTCCACAATCCCTATCCCTCCGCTCTCCATCTCCAGATTCCCCTCCATCCTTCTCACCCCCACCCTCTGCTCCTAGCACGCTTATTAAGCCCAAACTCAAACAGCGAGAGAGGGAAGGTGGACACACCTTACCCTCGGCACAGTCGCTCCACTTGGTCCTCAACTCACTCAACAGAGAACAAGATGAGGAAAATGGACGAGGTAAAGTTGCTAATGTGCAAGTACACAGCAGGTTGAGTGACATCTTTATAATGTGTTTTTTTGACCATTCGACAATTCAGAAAGATGAACATAATCTCTTCACATTGCCAGTCCCACTTGAATGTACTGACCTTGATTTCATTTTCTCATCTTCCATTAGGCTGTATGACTTTCTGCACTGATAGTATTCAAATTAAAATTATAGTTCAGTTAATCTGTGGGGTGCATAATCCTCCTTAGCCTAGCTTCAGAAGAATGCCAGAGTTACATTGATGCCCTAGTAATGTAACTCAAGTTCAAGTTTTTCAGCTTAAACACTTTCTACCTTTAATTCTTTTTCTTAAAACTCGGACTGCTTTATTCTCTGTTAGATAACTAAAGGATAATAGCCATTCTGTGGAGGGAGAGTGATGGGACTTCAAACAGGAAAGATAAGGAGGAAGGATTAAAATTATTTTAAATTATTCGATTTTCTTACATAAGGCCTTGATGACATCATACTCTGACAGGATTTTAACCCGTCATTTTTAATTGACTGAAAAGAGTCCTATACCAGCATACCTCTCTTAGATGGTCACATAGAGTGAAGTATTTAAACATATAAGAAAACAAAATAATTTTTTTTTTGTTTGTTTGTTTTTTGCCATTGCACCTCTCCCTCCCTCTTTCTTCATCCCTCCCAGCTTCACTATCTGAAGAGAGTGTCATGACCCCAGATATGGAGAATGCTGTGATCAGCCCCATCCTCCCTTTCCTTTTTCTTGGCAACGAGAGAGATGCACAGGATTTGGATCTACTGCTTCGTCTCAACATTGGTTTTGTGGTCAATATCACAACCCATCTTCCCCTCTACCACCTGGACACAGGCTTGGTGCGTTACAAAAGACTCCCTGCCACTGATAACAGCAAGCAGAACCTGCGACAGTATTTTGAAGAGGTTTTTGAGTTTATCGGTAAGAGAAATTGTCAACTCTTGTAATTTAAGCATTTACAAGGGGGAAGTCGTGGCCTAATGGTTAGAGAGTCGGACTCATAACCCAAAGGTTATGAGTACCGGCAGGGATTGTAGGTGGGGGGAGTGAATGTACAGCGCTCTCTCCCACCTTCAATACCACGACTGAGGTGCCTTGAGCAAGGCACCGAACCCCCAACTGCACCCCGGGCGCCGCAGCATAAATGGCTGCCCACTGCTCCGGGTGTGTGTTCACGGTGTGTGTGTGTTCACTGCTGTGTGTGTGCGCACTTTGGATGGGTTAAATGCAGAGCACTAATTCCAAGTATGGGTCACCATACTTGGCCACATGTCACTTCACTCACTTCACTTAATTTCTTAACAAGTGCAGATTTTTATGGGGTATTTAAAATCATCTTCTTGCCATGTTATTTCTGATACTTTCTATTTAAATTGTACATCAGAACTGGAGGCATGTGACCATTTTTTGATGTGTGCCACACCTCTTTTTTGTTTCAGAGGAAGCTCACCAGTGTGGACGGGGCGTTCTTGTGCACTGCCAGGCAGGTGTGTCCCGCTCAGCTACTATAGTCATTGCTTACCTGATGAAGCACACCCTCATGACCATGACTGATGCCTATAAGTATGTGCGCGGTCGGCGGCCAATAGTCTCCCCCAACCTCAACTTCATGGGCCAGCTGCTAGAGTTTGAGAGAGACCTCAACTCTGGGGTAACACCTCGCATCCTCACCCCCAAACTGAGTGGCCTGGAAACACAAGTTTAAAAGGGTGGCGCAAGAAAGAAGATTGTGACAAAACACGAGGGGAGAAGGAGATAAATAAGAAGAGGGAATTGATGGACAAAAAAACATGGGTAAGAATAAAGCCGTTTAACGATAACAAACAGTTAAGGATTTGAAGAGAGATGACCGAAATAACTAGAAGATGAAAGCAGTCCGAAAGAAATAGAGGAAATAGTCTTGGTCTATTTTAATTGAAGTATCTCCACGCTTTCTGTTTCATATAAATAGCACTTATTTGACACATGCATCACATTTGAGACCCAAGAGCTGTAGCAAACTTCAAACTCCTTTTCCACTGTGCACAGAACGTTTCTAGACAGATTATTTTTGATTTGGGAGATCATTTGAAGCCACTTTTAGGGTTACTTTGCGTTAGCTGCCAACTATTTATAAATATGTCCACTGACATGAAGATTCATTTTGCCTTTGAAATTTTTTCGATACTGCTATTTTTGTTACTTGATTTTACATCTTGCATTCTTTATCTTAGTGTATTTGTGTGGGAGGTGTGCAATAGTGTTGATGTGGAAGTGGAACTGATTTAAGTAATTTTCACTTTCTTTCTTTTTTCTTGGGACATGAACCAGCCATTCTAATGGCAGATATTATCCAAAAATCATATATTTCTTTTTTATTTCTTGCTTATGATATATAACAGATGGCAATTTGTATAAAGCACTGTGTAATGAAAAAAAATGTGTTAATAGGAAAAGTGGATAATAGACTATAAAATAGTTTTTTTATTTTCTGTCTTTTTTATTCAACTCGCTATTTATTTTACTTTGGGCAGGCAGTGCAATGGCTTAAATTTACTCAGATTTAAATTAATATAATTTTTTTGTGCTTTCTGTATGTTATGTTTTTTTGTTTGTTTTTGTGCTGCAGATGGTGATAAGAATTTTACATTTTTAATATGGAATATGTACACTGTTTATTGCTGTGCGAAATTACTGTGACTGGAGCAGATTGGGCCAAGTCATCAACATGAATCTCACTCTTTAGTATGAGTTGAATTTGCAATTCAAAATTGCACATCAAGGTGACAAGTAGATATTTATAGTTTATGCAAAATCAGCATGAAAGTTCCAAGGTGATAGTGTGCAGGTGTAGCTAAAACATTAAATGTGTTTTCCATCATTTGCTTTTCTGTCATATTCAGTTCATTGCATAAGAAAAATGAACACCCTTATCAGCTTTAATGCCTGCCCTATTTTTAAACAGCCTGCCTAATTTGACCATGATCAGATTTTAGTGCTCTCAGGACTGTAGGCAAACAATCTGGTTTTGTATTACGTACCACAAAGGAAACCAGAGCCCCTTCCTCCATTTAAATTCTTCCTTCATTTTCCTACCTTATTTTTCTTTCTCTATGTCCTCTAAGAGACTATGCATTATTATGGGAATACATTCTGTGAAAAAGACTTGGTTCACTCAGTTCACTGTGAAACATTCTTCTTCCTGCATATTGTCAATTTCTCAGCCTTGGTCCTTGAAGCCGCCTCTCCTCAGTCTTGTCTGCTGTCTCTGAGCTCTTATCTTCCTCACTGAGCCACTGGGCCTTCACACACCACTGCTGTGTCTCCATTAATGTCCTCTGCCCAGCAGGGCGTGACAAAGTATACTATTTTGAATTTCAGTTCAAAAACCCCCTACAGTAAAGACACGTGAAGGTGTTTTCTTATAGGTACAAGACCTCAGAAATGCCCCCAAAATTTTAACATCTGTCTGATTTATCTAAGATGGGTGCTATGGATGACCAGTTCAGTGCCATTGCTGTGTTATTTTAGGGTCAGCTGCTGCTTGTATTTGACACGCTGACTGTTTCTTTCTGTCTCTCTTTGCTGACAGTGTTTTTGTCGGACTCTGTAGCTTGATTATGCCCTGAGGAAACGATTAGGTAAGCAACACCTAATAAAAAGGTCTCAGTGAGGTGACAGAGTGCCAAGAAATCAGACAAGTCTTAATCTATAAAGCAGGATTGGGCAAAATTTGGAATTCAAGAATCGGCCTCCTTTCAGTTCATGAGTTTGAGTTTGATTTGAATTGACCACATGCCACAGCATATTGAATTGAAATGACATGAAGAGGAATTCAAAGAAATTCAACACACACTTGCATGCCCTCATATCTAGAATCCATGAAACATCCCGCACAATACTGTACACAATAATTTCAATACTAATTCCTTAAATTTAAATTTGAATCACAATTCTCCTTTTTGCTACCTCAATTCAAATTCAGGAATTGAATTGGAATTTAAAAGGCATTCTCAGTTCTGTTATGAATGCCACACAACCCTGCTAAACATGGATGCTGCTGCTAAGCATTTAGACTAACAATATGTATTTTTAAAACTTGAATTATTTCTACTTTAGAGTATAATTGCTAAACAGATCCTTTGGTATATGACATGAAGTACATTTTTCTTCCATTATTTCTTTGAATCCATCGTTTACCATTTCATTAAAACTGCCAGTTGCCACCCCCAAGTCTGCATGAGAACATGTGTAAAGTGTGTTTTACGAGAAAATAAATGCCGGGGATGCCTTTTGGTACAATAACCGTCTTCCGAGTCAATGTAGCACCTATTAACGGAAAGAAATGGATGCACTTGGAAGTTTTGTAATTGTTTGGGTTTGTTTTGCTCTGTTATATATCTGTTTGCTGCACAAAAGTGTGCATGTGTGTGGATGCGAGAAGTCAGTCTTTGTGTTTTCTGTGTGCTAGACATGTTGAGACCAGAGTAATGTGGGTGAAACTTTCCTACCATTTTATCAAGAATCCCAACCTCAGGCCTGTTAAATGTCCATTGGCACAGCTCAAGCTTCTCTGTAAGCTTGCATCTGTCAATGCCATGAGCCACTGCTGTATGCCTTCTTTACCCTTCATTTGCTCTTCCAGACATTGGGGGAAAATGTACCTCTTTGTACATTCAATCATACCTTTCACTGTAGATAAAAAATATTGCGTAGGCGTACCAAAAACACCTGGTAACACTGAATGAATAGCGCTGGAGATCACAGACCTGACGAATTGCTGTTGGCTGTCCACATCTTGAGTATCTCATTGTATGAAAGCCGAATTTGTTTATAAAATGTGTGCAAAGCATTGAAACTGGATACTATATATGACCAGTATTTCCTGTGTTGAATAATCTTATATACGGTATATGGTTTGCACATAGAAATGAACTAAATGTAAAGTTTTGTGTAGAATTTGTTTGTAAATTTGTGAATTGATTCTTTCTGTGACTTTATTCATGTATGTAATGCTTGTTCTTTTTTTAAATTATTATTATTATTATTAAATTATTATTATTATACAATACTGAATGTTTTGGCATCTTAATATTGACAAAAAAGAAGTGCCCTCTAGGACAGAACATGTTTGAGCTGCTCGGTTATCAGTGTTTTACCTTGTTCCCCAGGCAATGTTGTTGTCATACTCTGTTACTGTAACTTTACACTTTACCTGCTGATTTTCTTACCCACTAACCTGCTAAATTGCTAATTGAAATGTTATATTTTCAAATGTTAATTTGTTTTGTTTCGTCATGGCAATTTGATTAGAGACTCTTTGGGTAGAGGTTTATAGCGATTCCTCAAGGGTTGTACTTTGATGTACTTTGAATGCATGTTACTCCAAACTGACCTTCCAGTCTTCTCTCCCCTTCCTACTGACTCAGCCGTTCTCCCCCGTGAGAATTCAGTGCCCACGCTGCTTCAGAGAGAAGACGGACACAGCAGCCTGTGTTGGTTTGACCATATACTTGTGCGTACTTCGGTTTATCACTGACAAATGATGGGGCTTCATCCTTTTTCCTGTTTAAAACTTTACTGTGAGAGACTGTGATACTGTTGTGAAGCAAAAAACGATTAAAAGTGTTAGGCTGATCCTTGCCGGTAATGACTATGAGAATAACGTACCTCTTAAAAAAAAAAGATTGGCTTGTAATAGAATTGTTCATCAATATGATGTTCTCACAAAGCTAAAATGATTTGTTGAAATAAAATTTTTTTTACAAATTGACAATGGTGTAGTGTTTCTTTTTCATGGCCTCCCTTACCAAAAAGTAGTATACTTCAAGTTTATTTTATTAAGTATACTTAAGTAAAGTTCAAGCATATTTTTAAGTATACTTTATGTAGTAAGCATACAAATATCAGTGTACTAATAGTATACTTGTAAGTGTACTATTTCAATACTAACAAAGACATTTTATTCTAGCTTAATGCATTCTTTTTTTTTAAACACTTGAATGTGGTAAGTTCCATTAAAAAAATAAAGAAATAAACAACATTTTGAACAAAAAGATGAATTTTATTCCATTACGTTACACAGTTTTGATGCTGTTTTATGTCTGATGATCCTGTTAGAATACATGTGGAAGCATCTGTTGTTTCGGTTTCTTCTTCACTTGTGTTTTTTGGAAATTCTGTACAGAAGATGTGTACTAGCGCCCCTTACAGTATAACAATGAAAACACGGATTCTAGGAGCACAATTATAGCTAAAATATATTTAGACTTTTTCTAAGTATAAGTCAAGTATACTTAAATGTCATTTTAAGTACATAAACCCATTTCTGAGAAGTACATAAAAAGTAGACTAAAAGTATACTTTCCTATTTTTAGTTTAAAAGAAGTATACTAATAGCACACTTGAATAAACTTCTTTTTCGTAAGGGCTGTGACACAAAGCGCATATTGGTATCTAGAACAGTCTAGCACTCTCATAAGCCCACCCAAACCAGGACCAGTTCTTTCAGAACCAGGAATGTTGGTTTGGAAATTATTGGTTGTTACAGTATAGTCAATGAGCTGTCAGATTACCATTGACAAATCAGCAGGGCAGCCCACTAGTTACATAACCGTTAGTTGCTGTGTTGTGCGACTGCGCTGTGATTTAGCTCCCTGAGGGCTTGGATCAATAGTCCGCATGGTCTAATACAGGACACCTATCATATCAGAGCGAATCCTAGGTGCAGTTCTCTCCAGTCTCGGTTTCCATTAGCTTTCCTCGTCGTGGTCTAATCTCCTCAGTGTCAGTGAGAAAAGCTGGAGGAAGGATGCCTCCTGTGACCGCCTACTTCCAGGCCACTTCAGCGTTAAGTCAGAATGATAGAACAAAGCTAAAATGGTAGAGTGCCTGAGAGGGATGAGTAGAGAAACTGGGACAAAGGCTTTTAGTGTGTGGAATCGTGTGCACGTGTGAGTGGCCAGCATAAGAATGCTCAAGGCAACGCTGCTGATCCATGTCCCCAACATCCCTCAGTAATATTGGTGAAACTTGATGACTCAATTCTGCTGCCTGGTCTTGAGGGCATGACTGTTATGTGATAAGTGCATTTGAATTTACTGGAAGTTCTTTTTTCTAATTAGAAATGGATAACAGCTTTCTTCTGTTTTTTGATTTGATTTGGCTGAGTGGCATTCCAAAAGTGGCCTGAAACATGCTAAATGATTAGCCAGCATATACTTGCACTTGGTCCTGAATTGCATAACAACACATTTTGCAATGCAACAACATGCAAAATCTTGCATAGCTAAAAGCGAACAGCCAAAAGCCGAATGCACGTATGCCCGATTTTAGGTATTACAAGTAACGTGTGTTACGAAATCAGATTACTTTTTTTCAAGAAACTAAAGTAACGCATTACTTTTAAAATTACAAAAAAATATCTGAGTTACTTTTTCAAATTAGTAATGCATTACTTTGTTTTCCTATTTATTGACTGACAGCTTTCCTGTCCCCATGTTGAGAGAAATTTAGTGCAGAGGAATTGTGTTAACGTGCGCTGTGTAAACATGATGGTTGCTGTAGTTTTAGACTAAATAGTTCTAGTTCTAGACTAAACAGATTCATTATTCCTCAGAATTAATAAAAACAGTGAAAACTCAAAAAAATATTACGCAAAATAATTAAATGTTAAAACAAAACTGTGTAAATGTTTGTACAGTAGTCAACATTTGAAGTGGATCAAAACCTTTCATCAAAGTTGTTCAAAAACCTAAAACCAAAATGTGTTCGTGTTTTAGGACAACTTTGATTAACTTTTCTGATCCACTTCAAATGTAGACTACTGTATTTAATCTCATTTTATTAACCAGTGTCTTTGCTGCTGACCTTCAATAATCCAATTCAACCACACAAATTAAGCAAAAATTATTTTAGATATAACATTTGTGTTTCTTTTTTGTGATTTGAGCTTTTTGAATTGACATTTCCTTCAGCCTGGAGCATATTCATTTCAGGGAGTAACATAATATTGTAATGCATTACTTTTAAAAGTAACTTTTCCTAACACTATATGTTTCTTGCCATACAGTCCAAAAGACAGTCATTTTACTGAATCATTTGCAGCTGTTTCACACATCAAAATAGTAATGATACAATTCAGGCAGAAAACAAAAAGACCACTGGATGATTTGCAAATGTCTACTATTGCTTATCAACTTGTGAATGAGGCAATGACCAGTTGCATAACAGTATCAAAAAAGGTGTATCAAGGAGACAATCAATTGGAGGCTTAATTGTGCCCCAGAACTGATGAAAAGCAAGAAACACCCCTGCCTCCACATCGATAATTTACATAATTACATATTCTTTGCATTACCAAAATAGCTTAATCATTGTTATCTAATGATAACTTTTTATAGAAGCATTCATTCTCTGTGTTTTGAGTCACGTTTCACTAACTCTCTCTGGAGTCATCAAACGTTGCCCAGCAACACTTCTTTTTTAGATGTAAGGGAAGCATTACTGACAAACAAATGAACACTTTGTGAGCTCAGTAGTGCTGTTGAAATTGACATAATATCTCAATCTGCGCTGTATACAAATATCAGAAGACCTGTGGGTATAAAACAGGGATTATGCAAAAAGGCTTTAGATGTAATATATGTAGGTGTGGCTTATGTGCCTCCTCAAATCACCTATGGCATGCAAATATTCTTATTTAGTACCTGCACCTGTGAAGAGGTTGAGAGGCAATCCTGCTTTATGGTTTAATTTCAACAATATACTGACAGAACCAGGACATAATGTTTGCACAAGAAAAGGACAATTTAATATTTGCGCATTCTTGGAAAACACCACAATCAGCATGAAAAAACAATGGGGACCTCTGGGGACTTGTGAAGAAAGGATGGGGACTGCATGGGGAGAAAATTCTAGATAAGTGTCAGGCTTTGCAAAAACTATCAGAGCAACTGAACATCTAATGTTAAGGTATTGTGAATTATTTCTCTACTGTATTACAGAAGAATTTCTAAGATATATTATTATTTGTAGATATTTCATCTATTTCAGAGTGTTTTTTTCTTCTAAAAAGCTGAATATGTTTTTAGAAATTTGGCATTTTTAAAATGTAGTTAATTTGTTCTTATTACTTATGCATTTAATTATTGAATAAATTTATCAGGCACTGGTACTGTCTGAAAAAAATGTACTATGAAATCCTGAAATGTTGCAGGAAACAGTTTTCTCTGTAGAAATATTTTTCCTGTTGGGGAAAACAAAATTAAGCAAATATTTTTTCCATCCCAGATTAGTGTGATTTGGTTGCTCGAGGGAAAATAAATGAAACAGTGCTGTAAGCAAGGCATTTCCATATGCAGAGTAAATGTTGTGGTCTTAAAGTACATGATGTAAATATCATGGGTGGTAAGATGCTGTGAACGTTGCCCGGTCAGGTGCACATAATGAGTCTCACGAGGCCAAACCATGGAGACGGAATTCTTCAGAGACTTCCTCGTAGTGGCAGAAGCCCTAGTATTTCCCTCGAATAAAACAGCTTGGCCTTTCTGAGATTTCTCACCACTCACTGAACTCATCTGTAATTCACAGAAATTTGTATCAAATATCCATTTACACTGCTTCATAATATATTGTTCCTCTCAATATGTCTTTCGTTCTCTTCCAGTCCATGGCACGCTCCAGATGCAATGGAAAGATCCTATGTCTTTGTCTCTTGCCTTGTGTGATGGTAAGTCACCTGTTGGTGTACATCATGGTGTCCATATTTGTAGCCGTCTCCTACTCCCCTCCTCTACCGCAGCTGCCCCTCCATTTCATTGCCACTGGAGTCTCCACAAACTCGGGAGCTCTTGCATCCCATCCAGTTCGGCCCTTCTGGAATCTCAGACTAGAGGACGGGGCACTGTGGAACCGCCTCCAGCACATTTGGGACAGAGAGCACAACCCCATATTGAGAGGTAACGGAACAAGGTGCAAAGGTCAAAGCCTTAAAGCAATACATCTGCAAGAGACGGGTAAAACTGGTGCCTGTGAACAAGACGCGGCTTGGGCGTCTCACCTGCCTGACTTTAACACCCTTCCTGATCAAATGAAGGATTTTGTCCTGTCCATGCACTGCAGGCATTATGCTATCCTTGTGGACCAACCCAACCTGTGTGCTGGGCAGAAGTCTACAACACCGTTCCTTCTGATGGCAATCAAATCGCAAGTCGGGAACTTCGAGAACAGGCAGGCCATCCGAGAGACATGGGGAAGGAGCGGCTGGATCCAAGAGGACAGTGGAGGAAGAAGATGGTTAGTACGCACTGTCTTCTTGCTTGCGAGGCAGGACACAGAGACAGGGCCTCATCCAGACCTGAGCGCCCTGTTGAAGTTGGAGAGCAGCACCCATAAGGACATCCTCCTGTGGGACTTCAAAGACACTTTCTTCAACCTCACCCTGAAGGATGTCCTTTTCTGGGACTGGCTTTCAAAGCATTGTTCTCATGTCCACTTCATTTTCAAGGGAGATGATGATGTGTTTGTTAGGACTAAGGCTCTACTGGACTACTTAAACCATGTTGGAGTACAAAAGACGCATGGAAATAAAATGAAAGAAAGGAACGATTTTGTTGCGGGGGATGTTATTGCCAATGCCTGGCCCAATCGGCAACCTGATACTAAATATTACATACCCGAAAGCTTCTATAAAGGAACGTATCCGGCCTATGCAGGAGGCGGAGGAGTGGTTTACACTGGTGCTTTGGCTTTACGTCTACAGGACGTTTCTCGATGGGTCAGCTTGTTTCCTATTGACGATGTTTACTTAGGAATGTGCCTTCACAGACTCGGGGTGTCCCCCACTCATCATTCAGGTTTTCTTACCTTCGACCTTCCAGAGGACCTGCGGGAGAAGCCGTGTGCGTATCATAATGTTCTCCTAGTCCATAAACGCACCCCGAAAGAAATGTTAACTCTGTGGAAGGAGCTACAGGTTCCTCCTCAGGAGTGCTAGTGTACACTTGTTCATGAATTCAAATGAAGGTAAAGGATGCCGCGGGGAAATGGACTTCAAAGATATTTTCATATTTACCACAAGGTATTTTCATGCCAGTTGGGCATGCTAATTTGCATACGAGGCCCTAATTTTTCTGTGATGTTGGGCTGTGCTCAGAGCTGTGTGTGCAGTGGTTATTATAAGGAGATCAAATTGGAATGGCAAGACAGTAGACGAGCTAAAAGTAGCATACAACATGGTTGACTTCGTAAGACGGGGTTCTTGGTAGAATGGTTCTTGTTCTATGGGAATAAGCATGTGAAAGAATATCTAGTGGACAATTGTAGAGTCTCATGTTGTCGTTGTTGTTATTATTATTTTAAAGGATTTAGAAGTTTGTGGCCCAAACACCAGGAGTTATGTCATAACGGAGTGAATCAAAAAATGTTCATCAACATCATTCAGCGTTGTATTAAAAAATCTATGCTACTGGTTCAAAAACAAAAGCTTTACTATTCTATCTGAAGCGTTTCAGAGAGTTTGTAGAACTTCCTGTTATTTTTACACTTGGAATGTATATGCATTTTCTGCTCTGTTCAGTGTCACATACTGTATGTGTCATTTTTTCTCGTTAGCGTAATAATTCCTGACGTGAAAACAGCTGGAAAGAATGATTCAAAAGTATCTGGAGTCCATTTTGGAGATCTTGGTGTACAAGTGCTTCTCAGCAAAATGATCTGGATGCCTGAAAACCCCACAGACATTGTCATATGGTTTAGGCCTTGTGGGCCTAATTATAGCCTGGTGTTGTCGGTGGCATAATCTGAATTACAACAACAAAACATTATAATGGGAAATAATGAATGACAATAATGAACAATGGATGATTTATTTGATCATTTATCATACAATTGATTTACATGACATTATTTAGATGTTTGTGCATTCATCTGTTTCATGAGCTTTATTGTTTGTTTCACTTATTTTAATGTTTTCATTTGCATCTCTTGTTAGTGTGTTTAATATTAATAATGGAAAAATGTTCACTTATTTCACTGTTGTCCTCCAAATTTATGTTAGTAATAATCATGCCAAATGAAGCTTGTATTTTCTTAATTATGTTATGTACAGTCAGATTTTGCAATGAAATCTGTTCATCACTATCACTTCAACTGTTGGTGTTTTTTATTTCTCCAAAGCAAACAATTATTGGGTTGTTTATATCTTAATATATAATCATTACTACACTTACAGTGGTTATATCATTTGTTTGAATTTCAAATTTAATTGTACTAGGCCTACACTGCGAGTAGGTGCAGCCCATAGCAAACTTGTAAAACAAATTTATAAAAGTTAACAAGTTGAGAGATTTTTAGTTTTCATGTCTCCTTTGGAACATTGGCTGTAATATCTCATTTGGCTGTATCTTTGTTTTGTATCTTTCTAGGGAGTTTCTTCTCACTTCAACTTGCTCTTTAGGGAGTGTGAGGCATTATTTTCTGCAGAGTTATGTAGTGCCATTTAAGAATAATAATTGTGAAAAGAAAAGTGCTACACTGAACTGAAAATGTTTCTCTCTTCACGTTCGTGCATCTAATATTTATAAATTAAAGTACTTACTTTCCAGGTAAGTTTTAATTTGAAAATATTAATTAATTTTGCAATCTAAAACATTTAACAACATGGGATATAAAAGCCAGTTATTTATTACAACATTTACTACAGCATACTGTTACAAAAAACGCTTCTTGCCACAGTACTGTTATACACAGTGTTGGGGGTAACGCATTACAAGTAACGCGAGTAAAGTAAAGTAACGCATTACTTTTTAATTTACAAGAGAATATCTGAGTTACTTTTTCAAATAAGTAACGCAAGTTACTTTTTTTTTTCAATTTATTGACTGACAGCTCTCCTGTCCCCATGTTGAGAGAAATTGGAAGATGTTACTGTAGTTCTAAAATAAATATGAATATGCATTAATTCATCCCACTCACAAAAAAAAAACAATTTAGTATTCATCAAAATGAATTAAAAAAACTCAGAATATGACGCAAACCTGCAATAATTAAATGTACAACACAAATATGCTTTATGTATTTAATCCCATTCTATTAACCAATGTCTTTGCTTCTGACCTTCGATGATCCAGTTCAACCGTACTAATAAGCACAAATGACTCTAGACAAACATTTGTGTCTTTTTTTATTGCTGAAGTGTGTTGAAATGTCTTCTTCTGCATTCTACTGTACAGACGTAAATGTACTTTCCCTTCAGCCTGAGGCTTATTCATTTCACGTTTGGTGTGAAAAGGCTTTTATATTTGCCAAAAATAGAAATGTTTTAATTTTAAAAACAAACAAGCAAGCCCTGTCCAGATTTTAAAAGTAACGCAAAAGTAACGTAACGCATTACTTTCCACAAAAAAAGTAACTAAGTACCGTAATTAGTTACTTTTTTATGGAGTAACGCAATATAGTAATGCATTACTTTTAAAAGTAACTTTCCCCAACACTGGTTATACAGTATAATTGAGTTTTATAAATGAGGATAGCTGCCTGCTATATACTGAAGCAAGTCAAAACTGCATAGAGATTAACGACCTCCAAATTAGTAGGTGGCGCTGCAACTCCATCTTTGTCTATTTAACCCGGAAGTTGTCAGTGCAGGACCGCGTTCATCATACTATTGTCTTGTTGCAGTAGTGCTAGTTGTTTTTTTATGATCAAAAAATTACAAAATATTGTCTTAATAACAACGCGCACAGTATAGGTTAGCTTTGAGATGATGTCGTCTTTGTACTGTTGATATTACGTAAATATTAACCGGTTCGCCGTGTCATAATCAACTGAAGTGCAGCAAGACACATATAAGTTGGCACATTTAGTCCGCGAACAGACCCGATATGGGTTCATCAAAGAAACACAAAGAGAAGGAGAAGGACCGGGATCCAGAGGACCGACACCGTGAGCACAAGAAACACCGTCACAAGGAGAAGGACCGCGAGCGAGAGAAGAGAAAGAGATCCCGCTCCAGAGAGAGGAGCAGCCGGGGAGCAGAGAAAGACAGGAGCGGTAAAGCAGAGAGGAGCAATGCGGAGCCAAGAGTCAAGAAAGAGAAGCTTGATCCTGCTTTCGAGGACAACAGCGGTCAGTCATCCTGTCCACAAACTTTAGTAGTTACTAGAACTTTGTTGACTTGCTGTTCTGCACCACTGTCATCAAAATATACTTTAGAAATATTATGAAAGCGTGTTAAACTCTGTGAAGGAGATCATCTCATTGTCCCTCATGAAAGAATCTCTATGGCTTTGATAGAAGTCTTTGAGTTGCTTGGTACTCATGTTTGTCAACATCCTGTTTTGCAGAGCCAGGTCCCAAATCTGCCAGTGGTGATGCTTCACTCAGCATTGAAGAGACCAAGTATGTTTTGTAACGTACTGTTATTTGTAATGGGAAGGGAAAATGTAGTACAGTTAAATAAATGTATATTTTGCTAAACATTATTTCTCTTTGTTTTGCAGTAAACTGAGGGCCAAACTAGGTTTGAAACCCCTTGAGCTCAATGAAAGCAAGAAAGGTAAGAATTTGATGACCATGTTACATCCAAGTGCTATTTTATACACAACCATTCATCAGTAAAAATGGGTTTGTTCACTTGTAATAATTAGAAAGCAACATTCAGTCAGACATTCAGTACTGAAAAAAATGTATCAGTTTACAACAACAACCTTAATCCGCACAACTGTTTTCAACATTGATAATAACAAGAAATTACTTCTGAAGGATCATGTGACACTGGAGTAATGGCTGCTGACATATTCACTTTTTGCGTCAAGATAAAATGAGATTTTTAAAATGAGTCAATTTAAAACAATTATCTGTAACGTAATATTTACTATATGTTTGATCAAATTTCAGCCTTGTGAGCATATATGAGACTTCTTTCAAAAACATTAAAATGATCATACTGACCCCAAAAGTTTGAATGTTAGTGTACGCGTTTAATTGCTTTGAATGCAACATCTTATTTGATGCTTTTTCCCCCCTAAATCTATAATTGTTTGATGAAATCTCAGAGGCTGGAACCAAGGAGGAGCCCCTCCTGGCCGAGGCCATCAATCCTGTCCAGATCAGACAACGGGCTGAGATGAGAGAGAAACTGGCTGCTCTTAAAGAGAAGCGTCTGCTCAATCAGAAACTGGGGTAGGAAGTTTTTACCACCTGCAAAAGATAACAGAACTTCTACTATTACAGTTCCATGTTAGTCAAACTAAATCAAACATTAAATCTTACTAATATCAGCCTATCTTGCTTTTTTGTGTCTTCAGGAAGGTGAAGGCACTTGGAGATGAGGAACCATGGCTGGACGACACAGCTGCCTGGGTTGAGAGGAGTCGCAAACTAGCCAAGGAGAAGGAGATGGCGGAGAAGAGGGTGAGGATAGAGAGAAGAGACAACCAAATGACTGGCTTTGTTTCGCTTGGCCTTTAGCAGTCTTTTTATTTTGTTTTATGTGCAATTCCTTTCTCAACAGGCCAAGCTCCTAGAGGAGATGGATGAAGAGTTTGGTGTGAGCAATCTGGTTGAGCAGGAGTTTGCACAGGAAAAGAGGGTGTGTGACCTTACTGATGCTTTCTTGTTCCCCTCTTTCTCAGTCACAATCCCCCCCAGGACAATATGCAAAGCCCCTCTAAGTATTTCTGGTACTTCTGATGTAATGCCACAATTACTCATTTTCATATATTTTTTATTTACACTAGGAGTGGAAATATTAAAATAATAAAATAAATAATTATATTATCAATTACATTTGAAACTACTTTTGGAAATGTAATAGGTTACAGATAACCTCTCAAGTTACCTGTCATCTTTTTTTATTTAAAAAAAAAATTAGTTTAATTTACAAGATTCACAATAAATGTAGAACAATTTTAACAGAAAAGGATAAAATAAATCATACATTTAACATATACATATCAAACATATGCTACAGCGTGTACAGTTGTATACTTACACATCCATATTAACACATACACAAATATAAATAAATACAGTTGTATATACATATGCATATATACACGCATATATTTGTACATACATCCACATACATATGTACCATCCCCCCAGTTAAAGAGAAGAGAAGAAAAAAAAACAAGAACAACAAGGCCAGTTAGGTGAGGTTAACTATTGCTATAGCTTTTTTGTCCGTTATATTACTGTTTACTTGGCTGAGGATGTTTTGTTCTCTATATATATCAACCACTTTTCCCAGCCCATTGTAAAAGCTTTTTTTTTTTCATCTTTAAAGTATATGTAAGTTCTTCCATTAACTATTTCCCTTTCCTCAATTATGGTTCCTGTTAATCTTAAAAATATACATAAACCCAAATAGGAAATGAAACGGTTATTAAATAAGCATGTGTCCTCTTTTGTGTCCTAAACTCCTGAAACATTGGTGTCTCATATTTTAGAGCAGTCAATGCAATTTGGGATAAAAATCAATTAAATCTATGTGTGGGAAATATTCAGATGGAACCTCCTTTGTAATCGTTAACATTTTCATAAGTAACTAATTTAATTACACTTTTTTTTTTCTCCGTAACTGTTACTGATTGCAGTTACATTTATTTTGTAATTAAATTAGTAACACCATTACATGAAACTAATTACTCACTGACAATATGTAAAAATCATACATATTAATAATTATCGATAATTTAAATTAAGTTCTATGCCTTTTAATAAATGATTTTGTTTTTGTTTTACTCACAAATAGCAATTTCTCACGAATAACAAATTTTACAGATTGCCATAACTAGAAAATTGTTCACTTTATTAATGTACATGACTATTCCATGTCTAGAAATTACACTTTTAAAATTAGTCTCTTTCATACACAGGTTTTCCAAGACTGCAGGAAACCTGGTTCTTAAAGAAAATGACAGTTATTAAGGGGGTGAATTAAAATAAGAAATACCAGTTTTTAGCTCATCTGAATATTTATTTAGTATTATTGATTAAGATTAAGTTATCTGTATGCTCCCTTCAAAGTTTACTGAGACCCTCTATTTGGCCCTGGTCCCTTACTTAAGAACCACTGCTTTAATCTGCAGAAAAACTGATTAAAAATAGCAAAAGAAAATGGCTTTGATTATTTAACATTTGTTGGTAGAAAGGTTTCTCTCTCTTTTTTTTATATGTATGTGTTTCTTTGTGATGTGTTATATTACTATCATAGTACTGCAATATCCACTTATATGTTGATTTGATTAATCTGTTTTTACTAACCAGAGCGCATACAGCTCACGTGATCTCAAAGGGCTGAAAGTTCAACACAAGATGGACTCTTTCAGAGAAGGGGAAACGGTTATCTTAACTATAGAAGACAAAGGTGATGTAACATGATGATGCTGAATGTGGATAAATGCACTGTTGCTTTAGATGAACAAGCATCTGCTAAATCACTGACACCACCTACACACACTCTCATGGGCACACTCAAAGTTTCTCTGCGTGGGTGATTTTCACAGGCGTTCTGGAGGAGGAGGAGGACGTGCTGGTAAATGTGGGTCTGGTGGACAAAGAGAAAGCAGAGAAAAATGTGGAGCTAAAGAAGAAGAAGCCAGATTATAAACCTTATGAAGAAGAGGAGAGTGTGGATGACATGGTCATTGTAAGATTGCATCTGAAATTCCAAATTCTCCAAATGAATTTAAACATCTCATGGCCAAAAACACCACTGATACTTGTTATTAACCAATTAAAAAGCCTGCTTTGTGATTTCTTCTTCCTTGCATAACATTCTTTGAATTCTTGCCAGTTAAAGCCAAAGTCTGTGCTGTCAAAGTACGATGAGGAGATCGAGGGGGAGAAGAAGAAGAGTTTCAGGCTGAGTGCTGGAGGTTTTGTGGGAGGTGAGAGAGAGCGGGAGCTGCAGGCCATCAGAGAGAATCTGCGCAATCAGGCCCAGTCTCTGGATATGCCTGCTCTCACCCTCGCCAACGAATACTACACGCCACATGAGATGGTGAGAACAATGTGTTTATGTGCACTGGGTTTTGAATTTGATTTCATTCTTGACTAACGTTCATTTTTTTGACACTAGGTGGGCTTTAAGAAGACCAAATGCAAAGTCAAGAAAATCAGGAAGAAAGAGAAAATACTCAAGGCTGATGACCTCTTGGTGGACAAAATTCGAAGCTCAGATTTCGGCTCCAGGTAAAGCCTTCACACATTTGCTGTTGAATACTCCAGCAACACCAGTTACTTCAACCCAAAACCGGTTCTGGCACTCAGGTCTCGAGGTCGAGGTAGAAAGCATGCAAATGAGGAGGAGGGGGCAGAGCTTGGAGATGTTGCTATGGAAACCAGCAGCAAGGCCAATGATGTCCTCCAGCAGTCAGATGACATTAGAATGGCCGACATGGACATTAGTGATGACGGTAAGAGAGAACTTTTTCATGTCAAGGTAAGACCTGTTTTTCTTTTCTTTTCTTTTTTTTTTTTTAAGGCATCTGTTCTTCCCTTTGAAATTCAAATGAATTGCATCACTATTCTCTGCACTCACATGCTTTCTCCTTGTGTTTCTCAGAGGACTTCACCCCTCCAGCGCCTACTGTATTAGAAGAGGATGAAGCTGAGCAGGAGCTCCAGAAACAGCTTGAGAAACAGAGGAAACTCAGACAAAAACAGATGCTCAAAGACTCAGGAGAAAAGGTCAGGACTTTTAAAAAAGAAAATTCCTTACGTGTGCTTTGCTGGCAGAATTTATATTTTGATTTATATATCTATTTATACATATTTAAACACATGCACTACAGTCAAAAGTTAGAAATATTTTTATCATTTAAAGTACCTGTTTTCTTTAATATGTTTTAAAATTTAGTTTATTCCTGTGATCAAAGCTGATTTTTAGGATCATTACTCCAGTCACATGATCTTTCAGTAATGTTCAAAAAACATTTATTATTATTGTTATTATGTTGAAAACAGCTGAGTATAATTTTTTTCCAGGTTTCTTTGATGAATAGAAAGTTCAGAAGAATAACATTTATCTGAAATAGAAATCTTTTGTAACATTATACATGTCTTTATCATCACTTTTGATCAATTTAAAGCATCGCTGCTAAATAAA
The DNA here is from genome assembly GCA_018155175.1 of Sinocyclocheilus anophthalmus. Lineage (NCBI taxonomy): Eukaryota > Metazoa > Chordata > Actinopteri > Cypriniformes > Cyprinidae > Sinocyclocheilus > Sinocyclocheilus anophthalmus. Next base: position 411,357 of record JADLZN010010615.1, read on the forward strand.
AGCATTAATTTCTATAATTTCCCCCCCTAATCTTTGGGCTGTTCTATCAAAGAATTTTGAAAAAAATTCTCAACTGTTTTAAATATTGATAATCAGCATATTAGAATGATTTCTGAAGGATCATGTCCCACTGAAGAAGAGGAGTTATGATGCTGAAAATGTTTGTTTTTACTGTTTAAAAAACATTTGACTGGTAGAGTAGATAGATAGATGGATAAATATATTCACTGATAATGTGTTATATTCAAATCTACTAGATCAAGTCAGTAAAATTAGAGTAAAATGTAACCAATTGCTACTTTTAATACCAGTAATTACAATAATTTTAATCTGTGTTAATCCTATGTTCCATAATACTTTTTAAATTATTAACAGTATTGTTTATTCGGCTGTTTCTTTTGTATCTTTCCCTGTATTGGTGTTTTCAGGTGGTTCAGCACATTAATCAGTTGGTGAAGACAGAAGATGATGACAGCGACCCAGACAAAAGGAACAACATTGTCTTTAATGCCACCTCTGAGTTTTGCCGCACTCTTGGAGACATCCCCACCTACGGGCTGTCAGGCAACCGAGAGGACCAAGAGGATATTATGGTACGCACTAGGGTTGTGCGATTAATCGAAATCGTCATAAAATCGCGATTTGAGCTTGCGCGATTTCTAAATCGCTTTATAGCATGATTTTCCACACCCCGACCTCCCGCAGTATGCTATCCGAACCATGAAATGTCCATGAAAGATTGTATTACTGTACTGTGATAAAAGAGAATCACAATGCTGAAAAAAGCATTTTCAGAAACGTTTGGTTTTGAAATCAAAATAATGGACAAATGTTGTGTTTGTGGTAAACAGCCGCAGATCAGGAGCGGACTGCAAACGCGTCCTGTGCGAAAGCAAAATGAGTCCGTGCTGCTTCTGCACCGCATACACATACTGTATACGCACTGCAGACGGAGTACGTGTGAACTTGACGCAACAAATCTAGTTCAACATCTGAGGCAACGTCACAAAGAGCTCTATGACCAATGCATGGCAAAAAAAATCCCTGGACACGGGAATTTATTATTTTTTTTCCTGCCATATGTCTATTCTAGAAACATTTTGTTACACCTTTACTTGGTGATTATTTTGCCTTATGTCTGTTCTAGAGACATGTTACAGCATTTTGATAAAGCTCTAATTGGTTTTCTTTTGGGAAATATGTTTCAAATTCACACTGAATGCATTTATGACTGTAAAGCATGTCTGTATGTGTCAAAATTGTGATTAAAATCGAAATCGCAAAATTGATCAAAGAAATCGCGATAGGTTTTTTTTTTTGTTGTCCATATCGCACAGCCCTAGTACGCACCATCCCAACCCTTTTCTCACTTAAGATATATTGTTTCACTTGCTGGTATTAAGTGTGTCTGTTCTGTTTGGGTCATACAGGACTTTGAAAAGGACGATGAGAAAGAAGGAGCCGGACAGTCAGACTCTGATATGGATGACAACGTGGGCTGGAGCACCGTCAACCTGGATGAGGAGAAAAACCAGTCAGATGTGAGTCTTCCGCTCTCCTCACTGACAGCAATTCAGTTGGACTGTGAAACCTTTACTTCAACGTGATTTTTCTGCTTACTGTTACAGTTCTCAACTACCTCCACGACTATTCTGGATGAGGAGCCCATTGTGAAATCTGGTCTTGCTGCCGCTCTACTTCTGTGCAGAAACAAAGGTGAGATATCAACCAAATCTGATTTTGAACTGAACAGAATGAGCAATAATGTCTAATTTATTTAAAAAAACATTCACTTAACTCTTTCAGGACTGCTGGATACACAGATGCAGAAGATGGCTCGTGTCAAAGCCCCAAAAGCAGCTCTGCCAAATGATAACTACTGCATCGAAGACAAGATGTAAGTAGATGTAACACAATTTTCTCCAGTGGTTTTCTTTTTTTTTTCTTTTTTATCTAAAGTGTTCCAATTTCCTGTTCTTTCCACCGCAGGAATATTGATGACAAGTACAGCAGGAGGGAGGAATACAGAGGCTTCACTCAGGATTTCAAAGAAAAGGATAACTACAGGCCAGACATCAAAATCGAATACGTTGACGAATCTGGTCGCAAGCTCACTCCTAAAGAGGTCCGTGCACATGTTTGTTCTCATCCAGTCACATCATTAGATAGCTTCCTCCTCCTGAAATGCAGCGTCATTTGTTGTCCTCCAGGCTTTCAGACAGCTGTCCCATCGTTTCCATGGGAAGGGCTCTGGCAAGATGAAAACGGAGCGGAGGATGAAAAAGCTTGAGGAAGAGGCGGTATGTTGTTTTTTTTTAGATCGCCAAGCATATTATATCATGAAGCACCATTACCTGACACACTAAAATCATAAAGTCTTAACTCACGGGTCTAAGTATGGTCATAAAAGTCATGTGACTTTTTGCATGTTTGACTTCCTGTAGCTGCTGAAGAAGATGAGCAGCAGCGACACTCCTCTGGGCACCGTTGCTCTTCTGCAGGAAAAACAGAAGTCCCAGAAAACTCCTTATATTGTGCTAAGTGGCAGCGGAAAGAGCATGAACGCGTAAGTATTTGCTCACGATTTCCATTCCAGCTATTATTCTCCATCTACCTTCTGTTAATTGTCTTTTCATCTTCTTTTCACAGGAATACCATTACAAAATAAATCTGGATACTGTAACCAAACAACAGGTCTTTCACACAAAATCTACTCATTTTAGCTGTCTTTTAAATGAATAAAGTCGCAACTAGTTAAGTGTATATATACAAACATTGTTTTGTGTGTAAATTCATACCCTTGATTTGATTTCTTGAGTCATACAATTTTCTTAGAGCCCCCCCCCCCCCCCCCCCCCCCCCCCCCATTAAAAACTGTACATTGAAGCTGGTCTATATGTTGTATTGCAAGCATTTGGGTTTTTGTAGGTGTTAGTACTGATTACAGATGACTGTAGGAGTATGCTTAAAAGATGTAACTTGTTAGACATTAGGTACATTCAGGAGTTCTTTAGCTGGCATTTGCACCACTGTTTTTGGCCCTACCAGTACTTTAAGTACCAATATCGCAATGGTATTACAGGTGCATCTCAATAAATTAGAATGTCGTGGAAAAGTTCATTTATTTCAGTAATTCAACTCAAATTGTGAACTCGTGTATTAAATAAATTCAATGCAAACAGACTGTAGTCTAAGCCCCCCCCTTTGGTTCGTTTAATTGTGATGATTTTGGCTCACATTTAACAAAAACCCACCATTCACTATCTCAACAAATTAGAATATGGTGACATGCTAATCAACTCAAAACACCTGCAAAGGTTTCCTGAGCCTTCAAAATGGTCTCTCAGTTTGGTTCACAAGATTGGTTGTCCAGTTTGGTTCACAAGTTTGGTTGTCCAGAAGACAATCATTGACACCCTTCACAAGGAGGGTAAGGCAATGCTTGCGGGTGTTTGATTGCCAAGCAAAATCGATTCAAGGATTTGAGTGAACTTCACAAGGAATGGACTGAGGCTGGGGTCAAGGCATCAGAGCCACCACACAACTTGCCAAGGAATTTTGCTACAGTTGTCGTATTCCTCTTGTTAAGCCCCTCCTGAACCACAGACAACGTCAGAGGGCTTACCTGGGCTAAGGAGAAGAAGAACTGGACTGTTGCCCAGTGGTCCAAAGTCCTCTTTTCAGATGAGAGCAAGTTTTGTATTTCATTTGGAAACCAAGGTCCTAGAGTCTGGAGGAAGGGGTGGAGAAGCTCATAGCCCAAGTTGCTTGAAGTCCAGTGTTAAGTTTCCACAGTCTGTGATGATTTGGGGTGCAATGTCATCTGCTGGTGTTGGTCCATTGTGTTTTTTGAAAACCAACGTCACTGCACCCGTTTACCAAGAAAATTTGGAACACTTCATGCTTCCTTCTGCTGACCATCTTTACATAGGCTGTAATTTCATTTTCCGCAAATGCACCAAAAATTGGTTAAATGACCATGGTGTTGGTGTGCTTGATTGGCCTGCAAACTCGCCTGACTTGAACCCCATAGAGAATCTATGGGGTATTGTCAAGAGGAAAATGAGAAACAAGAGACCAAAAAATGCAGATGAGCTGAAGGCCACTGTCAAAGAAACCTGGGCTTCCATACCACCTCAGCAGTGCCACAAACTGATCACCTCCATGCCACCTCCATGCGATTTGAGGCAGTAATTAAAGCAAAGGGAGCCCCTACCAAGTATTGAGTACATGTACAGTAAATGAACCTACTTTCCAGAAGGCCAGCAATTCACTAAAAATGTTTTTTTTATTGGTCTTATGAAGTATTCTAATTTGTTGAAATAGTGAATTGGTGGGTTTTTGTTAAATGTGAGCCAAAATCATCACAATTAAAAGAACCAAAGACTTAAACTACTTCAGTCTGTGTGCATTGAATTTATTTAATACACGAGTTTCACAATTTGAGTTGAATTACTGAAATAAATGAACTTTTCCATGACATTCTAATTTATTGAGATGCACCTGTAGATGCTGCATTGCCATTTAACGTGGAACAGAATCTCCTGAGTTTTACCCAATTTACACTGATACTAGTGAGTTTTAGACAGCGGACTACACAAAAAATTTGCTTATCAGTCGAACAGAAAAAGAAACTTCAAATTTTTTCTGAGTTTTTTGACCGTGCAGGTGGTGATTCTCTCATTGTCTCCATTGGTAAAGCACACTAATTGTGTATCTAAAAAAGCAGTAAAAGGTGTCATTTCAACACGGCGAAACACATTTGAAGGGGTGTGACCCACACCATGTATAATTAAAACACTTTTTACGGAAAACTATGAAACTACGAGTACAGTCTTAATCTCATGTGAGTGCACACTATTCAGATGACGCTTCGTAAAAACACAACTTTAAAACTTTATTAATTAGTTGGTATAGTAATAATATACCATGTGATAAAATGGAAACAAGATGTAAAGGGAACAATTAAGAGTGCCAAACACACTCTGACGTCATATTAAGTTTTAAAAGTAAAAAAAAAATGCACATTACATAAAAAGACAAAAAATTGTGAATTGAGACAAATTTGTGACTGCAAACAATAAATCCTTATTTTTTTTATGAAGGTTTCTATAATATATTGAAATGCAACACCATACTAAAGGCCCGTTCACACCAAGAACAATAAATATATTAGCGTCTACACGGGCAATAATGTTCTGTATATTATAAGTGCGGGTAAAATTTTGTCATCTACTTAAGTTTATTGACTTCTGATTTTTATCATTCTTCAGCAGGAAAAACAAAAACGCTCTAAAATTGATTCCAACAATATCGTTCGTCTTTGTCGTTATCGTTACCGCTGTGGTGTGGACATCCCTACTGTCAGAGAGTCAGAACGACTTTTAAAACTGTATCTTTCTTGTTTATTGCCCTTGTTGTGAATGGGCCTTAACACTGTAACCTCTGAAAGGAGTGCAAAAGCCCAATATTAAATGAATAAAAACAGACTTTACCACAATCACACAGGTTTTAGTAATGTACTCTAAGGCAATGCTTGCGGGTGTTGACTACTAGCAAGTGTTGTTATTATAAAGATGCATTAAAGGCCAAGTGTATGTAAGTGATAAATTGTATTCAAATGTACATTGTTAGAGCTGTATTTTGTTTTGTATCAGCACCAAGGCACTCTTGAGGCCACTTGGTCCAGAACAGCTATAATTTCTGTCCCTTGGAGCAAATATGATGTGGGGTCAAGAGGTGCGTTGACCTCGCACTCCCAGCCGCTCAACACAGGCAGAGTCAATGATGTTGGGAGCGCTTTTACATCAGCATGGTGTCTTCTGTTCTGAGGATGGCACTTAGGATTCTCTGGAAGCGATCTGAACTTTATTCCAAGTGTATTTGGGTCTCTGCCATATGGTTTCGGTGTTGATTCATCTAGAAGAAAATGTGGAAAATGTAAAACGAGAAATGTAAATTGAGAAAATATAGTCTGGAACCAATCTCTTACCAAAGCTCCAGTGTGTTCTGTTGCGATGTTGCAAAACTGTAAGTGCATCCTCCCTCCAATGATATGCCTCATTTTCAGTAGAGAAAAGTGGATAATTATGCTGCTTATAATTATAAACCTGGAAGAAGAAATGAGTCAAGTTACTTAATGCCAACTTATTGTATTTCCAATGTATTTTCAGAGCTTGTTCAACTCAAAATACTCCTTAAATATTTAATATTTAAGTCAATATTGAATTTTATCATATATATATTTAGACATTTTAGACACAGTATTGCTAGTTCTATCATGACAACTCTCTGAGGGTTTGGATGTTAATGTGTTTGATCTCTGCGGAATAGATCTGCTATGCTGCTGCTGCTGCTGCGGCAAGAGCAAGTACCGAGACTTGCTACTTCCAATGCATCCACAACATGCTGTAAGCATGTAAGAAATACTGCTGCTAGCACTATACAATATAAAAACCCATATATGCAACAAGAATCACCCCATAGAGCAGGGGTGTCCACTCATTCCTGGAGGTCTGACTTGCATAGTTTAGTCAACTATTAACACACCTGCCCGCTAATCGGCTTTTTGAAAACAACATGGTATGTGTGTTGGAACAGGGTTGGAACAAAACTCTGCAGGGCTCAAAAAAATTGAGTTTGACACCCCTGCCATTAGCGAGCTAGCCGTGGAGCTGGGGAAGGTGGGGGGTTTCTAAAGCACTCTGCAACTGCTACTTTGAATGTCGAATGTTGAGCAGCAAGCTCATTGGCTGATAATACAAAAAGAACCAATCAGCTGTGCCTTGTATAGATGTCATTATGTCAGATTGAGTTAGACCTATCGGATTGTGCCATCTAGAGTTTCATGACAGAACTTTGGATTTATTTTGTACAGTTTTGGAAATAGTTCCATAAAGTCTATGCAGAATCAATAGACAGTACAACAGGCCAATTAAATTGGAGGAGCAGAAGTAACTGTAATATAAAGATATTTTGTATGCACAGTACCTTTGAATTTCTGTTTACAAGATCTAGGCTCTCATTCCACTGCTGTGTTGATATCAGGCCAGTATCGTTAATCCTATAACAAAATAAACATAGTGTGTGTTAATGGTTTGCAGAATGCATAAAGAAGCATTACTGAAATTGGAAATGACCTTTCTTATTAGACACACCTGTTTGTTAGAAAATAATGACTGTCACTTTGTTGGCTATGTGTAAGACTCTTTACAGGAAGAAAGACTGTTCCCTCTGAATTTTGCAGCTGAGGGTCCAGTTTTTGATGTGGACTATTGAATGATGATTCACACATATTTAGTTCGGCGCTGTCCTCTGTCCCCTCTAAAATGGGAGTTAGCAAGAAGTCTTCTCCGTGCATTGGAATGTATGGAGCCAAACTGTCCAAGTCTAACTCACACAGATCCTACAGTAAAGCACAGCACACAGGAAGGTTTTTCATAAATATGTATACTGAAATTCAGAAAATTGGGGTCAGTACGTGTTCGTGACCGACTGTTTTAAAAATTGATAATAATAATTATAAATGGTTCTTGAGCGCTAATCCATGTAGAATGGATTTCACAAGGTCGGACACCTAAGGACATGCTGAGTAATGGCTGATGAAAATTCAGCTTTGCCATCACAGAATGACTACATTTCTATATATAACAGTATATAAAATAGTCAACATGACGAAAGTTATTTTCACGTTAAATACTATTTGCATATTACTGTATTTTTCATCAAATAAAAGAGCCTTTTTGCAACATTAAAGTATCTTAAGATGCCACATTTTTGAACAGCAGCGTAAATCTGTTTAGTCTATAAGTACAGTAATAATTCAGTCCCATTGTATATATATCAAAGTACTACGGTATTGACATCTGATACAACAGGTACTCACGCAATTGGAATTGCAGCACTCTTCTGTGTTATGTGTGATCTCTGTACAGTCATGAACTTCCTGTATGTCACTTTCTGAGCAAAAAAAATTTCATTATTATGATAAACTGGTTTTAATATTTGAAATATCATATCCTGTCATATTTTCACATGTTAATTTTACCTCTTTGGTTTAAAGCTGTTGTAGGACTATTGTGCTCATCTGATTTGGTTCTAAGGCCGCTTTTGTCTAGCTGGGCTGCGGCCAGTGGAAAAGCGGCCGGCTGGGATTCTGTGAGAAGGGAGTCACGTGGCTTCAGAAGTTGTTCTGTCTGCTTCAGCAAATATGTCAAATCGGGGTGCTCCACTCCACTACAATGGTACAAAGTGAACAAATTAAAAAAAAATTAAACTTCCTTGAAAATGAAACCTTGACCTTGGCATTGCAAGTGCTTACTTTTCTACCTAAATGTGAATTGAGCACAACACTCTCGGCACACCAGTTCCAGTACTGTGTTGCAGGGCACATCACACTTGATCCTCTGTCTCTGCCCTAACCCCCAGCAGCCAACCGCCATGTCCGTGCAGCAGCCGATATTTACCAGTCGACACCTGACCCTTGGAAAGCACTGTACCGGACAGATGTTTGAACACTATTAAAAAGATAGGGTTAGGGTCTCCCATAGGAAACAAAAGAGTTTATAAAATAAAAAATAAACTGGTCATCCATTATCTTCTGGTTTGAAGTGGTTTGCAAAAAATAAATAAAACAAAATATTAATTTTTCCCTACCTGCAATAAATACATAATTAAAATCATTAAATAAAATAAATGAAAATTAAATTAAACAATACAATAAAATAAAAACAAAAAAGTTTGACTTCATAATATTTGCAATATCCTTGAAAAAACAAGGTCATATGGGTTTGGAATGACACATAACACATAAACCATAATAAAACGCATTACTTAAGAAATACAAAGCAGAAAACAGATGACAAGATATCCCTCTTACAGTAAACGTGTGCCTTGCGGATGATTTGCTGGCAGTCAGATGGATGATAGTACTGGTACACGGATTGGCCCAACAGCTCTGTGTCATGAAAGCCAGTCAACTTCACAACCCTGAGCCGAAAAAGAGCTTCAGATATAAAGACGGCCCAAAGAGGGTGAAAACATTTCGCTTTTTGCACTTGTAAGCAGCATATATAAGCTCATACCTTGAGTGGCAGTAGGTGAACTTCATGTCTGGGCTGTGTACGCTCATAAACGTACTTATATTCAGCGCTGCATTCAGTTCAGTGACCTCTTGCATGGGCAGAACCCTGCACTGGAGAACTAGACAACTGGATCCAGGTGTGACAGATGACTGTTTCTTTCCAGTACACTGAATAATCTTCAGACAGCGAAAGCATAGATGTGAAAACAATTTGGACTGTGTGCTCTTTAGTGAATAATGGAAAGACAACAATAGATTCTTACTTTCCAAGGAGTCAGCTTCTGGTTCATCACACTTTTAATTCTGAGGAACACTTCACATTCTTGCTGTCCTCGGTTTCCTGAAATATTAGAAACCAGTCAGATCGTAAACCAGATGGCACAAATATATGAAACTTGCGGTCAATTTTTGTGTCTTTTCAGCAAGAAGTGCTCACCGATCAGTCTCGTGAGAAGGTCTTTGACCTCCATCTGATCACATGGATGCAAGAACTCAAACAAACTCCTTCCGATCAAATCCATCTGGAAGAGAAACATCTGAGATGACCTAAAAGTGCCAGTAAAGTGATTCCAAGTACATGCAATTCATTTCGTTTTAGTGTCATCACCTGGTTAATTCCAGTGTGTGTAGTTATGCCCTTAGTGGTGAAGATGACCTTGCCATTCAAAGACAACAAAACCACAAACCCTCCGAGGGCAGAATCTAGCAACTCCCTTTCATGAGATTTAGCCGATACTCCTACAATCACAACGGCCTTTAGAAAACTTGCTTTCTTTTAACCCCTTTTCTACTTTTAACCATCTTTCTTTCTACCTGGTGAAGGAGGAGAGGACTGTGTCATCACGGACAGTGCACAGGAGTCTAAGGTGTTCAAGAGATCCCTCAGGTGCAGGTAAGCAATTGTGAGACGTATGACTGACGCTTTGTCTCGCTGACCATCCATACTGGGGTCCAGAGGCAGAAGAGCGGTTAACTCCTTGAACAGCTGACTCTCCTTTCTCCTCCTGCTCTGTGCCGCCAAACGAGAATGTGCTTTTCTCCATTCTGTGCAGACCCTGTATTTAAAGTTAGAGAATTTGAATAACCAGAAAACATAAACATTTGAAATTAAGTTGTTTTGCTGTATCAGTTCTTTGCTATATCTTTCAGCATGGCAGACTCAGAATGCATAGTGCATCTACATGCAATACTGCTTTTGTCCAACAACATTTGCATTTAAATGTTTCATGGACTAGTCTTTACCATAAAGATGCAAACATTTTAAATGACATTGTTTTGGTTGTATGAGCATGCTGCTATTGGCCTGATTCTCCACTAGCGCCATTCAGAGAACGGAACATTCTAAAGCCACCATGTCCCCTGAAGACAAAGGGCAGCACCAGTGCTGATGGAAAAAGAGACGTCATGACCGCGTCACTTTGTCTTATCACTACCACACGTAGTTGCCTGCAGCTTCTGATACAATGTCATGCCTTCTGAGAATACATCCCCACATGCATTTACATGCTTTTTACATTCACTTTTTCAAATCTCATTTTTTTTTGCCTGAAAAGGTAAACAAATAAAGGTAAAACAACTGCTAATTTTGGCATCATGAATCTATAAAATTATTTTATATTTGATCATTTTTGTATTTTATTTATATTAACAAGAATAACAAAAATTGCTTAAAACTGAAGGGACTTTTTGGTAAATATATTTAGGGAATATCTGGAGGCATGCAAATAATTGTCAACATTCCTCTGTATCATGACTTTTGCATGCCTTTTTGCAAATGCCCATTTTGTTGTTTGAGTAAAATGGCACTATGCAAAAGGCATGTTAACAGAGGGATTTCAATTTATTTGATAAAAATGCTTGTTTCCCTTTTTAACCATTTTGACTACCGATTTAAAACGGACAAATTAGTTAAAAATGAAATGAAATCCCAGCTTCTCAGGTTAGTTCTGAAGAATGTACTGGCACCATTCGCAAAAAAAAAAAAAACATTCATTGTAAATTCAGCTTCAGTGGAATAATCAATATATGATATTTCAAACAAGATCTTATTCATTCACTTATTTGCTACTTTCCACCGCATATCAAGAATGTATAGAGTGTCTACATGCAATATTTGTTTTGTACAGAAACTATTTGCACTTCTCATGGACTAGGTTTAGTTTTTGGTATATTAAATAAAGTTATGGTCTATATCCGGTGGTATGCAAATTACTGCAATTTCTTTATAACTTTTGCATAGTTCCTTTTTGCAAATGGCAGATTTGCTGTTTGGGCATTATCTGAATATTTTAGTAATTTGCAAACATACTAAAAGGCATGATAGCAAGGATTTTGCATGCCACCAGAAAGTTCCCAATTTAAGCATTTATGTTTTTTTCTTCTGATTAAGATGAGTTCCATGGTATTTAATATTTAGTATGTTTGTTTTGTCCCAAATCCTCAGAATAGTTCTAATGAATTCAGTGCCACTGTTTATATATCATTGTAAATGCAGCTTCAATGGAATCAGCAATGAATGATGTTTCAAACAATGGCAGACTCTGAATGCACAGGGTATTTGTTTTGTATTTCCATGTGACTATCATTAACTAGGTTTAGTTTTTGTACTCACCTCCTTTTCTTCTGCTCAATGAATATGTGCTTTCTTCTAGCTTTTCCATGGCACTCGTCACTCAGTTGATCCCTAACTGTTTCCAAATGCTTTGAAGTCATTTTAAAATGTAAGATGACTCAAAGTGATCATGTGCTCATGTCAGGCATGTTACCAGGTGGCGTATGGTCATGTTCAAAAAATGAGCTATTGACATACTCACAGATAACTGGCTGTAATCTCTGGGCATGCTCATGTTTATAACCACTTTCTCTGTAGAGGCCTTTAGACCCTCCCCTCATGTTCCATGTGACAGTTGGCCATTAATCACCGATAGGTTTGCATCTGTCAAAACAAGATGGTCTTTTACTTTTCTGAGAACTCAGATCTTGTTGATAATCATTTGGTTTTGAATGATAACTGCCACTCATGATTCCAGGAAAACTATGACCAGTTTAAAAAAAGAGTGTACATTCTACATTAATTTATAGCAATGAAAAAAAAACATATTTTCTTATTTCCTGTGAACTTAGAACAGGAACTTGAACTTGAGTTAACTAAGATAAAGACATAATTGCCACTATCATACAAATACAGATAGTGTCAAGAGGTTGTGGCACTGGCTACAGACCAAAACACATTACATAATCCAGTAATTCAAACAAAGCACAAAAATAAATGCAGAGATCATAGTAAATATTTAAAAATTAAAATGAGAAGAAAACACTTGAAATAATCTCTTAACATTCCTGAAAACATATCTAACTTCCATCAATACAACAAATATGTCACATTTTGCAAGTAGTGCCATTTAAAAACTAGTGAACAGGTGAAGCAAAGAGTAAGTAGTTTTAACACCCAAATCAAATGACAAAACTAACAAATCTGTTGCCTTAATATGTTTGAAACATTACCTTAAAGTTACCCATTCCCCACATGGATCGCTGAAAAGCATGTTTGAGTCTGGGCGTGTAATAGTAGTCCATTGTTCAATGCTCAAACATATCTGTAAGGATACATTTCATAGGTGGTATCACTGCAGAGGAGATCTTCATTTTCATGTCGGTCCCACTTCACTTTATCTCTGAAATGCAGATACATGCATCCATTTTTCAAAGCATTTGGGTGGCATAGAGCCATGCTGGAATCACAAGCATCTGTAAAGAAATTCAAATCAAATGTAAAAAACTAGTGAATAATTTCCTTGCTCTGTTCTCTTTCTCCTCTAGTAAGGAGAATGAACATACAGGCAACAGTTGATGTGCCGTCCCAGTGACCTGTTGGATCTATGTGATTTATTGACATTTGCTTTCTGTGATTGGCTTGCTCTAAACCACATCTTTGTTGGCTGGGATAACGCACGCTGGTCGGATACTACTTATTAAATATATATGCATGTAAAGTCTGCTAACAATTTATTTTTGTTTTTTGCACAACACCACCATCTAAATATTTTTATATTCTGCTTATATTCGTGTTAAAAGACACATTATCTCAATAAACAGAAAAATATAGTACAATCTTTCAATTATTATATATATTACATTTGATTAAAAGTTGTGCATTTGGCATTACGTCTCTATTAGATCAGCCAACCAAGAAAAGAGAAAAGCTGAGGCCAGTGTAATGTGTAATATAGCCAGTGACGGTTCATCAGCAGGTGCTTGACCCGTTCAGACCTCCAAAAATGAGGTTGCTATCTTCTCATCTGGCGCCACTGGGATCATCTTGATGCCTGGACTCCACATTGATTACCATTCCCACCCTTTAGAAGTGTGCCACCGGAATCTCCACCGGAATAAACACTGTGCTGATTCTAATGTTTGGGAGTTATGCTCAGTTGTTATGATAAAATACTATAAAAATAGTGAACAGAAATTGAATTCTAAAAATTGCATTTCTTGAAGTAGCCAATTTCACACTTGGGTAAAAATGACTACTTGTGTATCATTAATTAAGTTTATTTACCTACCTCATTGTAGTAAAGTAGTTTTCAAGGTTTAAAAGATAAATTGACTGACTGATTTATTTGCAGTTGGTTTAACCATTATTCTCGTTTATTTAAACTCTGTTTGGGCTGGACTTTTTCACCTTCATCAGTTCACACCTAAAATGAACGCATGGCGACCTATTCCCATCTGCGACTGTCGAGAAAGCAAACCAGAGCAGCACAACAAATACATGCTCCTGGGTGGTCGAGATGCTGTTCAGACCATGCAGACAGACAATTTCCTGTGTTGACAGAAAGTTTATTTTAGAGTGCTGGGAAATGAATTCCACTTAAGTACTTAAGTGAACAATAAACGTTCATTTCAACAACATTAGCTAAAAGTCCATTAATGGCAGAAATCATCTATATCGACGCTTGCTTCCTTTATATTAAACATATATTTGCATGTTAACATTTTTACACACACAAACAAAAAAAATCGCCTCCTAAATTTGCTTTTGACAAAACTACTATTTCATTTGCAATCCTACGACGCGAAACCTTTTCACCTGCTGTTCCTATTGGTTATCACGCCAGTCAGTTAGCTTTTCCGTCGTCTGATTGGCTGAGGGGCGGGTCATTCAATTGAATGAGTAGCGGAAGTAGATTCGGAAGCTTGTGCTCGTTTTGACAGGACTGAACGCTCAATTCAGGTAGAAGTTGTATAACATGTTGTTAATAATCTCTTGGATATCGCTTAAAGAGAAACCGTACGTTCGCTATTATATATGCTAAGATAACTGGATAGTGAATTATCGCACATATGTTTGTATGGTACAGATTTACGGGATTTCATTGTCTGATTTCCAGCACTATCAAGTGTGCTAACAGTATTAGCTGATCACTGAAGTCCCAGAAGTGAAAGAGAAACTCTCTTTGTCAGTGCTGATTCACCTTTCAGCCTTATAGCCAAACGTTTGACTGTGTATGTTTACGTTTTTATATATCTAAAAGTATCTACTCAATTACTGGCTTGTGTTAGCTGTGTGTGTAGAGTTCAGATGTGAATCACCAATAATAACCAGGTTATTTTGTGCCTTTGCATAGTAAGATATTTAATCATTTTTTTTGTGAATTTTCAGTGGAGAGGGATCAAGCTGCCTAAAGACTGAAATGGTGGACTCTCAGTATTACCTCCCAAATGACATCGGGATCTCTGCTCTGGACTGCCGGGAGGCTTTCAGGCTGCTGTCTCCCAAAGAGCAAATGTATGCACACTACCTCTCTCGGGCATCCTGGTACGGTGGCCTGATCGTGCTGATTCAGACGTCTCCTGAGTCTGCCAACATCTACGTACTGCTGCAAAAAATGTTCCGCGCTCAGGCGCCACAGCAGCTGGAGACAGCAGCGACTGCAGCTGGACTGAGCGCAGAGGAGTATCAGGTGAAGGAACCTGTTACAAACACCAAAGTTAACATCAGTTCTGTGTTCGTTGTCGTAACAATGTTATGTCTGTTTCCAGGCCTTCCTCGTATATGCTGCTGGGCTTTATGCAAACATGGGGAACTACAAGTCATTTGGGGACACCAAATTCATCCCTAACCTACCAAAGGTCAAATATGTCCCATGTGTGCTCTATCAGAATTTAATGTAATATCCCAAAGGTTTTAGTGTTTGATAATTCTTGCCTATTTTAATATACAGGAGAAGTTCAAGGCTCTGGTGTGGGAGAGTCTGGCCTTTAAACAGAGCCCTGGTGACATGGAGGCGCTGTGGGGCTGCTGCTGTGAGTCCCTCTACTCCCTGGAAGACAAGCTGAAACAGCTCGGTCTGGGTGAGAAGGTAAAATAAATAAAAAAAAATTCATACAAACTGACTTTTGGACAGCTCAGTCTCGGGTTGGTGTTTTACCTAATAATGCCTTTCTCCTAGGGGATCTCTGCGTACTTCTCAGGGAACTGCTGCTTAGAAGACGCAGAGTTTGCCCAGAAATTTCTGGACTCCAAGGTATAGTGCACATGTGAGAGATCCGGCTAGTTCGCTGGAGTTATATGAAAACTGTGTGGAATTAATGTCACAAATAGAATATTATTTCTCTCTCTGTTTCGGCTACTCCCCTTAGGGGTTGCCACGGGAATCCCCATATTCGAATGTTAGATTTATTTTTGCTTTAACTAGGGTGTAACATAGATCCATGTCCAATATATATTGCAATACAAAAATGCAACATTATGTAGAATTCACCCAAAATGAAAATGATTTAATTTAGCATCAAATATGGTAAACCCAGGAGTAGGCCTGTCACAGTAACAACTTTTTGTTGTGCGATATATTGCCCCAGAAAAAATTGCCATAAGCAATATTATTGTCATTTTAAAAGACAATTTTATGCCACTGAATATAAAAGCATAATAATAAAAGTAGGCCTACACACTTCCCCATGACGATTAGCAAACTTTTTTAATGTTTAAGAATAGTTAGGTAGTCAGAAATTAGTATCATAGTAGATCCTTAAAACTTATTTTAGAACATATATAAAAAAATAGTAAAAACCTTTTCTAACAAAAGTGCAAATAACCAGTAGAAAAAAATAAAATGCACAAGAATTGTATGGAAGTTTCCATCTACGATTTTCCCTGACTTCCTTCCCCGTAAATGGGGTGCACACATTGCTAAAAAACACAATCATCTACTTACAGTCAGATCCGTATGCGACAAAGCACAGATCTCCTAATACAGGCCATATCTCAGATGAACTTTTTTTTTATTTGACTAGCACATCATGACTAACGGTATGTTTGAGAAGCTGCAAAAGACACAGGAGCAAGGGGAATGTACAAAACATGGTGACATTAATTTTTAAGTAAATATATTGGGCGATATATTGCGTCACCAAAAATTTAGGTTATGTACATATATTGCGCGATAAGTTGATGTATTGATTATTGCGACAGGCCTACCCAGGAGGTAACACATTTGAGCTTCCATATTTATTAATTATTATTAATAAAATGAATTATTTAATAATATGTCTTACATAATACTGTATTTTTAGCTAAACAGAATGATGAATATTACTGTTCTGGTGTCACCATTGCCCTGTGTATGGAGGAGAACCCCTGATTTGAGCATTTTAATGAATAGTATTTTTCCCCATTTACCATATGTGTTAGAAGTCATAGTTAAAATAACTCTATTTTGGCTTTGTTTCAAGTATTGAGAGTATTGTGTTGTGAGATCAGTACTGTGTATTGAATGAATTGTGACATGAGCGTTGTTACACCCCTGTTATTAACACATAAAATAAATGTTACATGAAGTATTAACATAAAAATATGTTAAATAGTTCTAAAGATATCTAAATATTTTTTTTACAAATATATGTAAATGCTTTTCTTAAAATCCTGCTTTTGCTATCATTGAAAGAATTTGATATGGCTTTTTGTTGTTGTTTTTTTTAAACTTTGTTTTAACCTGTGTTTTTATCACAGGGAATGCACATATTGGAAACATGTAAAATGTTAAATACCCTTTAAATAAAAGCATCTACCAAGTGCATAAAAATAAATATGGAAAACAAATTGTTACATTATATGCATTTATTAATACATTATTTGATTAATAAATACTGTAAAAGTATTGCAACATTATTGTCCATGTTAGCTAATGCATTAATTTTAACCAGTTGAACCATATTGTAACTTATTAATTCATTTACATTTACATTTGTGCATTTTGGTAGACACTTTTATCCAAAGTAACTTACATTGCATTCAAGGTACACATTTGATCAGTTCTGGAAATTGAACCCGTTATCTTGTTGTATCCTTACTGACAGCAGCTATTTCTAGTATACTAGTTTACCAATAATAATCGTCCTTGTAGAACCTGAGTGCCTACAACACCCGTCTGTTCAAGACTGAAATAGATGGGAAACAGTGCTATGAAGTGCGTTTGGCATCTGCCGAGAAGGGTGAGTATACTGAGCAGTTTAAATCCAGTTTGATATAAATAACTTATCATTTCATTCTATTATTCTTCATTTCATTTTTTACTTCTCTTGACTATTTTTTCTCATTGCCTTTATTTCCTTCCCATCTGCAGACAACTGTGCTGTTGAGGGAAAGAATGACGTTTGTTGTGGCAAACATGAATTTGAGGATGCTGTGTTCTCTGTTAAGAGGGGCGATTATGCCTTTCTTATGGAAAAAGTGTGTCAGAACTTGGAAAAAGCCAAGGTATGACAACATTCAACCTAAAAAAAGAAACACTAATTCATTGGTACTTTTGGATGTGAAAAGAATAGGATAACCTTTTAAAGAATTAGTAAAGTTTTTTTTTTGTTTGTTTTAGGATTGTGCAGCCAATGACAACCAGAAGAGGATGCTGGAGGAGTACATCCGCAGTTTCACCTGTGGCTCAGTGGAAGCCCATAAAGAAGGGTCCCGTTATTGGATCAAAGACAAAGGACCTATTGTGGAGAGGTGACTGACCTATATTTAACAGACCAGGCTGTTGACATAAGCCTTAAATCTTTGGTTTCTTGTTGAGCTATGCTTATATATTCTAGCTTATCTGTTTAAAACTTTTTTTTTTTTTTTTTTCGTTTTTCAATTACTTTGGTTTTATTGAGAGCTACAGAGATCCCTTTGGCTCAATGGAATTGTAAGGTAGCTCCAATATTTCTGGTCACCAAATTACGCCATTGGTTATTGGGCCCCAGATTTATTTAAAATGCCGTTGCGACACAGTACATGCAGGAGAATGGCTTCTATAACACCTCATCTATAATTATATATTTTATTGTTGCGAATGAAATACATATTTTTGTCAGACATAAACAAAATAATATATTCAAAAAAGCCTCTTTAAAAAAAATGAATTTCTTTAAGACCATCTTAAGTAGTTTGACAGACCTTATCTTATCAGTTATTATTATTTTATTATTTTGTTCATGTGAAACCCAACATGCAAAAAACCCTACTGTTTAAAAGTTTGGATCCCGTAAACTGTTTTGTTTTTTTTAATGATATCATTTCATCAAAAACAATGTGTCTAAGTTAAAAACTTTTAAAAGTATCACAGATCCACACAATGTTAAGCAGCACAAGCTATTGTTCACCCTTCCCTATATAAGGAACGGTGAATGTCCACCCACCTTTTATCAAGATTTCCCTGAAGACGGGTGACCTGAAGACTGGAGTTTTCCTGGAAATTGAGTGTTTGCCATCACGGAATATGACATTTTAAAATATATTTAATAGAACACATTATGTGTTTTTTTACAAAATGCAGCTTTGGTGAGCATAAGCACTTGCCTACTGCTCAAAACTCAAATATGACCCACACTATTCGCGTAGTGTACAGGGTAAAATGGCACACAATGCTTAAAATCCACCAGTACACTTGTTCTATACCCCAATTACTACACAATGTCTTTCTCACTCCTCCACACTTGCCATCTTGTCTTCAGTTTATGTTGCTGTGTGAACAGGCCTGAGCGCTCGCTTTGCTCATGTTTTGATCTTCGCCTGAAGACTTGAATACCAGAGCGCCTTTCCTCCAGCCTTTGCTAATGACCCTTCCTCAACCAGACTTCACCTTCTTGATGTACTCACCTTTGCCGCAGACGGCAGTCCCTGCAGGAATCAACTTCCAACGGAAGCCCGCTCATCACATTTTTTTTTCATATGCGTCAGTTTGTATTTTTTTTAACCATTTATTCTGGCTGTAGATGACTACATCACGACATAAGGTTTCAAGACGTGTCTCCCGTTAATGTGCTTGGCAGTGCATATGCCACACAGAAAGACAAGCCACTGTGCCTTGAGGATATTGACAGTGGACTGATTACTGCTGCTGGACCTTCTAATGAAATCAAATGTTGTAATGGAGGCTCAGAGTGAGGTAATACTCTTACCTACTGTGGCTTCTTCCTTAGGAGCCGGTACATCAATGGAAGGGTCCTTCTTTGAGGGTGCTGTGGCTCCATGGCTGCTGGGGTCACGGCAGCGGGAACTCTTTGTGCTGTGTGAAGCCGATCAGTTTGCTGTATTGCGTTATATTTGATTTTGGGCTTTTATGTGCTAAAACCGGCATTTGGGAGATTTTTCCTTGAAGATATTTAATTTTGGTGTTCACTAAAAACAAAAAAAAAAAACACAAAAAACACAGTGCATTATTGCTCATCGACAGTACACATTTATATTGTCCTTTAAGGTTTTTAAATGGCACGCTTTTAAGGTTTCAAAAGCTTGTCTAAGGCCAGTTACTAAACGTGCTACTTTAGCGGAAAGCGCAATAGTTGGGAGGGGGGGTGGGATTCTGTAAACTTCACATTAAAGAACACCGACGCAACATCTGATTTCCATAATGACCAGCACAATCTACTAACTAGGTCAGGTGCAAAAATAACTGTCCACGCCTTTTCAGCGCTAATTCTTCACTGCATGGCTTTAGTAAATCCTGACAGTACTATTTTAACGCTAAAAGACAGTTTGCACATGCGCAAGCTGTTAGTAAATCTGGCCCTAAGTTGTCTAAATTGTCTTTTTAGTAGAGTGTCTGCTATTTGAACTTGTGGCTCAAACTATCAATAGAGCAAAGTTGTATTAAGCTCAGAACATTTCATAAATAGAAATGTATCACTGTTTCTTTTTATGTGTTTGTATTGAAACAGGATGATAAGGGAAAATTCAACTTCGATCAAACTGCTGTTCGTAATCCAGAAACAGGAGAACTGGGGAGTTTTTTTTTTTTTTTTTTTTTTTTCCCCCCCGTGCTTTTGCTGCTTATAAACTGTACCTCGGGATCCGGTCCAAAATGGTCATTTTGGTTTCAGAATCTCCGCGGTACAAAGGTGCGAGATGGGCAGCGTTCTCCACCATTGCCTCGTCCTATGAGGAGTGTCGAGCCGAGTGTGTGGGTCTCTACCTGTGTCTCAACAAGGAGGTGCTCAGGTGAGTTACTGAACGTTTAGTCACTTCTGCATGAATTCACTCAGCTGGAATTGTTGAGATATGGATGCTGAGCAATTTGTGCATGCGGCAGTATTTTCGGGAATGAAGGGGAGGATGCAGAGGAGGTTGTGTATGTGAACTGGCTGAACATGGTGCGTGCCGGCCTGCTGGGGCTGGAATTCTACACGCCAGAGAGCAAGAGCTGGAGACAGGTGAGATGTGGGAATGCGCAGAAATCATTGCTCTCTCTTGATTGTTTTCCAATCTTAACGCTATCCTGGCTATCTCGCTGTCGTAGGCACACATGCAGGCCCGGTTTGTGATTTTGCGGGTTCTGCTGGAGGCTGGAGAGGGGCTGGTTGGTCTGAAGGAGTGTACGGGGGCAGATGGACGGCCAGACGCTGTCATAACACTCGACCGCAGCAAGACATACACAGTGGGAAAGAGCGCTATCCAGAGCTTCCTCTGTAAACTGCAGGTACAGACTGTTACTGGGATCAAATGGAACTCTAGCTTTCTGCTAACTGAATACTGCACCATACTCTTCTCTTTTATCTGAATAAATTAGACTAATCTACAATAATGTGGACTATATAAGGTTATTTGTAAGTAATAGTTAATATTTTGATTTAGTTTTTATTTTTATATTTTCCATTTACATTTTAGTAATGGTTGGTCATTTATATTAGTTTTTTTAATGTTTATGTAGTTTTTTATTATTCTATTACTATTTATATTTTTTGATTTTATTCAAGTGAAACTAAATGAAAATGAGAAAACGTTACCTTGGCAAATAGCTGAAATAAAATGTTTATTTTATTTGTTCTATTTCAGTTTGTCTTATTTCAAGTAATACTGTTGTCAAATGTACTTGGTATCACAATGCTACTTTATTGCTCATAATAGTCTCATATGTGAAATATTATATATCTTTAATTGACGTTTAAATATTTAAGTTTTATCTCGTATTTAACTGTTTTTTTTTTTTTTACTCAATGTTGAGCAGATTTTTGGAACGAATTGAAGCTTTAATAGTGGTATATTAATTGTATTGTATTATCCTAATACAAATAGCCTATGTTCTGTTTAGTATACTCAATTGGACCCGGAACCCAAACCATCATAATGTCCAATCTTTGAAACTGAGATTTATACATATGAGCACTAGCTTCCATTGATGTATGGTTTATTAGGATAGGACAAAATTTGGCCGAAATGCAACTATGTGAAAACCTGGAATCTTAGGGTGCAAAAAATCAAAATATTGAGAAAATCACCTTTAAAGTTGTCCAAATTCATCCTATCAATGCTCATTACTATTCAAAATTAGTTTTGCCTATTTTACAGTTGGAAATTTACAAAATATCTTCATGGAACATGATCTTTACTTAATATCCTAATGATTTTTGGCATAAAAGAAAAATCTATAATTTTGAACCATACAAAGTATTGTTGGCTATTGCTACAAATATACCCCAGTGACTTAAGACTGGTTTTGTGGTCCACGGTCACAATTGAGTTTGTATTCTGATTATCTTTTTTCTAAAGGTGCACAAGTCCACAGCTGATGTGGAGGGAGGAAGGGCTTTGTATGAAGGCTACTCTGCTGTGACCGCTGACGGCACCCACAATTTCCTGCGCCTCAGAGAGACGGTTCTGCTCCGTAAGGAAGCTCGCAAGATGTTTGTCCAAGCTAACACCAAAATCAAAGGTTCGTGTTTAGCCTCCCTCCTTAGTCATGTACCGAAAACTTACCATTTGAGTAGGATCAGAGACATGGTAACACAGCGACACATATACATAAGTTCATAAAGTGCTGCTGTTTGTGTTGTAGATGACGCTGTGGAGCTGGTTGAGTATGAAGGCAGCGCTGCAGGACTCATCCAATCCTTCGTCGAACGCTTCCCAGACGATGCCGAGAAGGTAGAGGCCCAGCTGCTGGAAATGACGTGCATGGACTCGTCCTGCTGGTGCTGAGACGGCACAGTGCTGTGGGAAACATCCTCTCAGACAAGTGTTAGTCCACACTGAGCCACAGCAACTTTCAGAAATGAACAAAAGGCTGCAGAGTGCACAAGGAAGGGACTGGTAATGATTATAAAACCTTTCACACGTACGAGGAAGGAAGAACCACACACACACAGAAGTAATACCTAGAATTGTACCTTTCCCACTGATCTTCTTTCTATTTTATCTATTCACTTCTAAACAAAGGCAACTCTGATTAGTTTTAATTAGAAATTTCTGTTCCTACTCTGAATCAGACCGCAGCCCACACTTCCCACACAGGCATGTGGAAGTGCTGACAAGAGTGAACTTGCTGTGTGAGGGTGGGACTTATGTAATCGCAACACATAACACACTTTCTCAAATTACTTTCAAATGGAAACACACTCTGTGCCACTTTTGGATCATATCTAGTCTAGAGTTCATCTGCTGTTTCAATGTTATATAGAAGAAATCTTAGCATTCGTTCTCGAGAATATAAATTCTTCACTGGTTTAAAGGAATTTTGGTTTCTCAAAATATGTTGTCAGTGTTCAGTCTGGATGGCGAAAACCAACAGCCCCTACCAAATAAAACCAATTATTTCTGAAGGTGTTTTATTGTCTTTTACTTTCAAAATACCAAAACATTTGTGCAATGACTTTCATATAAATATTATCATAATACAAGATGAACAATAAGACAAAATCCACTCAATATCTCAATACTGACCATATCAAAAATGAGATATTTCCATAATTGGTAAATTACATTTTACATTAGAAAAGACTCAAATGAAAAAAAAAAAACCATCTGAGAACAGAGTTGGAGTAATGAGTCCAGCCATTAATAACCAACCTATAAGAATATTAAACGCAATATAACAACAAATGCTTAATAATTTAGCCCAATGAAATATCACACAACACCAGCTTAACACAATCAATAATTACCAGCAATCGACACTAAACAGGCTGACTTAGCATCTTACAAAATCTACAAACTTAAAAATAAAGGTTCCAAAAGGGGGGGCTTGCAGCAATGCCATAGAAGAATCCTTGGTTCCCCAAAAAAAAAAAAAAAAAGTTTTTTTTCTTAGTGTGTGAAGAACTTTTTCATAAACTAAAGAACATTTTTACTATGAAGAACATATTGTGTAATGGAAAGGTTCCATGGATGCCAAAAGGTGTAATCTAGTCTTACAGTCAACATTAAATAGATTCAGTGGAAAACACCTCAAATGGTTACTGAGCTCCATTACGAGGATACTATTTCATCAGCCTTTCTTTGACAAATCAGGCATGCTGCATAAAATGCAGAATTGCTTTGACCTACAGATGTGTGACATCTGAAAAAGTCCCATATTATGAAGCCGCCTCTGTTAGATCCACTGCGCTCCCTCTGTTCAGCTTCTGGGACCTTTCATCCTGACTGGATGCCTGATAAATAAAAGGAACCCCACTCATGCCCATGCTCTGCAGGTCTTGAATCTGGGCGTTAGGCGGGAGAGGCGTTAACACCCCGTCTCTCCTCCAGTACAGGCTGTAATCCTCCGGCCGGTCCACTCCAAACTTCACAGCACAGAGCTGAGCCATAGCCTCACCGTTGAGCGCAGTCTTCCACATGAGAGTTTTTACCAAGCTACTGTCGCCATCTTGAAACAGCACCTTTATAAACCTCTGTAGCACAGAAACAAAACTTGTTTTTTTGGACTATACTTGCACAGTTCAGATAGAGTAGATGTGCTTTGTTCAACCAGTGTATCTGACCTGGTGCAATTTGTTGTCTTTCTGACTTGTGGTTTCGTTGCTCCGACGCCGGCTCCATTCTTTCAGAGAGACTCTGGCCTGGTTTGTAAGGCCGTTGGGTGGCACATCCTCCGGCTGACTCTGAATCAGACTCAGACTGGCATAGACACTTGTCAGATAGTAACCCCCTTCAAGAGAATTAATAATAAATAATTATCACAGGCTTTACAGAATGAAAACTTGAGTTTGGGTAAGAGCATAACACTCCACGCAAAATTTACCAAATGTAAAAAAATATAAAAGTTAGGTATATATATATATATACATATATTCATGTATTGATTAGCTGTGTAACTCAAAATTCATAACTAAATCTAAGCGCAGTGTACGTGGAGCTGTTTGTGTCCGTACCTTCTCCTGTAAGCCAAGAGCTTTCCAAAAGCTCCATCATATACTCCACCTCCAGAGAGATCTCTGGCATATTGCACAGCACCATCACATATGAGAGAGCAGGGAGGAAGTCATCTGCACCAAATTCCTGCCCTGTTTTTAAGAATATAGATTAACGTTAGATGATGGCTAAGGTAATCTAATTGTAAAAATGTGAGAAATGAGCATGTACAATTCAATATGCAATATCGACCAATATGTCAATTATCAATATGGTACCAGTATATTGTGCATCCCTACTGGTTACACCTACACGTATATACTACCATTTAGAAGTTAAGGATGAGTAAGATTTTTTGTAATTAATACTTTTATTCAGCAAGGATGCATTAAATTGATCAAAAGTGACATTAAAAACATGTATGATGTTACAAAGATTTTGATTTCTAATAAATGCTTTTGAACTTTTTTTTTTTATTAAAAAATCGTGAAAAATGCATCCCTGATTCCACAAAAATATTAAGCAACACAACTCTTTTCAACATCGATAATAAGAAATGCTTCTTTAGCAGCAAATCAGCATATTAGAATGATTTCTGAAGGATCATGTGACACTGAAGACTGGATTAATGACTGCTGAAAATTCAGCTTTGACATCACAGGAATGAATTACATTTTAAAATATATTCAAACAGAATTTTAAATGGTAATAATATTACACAAAATGTTACTGTATTTTTGACACAATTCTTACGTTTTTAAAAAATCTTACTGACCCCAGACTTATGAATAGAAGTGTATGTGCGAGAATAAATCAACACATGTCAAATTAACCAATGTTATTCCAGAACTCCTTACCTGATTTGTTTTTCATGGTTTTGTAAATGAGTTTGCAGATCTGCAAGAGCAGCAGCACTTTGTCAATGGGCGAGTACGCCCGCTGCATTAGAGTCAGCTTATGCTTAATTTTCTCAATGCCCTGGGCGTCAGGAACGCCCACCTGAACCCCAAAGAGCTTCTGTGGTGAGGCTCCTTTGGCTCTTTGCAAGCTGTCCATCATTCTTTGGAAGGAACCATCTTGTTTGTGCAGGGTCCGAAGAGCCGCATCAATCTGAGGCTTCAGAGGTTTCAGCACACAGCGGAACATGGCCTTCTCCAGTGCTTGGTCTGCACACAGGAAGACATAGAGGTATTTCAACATTTAACTTGGTGAAATGATACAGACAACATTATTAAACAAAATCACACAGACTTAAATACCTTTTTCATTCTCAGTCAAAAGAGTTTCTATTGGAGGTTCCAGCTCGTCACATTCCAGGAGGAAATCTTTGGCCTGATTGATGAAGAGACGCAAATCCTGCAGCAGCTGTACAGCAGAGGTCAAGCAATGGGGCTTCAGCACGTCTCTCTGCTGCCTCAGGAAGTCCTGTACCAGAGCGCCAAATGCCATGCGACGGTCACGAGACAGGTCCTCCACCATCCGCGCCACTCGCTTCTCTGGGGCGAAAAAGGATATGAAGGCGGCGCTCATTTTGCGCAGAGCAGACATGGACTTCCTGGGAGGTTGCATGACAGGGTTGCTAGTGCCTCGTACAAGGGGAGGACATTCGGGACTCTCCGTCTCGTCCAGGCTGCTGAGGGAACTGCTGCTGTCCAGCTCACTGAGAGACGGAGCATGTCGCTGTTCCAGCACAAGTCCTTCATCCTCTTCCTCCTCATCTTCTTCCTGTCCTTTCTGCTCCAGGATTTTTGGCTGGGCCTGAAAAACGCAAAGAGGCAGTTATTAAAAACTCAGAAATTAAACTAAAATGTCCCATAAAATCAGTTCTGTACCTTCTGAGCTTTAGGCATCTGATAGTCATCTTCTTCAGCGGTGGGAGAAAGAGTAGAGGTGACCTTGGCTTTCTTCTGTGATGATTCACAAGGTTGCATGTAGTCCGTGGCTTCCTCCACAGTCTTTTTGATAGCTTCCTCACTGGCCTGAACTGCAACAGGTGGGGTCATCTGCTTTGCAGCTTTCAATCTGGCTTTGCATTTGGCTTTAGCCAGTAACGGCGGTGGAGGTGGTGGGAGGACAGGGGGCGACAAGGGGCTGGAATTTTCAGTGGAGACACGAACCTTGACGCTGGTTTTGAAATGATGACGCCTGCGCATGGCATTGCGACCTGGGTAGTCTTGTAGGAAAAGAGGGTTGACAAAACATAAACCTTTGCCTCCCCTGTAATCTAGCTCGCAGGGACTCCGTGTCTGGATTGGACAAAGCTCCTGGAACGGGGTGGGGTTTGGATTGATGGGCGTTGATGGGCAGTTTTGTGGGCTTGAACTTGGAGGCAAGAGTTTGTCAGTGGCAGGAGGTTCATTGCGAGGACCCCGGACATTTAAGTGGGAACTCCAGAACTCTGTTGAATACAGAAGAGCATCGAGATCAGGAGAAACATATTTTATGATACATATTAGCTGACATTTACGAATTCTAAAATAACAGTATAACCTGAGTATATCTGTTATTGGCTGATTTTAGAATTTTTTGGTAATTATTATATAAATTATTGGAATTATATTGGCCAATACTGGGTACTACACTTCCTCTATTTTACTTTAGGTTAATCTTCAATATTTAAAGTAAATATTAAGTGTAAAACACACACACACACATAACACTGTAATTTTTGGCAAATTTAATTGATTTTGACAATTTAAAAAAATGTATAAAGTGTAAATTGTATACATTTATTATGTGTGTGTGTCTAAAATTAACTGCTTTATATTTGAAAATAATTAAATTAATTTGTAATTTATTCTTGCGATGGCAAAGCTGAATTTTCAGCATCATTACTCCAGTCTTCAGTGTCACATGACCTTTCAGAAATCATTCTAATATGCTGATTTGCTGCTCAAGAAACATTTCTAATGAAAAACGTTGAAAAGAACAATATTACAAATAACCATATTACATTTAAAAAAAAATCTTTGATGAATAGAATGTTCAAAAGAACAGTATTGATTTAAAATAGAAATCTTTCGTAACATTATAAATGTCTGGTAACACTTTAGTATATGGACCAATTCTCACAATTAACTAGTTGCTTATTAGCATGCCTATTATTAACACTGGTTGTTGATTAGTATTATACAGCATTTATTCTACATGAACATATTCTACATCCCTAATCCTACCCAATGCCTAAACTTAACAACTACCTTACTAACTATTAACGAGCAGCAAATTAGGAGTTTATCGAAGCAAAATTCATAGTTGATAGTTTGTTAATAGCGAGAATTGGATCTTAAAATAAAGTGCGACTTTTTGCTAAAGTCAGTCATTTTTGATCAGTTTATTGTGTCCTTGCTAAATAAAATATAAATTTATTTCACATAAAAAAAAACATACTGGCCCTAAACTTTTGCCACTTTTTTTTTAGCCAATTTAGCCTTTTTTGTACAATACAAAGAGACAGTATACAAGAAGCAATGATCTACCATGCCTTACAGAACGGCTTCTTTCAAAACAGCAATTCATTTCAACAGACTATGAATCTTTTACCTACCCACACCCATATGAGAGATTGACTCCAACTGTTTGTGTGAAGAAGCCTTGGCAATTGCTTCAGGTAGCTCCAGAGTGAAAGGAAGAACATCCCTACAGATATATGCAAATAATGGAATAGAAATGTCATATTTGAGGAGTGCCATGCTGTTGTTGTAGATAGAAAATAGTAAATACTAATCCATACCGACTAACACAGTAGAAGGCAATGAGTCTGCACAGGTCTGGGAAACTAATTGCAGAGCTTTCCAAAGAGAAGGCTGTTGACAAAAAAGGAAATAGTTTGGTTACATAACTTGAGTCGACACAAAAATTCAACTGAAAACAAAAAGCAGAATAACATGACTGACTTGCACTAATCTTTATGTAACACGTATTTTACATGCAATTTAAATATGTAAATTTTTTGTTGTTTTTCTTCAAGACGTATTGCTTGTTTTCACTTAAGATATCAAGCTTCATATATTCCTATATACTGTAAAACTGTTTCCTTTCAAACTCACCTGAGTCGTCTTCTCGAATGACGACCTGTTTGAAGAAGGATGGCATGCTGTCGTCTGCCAGCCGGACGCACAACATTTTTTTCTGTGATGTACTGGACTTACGCACCAGGAAGGTCTGCAAGGTAACAAAAGTTTCCAAAAATGCTGTTAAAAGTTTGCTGTAACTGTGTTTTTAAAACAGATGGTGGTACGGATGTGCTGCTCACCCCGGGGGGCTCACGCTGCAGGATGTGTAGAGCAGTAGCCGAGTTAATGGACAGCTGGAGCCACACAGGGTGCGTCAACAAGAGCCGGTCCAGTACACTGATGTTCCTCAGGTATCCTCTCTGTGGACATGTCCGTCTCTTCCCCACGGGCCGAGCGTCAGGATAGTCGTAGATAGGGTCACCCTGCATCTTCAGAACGACAGCAAGATTTCAACTCCTTTGGCAATGAATCTCTGTTTCTCTTCTTTGTGGATGTTCACGTTGGCACTTAACACAAAAAAGGAAGTTCTGTCCCATTCAAGAGGATGTCTTTACGTCAGAGAGTCTTACAGTAAATTATTCATGTACACATCTCTGTTTTTCTCTAACATTTGGTCACTGTTTTCCTAGAATGACTATTTTCAACACAATCATGTGTCTACTTATTCCTTCCGACCGTTGCTCTTCAATGGCTAAGGGAAACTCACTCAGTGACTTTGTATTTCTCCTGGCCATGTGAGAACCATGTGTCACAGTCTGACTAATAGCAGCTCTCTTCTGTTTTTGTTCTGCATTCTCACAGACCATTCAAAAAAAACACTTGCATTGTTCTTAAAGACGACACAACAGAAGCGTCATTTATACCAAACTTTACGGAAAGTGAAGAGGTACTGCAATTAGTATTAAATTCAAGAAGTGTGTAATAAAGGCGTTTTATCATTACGAGAATCTGTCCAATTCCGTTAAAAATAATAATAATGAAAATAAAATAAGTGAAAGTGAATGATTGTTTGTTTCAAAACTTCACTGATGCATCTTACATAATGAACATTCTAGTCTCTAAAGCTAACACTAAAGTAACTTGTTCACTAGCTGAGTGAGGTTGGGTAGCAGGTTGACTCTGTGTGGGCCAGTATGGAATACTTTTTGGCAAGAGCCAAAGGCTGCTATGGCAACAGAGGCTTACTTATTCCACTGAGCATTCCTACCCACGGACACACACGCCTCCACTGTTAAAATTTAGGAAAAGTCAGATACTTTTCCCAAAACTTCATGCTCCTAACTAGGTTCAACTGAGAATTATGTTTGCAAAAAAAAAATTATTAAATATATCAATAATAATACATTTTGATGTTACTTGGATCTAAAGAACAATGTCCTTACCGTGGGTAAAATTATTACTTTTAATTTCTTATATATACGTTTGGCCCACTTACAAAAAAATTAAGGTCTATAATTTTTATGGTAGGTTTATTTCAACTGATAGACGCAGAATATCAACCAAAAAAATCTAGAAAAAAGCACATTATATAAAGGTTAGAAATTGATTTGCATTTCAGTGAGTTATCAAATAAGTATTTGATCCCCAAGCAAAACTTGGTGGAGAAACTCTTGTTGGCAAGCATAGAGGTAAGACGTGTCTTGTAGTTGGTCACCAGGTTTGAACACATCTCAGGAGGGATTTTGTTCCACTCCTTTTTAAAGATTCTCTCTAAATCCTTAATGTTTCTTGGCTGTCGTTTGGCAACTCGAAGGTTCAGCTCCCTCCACAGATTTTCTATAGAATTAAGGTCTGGGGACGGGCTAGGCCACTCCATGACCTTAATGTGCTTCTTTTGAGCCACTCCCCCTTTTTTTTTTTTTTTTTTTGTTTGCCGTTTGCGGTATTTTGGTAATGGTCATTCTGGAAGACCATCCTCCATGACCCATCTTCATTGGGTCTCTGGCTGGAGAAGGAGGTTCTCATCCAGATTTTACGGTGCATGCCCTGTACCTTCGGTCCCATCTCATGCGGTGCCGTCATCCTGTCACCCATAGCAGCGAAAACAACAGAAAAACAGCCCCAAAGCATAATGTTTCCATGTCCGTGCTTGACTGTAGGGATGGTGTTTTCTTGGGGTCATAGCCAGCATTTCTCTCCCTCCAAACACGGCGAGTCGAGTTGATGCCAAATAGTTCAATTTTGGTTTCATGTGACCACAGCACTTTCTCCCAAGCCTTCTCTGAATCATTTAGATGTTCAGATGGGCCTGTACATGTGCCTTCTTGAGCAGGGGGACTTTGCGGGCGCTGCAGGATTTCAGTCCATTGTGACGTAGTGTTTTACCAATGTTTTGCTTGGTGACTGTGTTCCCAACTGCCTTCAGATCATTAACAAGATCCTCCTGTGTAGTTCGGGGCTGATCCCTCACCTTTATCATGACCATACTTTTCCTCTAAGGCGAGATCTTGCACGGAGCTCCAGACTGAGGCCGATTGATGGTTTTTTTGTATTTCTTCCATTTCCGAATATTCACACCAACAGTTGTCTCCTTCTCACCAAGTTTCTTGCTGATGGTCTTGTAGCCCATTCAAGCCTTGTGCAGATCTACAATATTGTCTCTGACATCCTTTGACAGCTCTTTGGTCTTGCCCATGGTGGTGGGAGTGGTTTGAATGGAAGATACACATTCTATGGACTGTTTTCTTTTATACTCATAACAAGATGACATTAGGAGTAATTTCTTAAAGTGACAGGACTAATCTGTGTTCCACTTGGGCACGTAACCAATCTGTGGGAGCCAGAATTCTTGCTGGTTGGTAGGGGATCAAATACTTATTTTACTTACTGAAATGCAAGTCAATTTATAACCTTTATATAACGTGTTTTTCTGGATTTTTTTGTTGATATTCTGTCTCTATCCGTTAAAATAAACCTACCATAAAAATTACAGACCCTTCATTTTTTTGTAAGTGGGCAAACTTACAAAATCAGCAGGGGATCAAATAATTATTTTCCCCACTGCAAGTATAAAAAACTATATTAATAAAGTGCTATATTAAAACTTTCCTCTCAAGGGACCATTTGGTTCCTTGGCAAATAGCCCCCTGAATGTTGTAGATTCATGAGTAACTTTATTCAGATTTAATCCCGAGACATGTCTTTAATAACAGTTTATCATATTATTTTAATAAGTCTGCTTATGGGTCAATAATAAATAAAAATGATAAAAAAGGAGAAATCTTTAAAAATACATAATCTATTGGTGTAAACACAAAATACTTGCACCTTAAATACATGTGTACACAACTTTAGTAATTTTCATTTTTTTCTTTCAAAAATCAACTTTTTGACAATGTTTTATAAACATGTTTTTTTAAAGGTTACTCTATTACTCTACCCAAACGAAATGGGCCTTTTTCATAAAATGTTTTAATGTGGGATATTTCAAATAAATATATTTAGTCACATAACATCCAAATTGATTTCTGAATTGGTACACTACTTTTGATTTGGTTCACAAAGGTATTTCAAATATTAATATTTAAAATAAAATTGCTTCACTGTTTTATAAGAAATAATAAGAGATTGAAGACTTTTACTTTTTTTTATGTAGTTTCAAGTTTGTTTTATATTGCACATGTAAAAACAGCACGCACGGCTGACCAAAGTGCTGAACAAAACATAGAACAAAGATGACCATTCCAATGGTGAATATGTGTGGGGTAAATGGAAAACTACAGGGTGTAAGCTGTAGTCCTGTCCATCTGAGCTCTGAATTAACTGCTGCCTCATTTACTGGAGTCTCGGCATGAGCAGAGCAAGTCCAGACTGGTGAGAAAGAAGCCTTCAGGTATGCACTGGGAAGGAGCTGCTATTATCTCTGTTTTGTAATGCAGGCTGAGGTTTTTTAAATAGTTGCCTGAGCAAGATATTTTCAGGAGCTGTAACAGTATTACAGCACTATATTTAAATACAGTGGATATATATCTTTTTATTTACAACATGGCACAGTATAGTACTTTTAATTAAAAATGAGCCGCAGTCATATTGGAGACTTGAAAGCTAGAAAATGTATGCCCAGAATAATATCATTCACGAATAGTAATTCGCTAATAATTCATCAATAATAATAATTAGTAGTCAATAACATAGTAGTTCATAACACTAGTAGGTCTAGAGAAAGAGAGTACATATAAATCGTGTCTCTTGTTATTTGTTCAATAACGTAGCATCTGTCAAAAGTCATCAAACACAATCTTCATTATTAAAAAAATCCCCAAATCTGCATCTTACTCACGCCTCGTGACTGAGCACAAACTTCAATCTCTCTTTGAAGAAGGTTAATATTTTACTGTAATGTAAATGTCACATGGCACTAAAACATAGTCATAACCAAACACATGAGTCTATTTAAAAGCTACAGAGAAGAAGAGTCACTTACCTCTGTTGATCAGTCACTGTTATTCAAAAAGAACAAACTACACCACCCAAATGATCAGATCCAAACAAATGCTCTGAATTGCTTTTGGAAATGTGGAAAGTTCAGGAAATATATAAGTGAATGCTGCTTGTTATTTCCCTTTCCACACGCTTGAAAAGATGCCTAGAGGCGTCTGTATGAAACTGATTCACACTATCCATGTTTCGTCTTCCCACACATGTGTTTTCCAGGGGAGAGATCTCATAAGTTGTTGCATACCTGGTTATGCGCATGCGTTGTTGTGACAACAATACGAATATACGAGGAAAATATTATATCTAAATATAATATATTTTTTTTATAATCTACTTTTGTTCGGCAGAAAATCGCTCAAATCTGACGAAAATATTTTCAAATATTATGTTTAATGACTTTCCAGCTCAAACCTGAATCTTCAACTCTATTACTTATTATGTCTCTCTGGGTGTATCCCGCTAGGTATTTCGAAAAACATTATTTAAAAAAAAAAAAAAAATCTTCCCTATGAAATTGTGACCTTTCCCTATGAAGTATCAGCCTACTTTAATACACTGACGCGATTCCTTATCTTCCATCTAGTATTTGTACTCACACGGACTACCCACCCAAAAGAAAAAAACACGCACCAAAGATCGGAAACGGATAGAAAGTTCCTTCACGGCGTTAGGAAGCATCTTTCTGATCACCTACTCTCCACAAAAAACCTCTTTGTCCCCCGGTTAGTCTCTATACCTTCGTAGCCGTGCATCGCTAACTTACGATTTATCGTCCACGCTTTGCCCCGCGCTAATCTTTGTTATGCACCCCCCTTCACCGTCTTCCCGTATTTGCTTTAATCAACCTTGATGCTGTATGATAAAGCGATCTTGTTTTTTTTTTGTATTCTCCCCGTTTTTTTTATATGTGCTTTGCTACTATGTAGCCTTAGCGCGCGTCCATGTTACCAAATACATCCTCCACTTCAAGCCCGCCGCTTGTGCTATTACGCTATAGCGATTTTAATGCGTTCGAGGCTTATATGAACACAAATAGTGCGTCTTGTGGGGCTGACAGGTGCGAACATTTCGAGGAAGATGTTCAAAGTCAGCTGGCTAACAGTATGCGTGTAAATCATCGCCAGTTGTCATTAGCTAAACTCCGTGAGCTCAGCGCTTTCTAGAAACGACGGCGCAGCGCAGCTTATCAGCGCGGCCCCGCAACTGACGGGCTAGCAATTGGTTTCTTAAACAACTATAATAACTATAATGGTCGAAGACTTACTTTTTTCTTTTTGCTTGTGTCTATCGCCCCATCTACACTACGAGTGGCGCGACGAATTGTATTATGGGGCTATTCACACAGAACGCGTTTTTGTGTTTAAGAAAGCATTTAATTTAAGCGTCGCGTTTTAAAACGCAGTGTCAGACGCGAGAGCAGTGTTTAAACGTTTCTAACGCTTGTTTACATAAAAAATGGAAAAGCAGCTACGTGGCTGTTCTGTTTGAACAGCTCTTTTATATTCAACGAAACTGTCTGTAAAAGAGGCGCGCGTAATTCGAATTGCGGTGTGTCAGTGCTCCTTATTAAGCTCAACCAATTCAACATGTTTGATTAGCCCGCCTTGAATTTCAGACCAGTTTGGTTTTAGAACGAATTAGGTTTTACCGCCAAAAAGAAAGAAATAAGGCTTGTTCCCTATTTTTAGGTATTCTGGGGTGCAATGGAGGACAGCAACGCAGTGAAGCTCTTTGTTGGGAATCTGGATTTGGAAACCACACAAGATGACCTAATAGCACTTTTGGCCCCTTATGGAGAAGTGGTGCACATAACTGTACTGAGGCAGTTTGCCTTTGTCCATCTGCAGGGAGAAGGGGCTGCTGACCGTGCCATCCGTGAGCTGAATGGTCGAGAGTACCGTGGCCGGAGCCTTGTAGTTGAGGAATCCAAAGCGAGGCCTCTCAATTCCACCAAAGTATTTGTGGGGAACTTGTGCGCTTCCTGTTCAGTTGAAGACCTATATGATCTCTTTTCGGCTTACGGAAAAGTGCTCGATTGTGATAAAGTAAAGAGTAAGTATGTGTATAATGCACCTGCTTTGTATCAGTGCGTATTTCTTGCCGTTAGATAATGTTATGACGTGTTCTCTTGCAGCAAAACCCTCCTCATTCACAGGCTACGCCTTTGTGCACATGGAGCGCAAAGAGGATGCAGAACAAGCCATTGAGGGTCTTCACGGGACCTCATTTATGGGGCGACCACTTGCAGTGGAGCTCTCAAAGGTACAGCCGACCGCAAACAAGGTCCCGTGTGCCAGCTGCGGTGCACATGGCCACTTTGCAGGAGAATGCCCGATCAACAGGCCTTCAATGGAGCACCACCAGAGTCAGGCTGCAGTCTTGGCTGCAGCTGCTGCCGCTGCTGCCGGACTTCCCCTTCAGGTGCAGCAGAGTGTGCACAACTCTTTCTATAACACTGCGAGCACTGACCCAACGTTTGCAGCTCTGAAAGACTTGACCACTTCCAGGTTTGATGGCAAACCTGTCAGCGCCGCAGTCTATGGTGCCCTGGCGAGTCAAGTTTACAGTTCTGTTGCAGACCAGGTGCTGAACACGTTGACGAGCCAAGCAGCGGATGGCTACCCCACGGAAGGAGAAGCGCCGCCGGGCGGTGCCGCCGTTAACCCTGCCACTGTTAGCCCTGCCTATGGAGCAAATTCCTCTCTGTACGGTGCCAATCCAGCTTATGGGACCATGGGAGGCACGGAACCTAACCCCCAAGCCATCTTTGAAGCCGCTAGGGCACGATTCTTTGAGCAGGGACAACAAGTGCTGGCCGAACAGCAGGCAGTGACCAAATCTGACCGAGACCGAAGTCCAATACGGCGTTCGGTCCCATTACTGCCTGATCCAGTTTCCCAGCCGTTCTCCCAGACGCGTCCCAAACGACGGGCCCTGCTCCCAACACCACCTGGAGGTCCAGAACTACCTGCAGTTAAAAATGGCGACCCAATTGCAAGGTAAAGGCATCCTAAATATTTGGCAACATAATCTCAATGAGAGTGATAAAATATTGTTTTTCAATTATATTTAAATATATTACTAAAACGTGTGTGTGTATGTGACCCTGGACCACAAAACCAGTCAGTCATAAGGGTCCATTTTTTTTTGAAATTGAGATTTATACATCAATGTGAATAAATAAGTTTTCCATTGATGTAATGGTTTGTTAGGATAGGACAATATTTGGCCGAGATACACTATTTGAAAATCTGAAATCTGATAGTGCAAAAAAAACAATCAAATATGAGAAAATTGCATTAAGTTTCCATTAAGTTCCTAGCATGCATCTTACTGATCAAAATTGTTTTGATATTTATGGGAGTACTCTACAATATCGTTTATGAAACAGCTCTTTAATTAAATCAAAACGATTTTTGGCATCAAAAAAATCTATAATTTTGACGCCATACAATGTATTATTGGCTATGCTACAATATACCCCCAGCAACATGACTGGTTTGTGGTCCATGGTCTACACACCCACACACACACCCATTATATAGATATATATAGTATATATATCTATATATATAATGTATGTATATTGTGTGTACTGTCCTGTATATGCAAACATATTTATTGTTTTGTCAACAAAGCACATCTAAACTCTCCTTTCTCCATACCAGGTGCTATGCCGAGTACTACCAACAACCACAGTACCACAGTCACCACAATCCCAATACCACAAATCAGCAGTACCAGTACAGCTATCCACCGCCACCACCCCCTCAGATGCCCATGATGCCTCCACGCCCAATGGATGTGCAACAGATGGCCGCCCCTGGCACAATTGCTTCACCAAGAGTGTATGAGCCAACTTCAACACACATGGAGCCCCTCCTACGCCGTCCTGATTACCTTCAGCAACACACATCTGAGTCCCCATATCGATAGCACTCACCACCTCACGAGTGTGTGCACGCGTGTTTGGTTGTGAAAATGTGTGCGTGTGTCAATTTTGGTCCTACATGACAAAAGAAACTAGAGGAAAGGGATAAATTTAATTATTACTGCTACATCAAACCCAGATATTGTAGTTTCGCAGTTATCTTTCCCCCTCATAATGTTAAATATCTCATTATGTACAGAATGTAGATGTTTACATGGCCATGAAAGTTTTGATTCTGAGCTACTCAGTTTAAGTGTTTTTTTTTTTCTCCCCCGAAGTGCTCCGAATTACATCAGCTGTCACTTTTATAGATAAAATACTGTTTGACTTTGTCGGGTCAGACATTCTCTGACGTCAAATGACTGTGCCTTGTGAAAATAAACCTTTTTTTTGTGTACAGACTTTTGTAAAACCAAGTACTTCAGGTACAGTTTTATTAAATTCATGGTTCAAGAAAGGAGCAAGCCTCAGTCAAATATCCTAATCCAAATTGTTGTCAACATTGTATTTGGCTTGGACTGATGTTAAGTTTCACAGCGGCTAGGAAGACCGCATAGTTTAGCTAGAATGTACAGAGGACCTGTGTGAAGTCTGTGTGTGTGTGAGAGAGTGAGAACACAATGTTAACTGATCCATTAGCTTACACATGAGCACCACAATCACATACACATCAGACCTTTTTCGTATATACCTATTTGAGTGAGGAACGGCAGGCATTTGGGCATATTAAGGTGAATCAGTACCAAACAAATCCACAAACCTGTACTTAAATGCTCTAACCACTGCCTCGCTAGTGCAGATGGTTATACCTGCCCAGTTTGACAACATTAAAACTGATATTAAAATAATCTGTTGGAAAAGAGAGGGCAAGAATAGATTCATTGCAAAAGGGACAAGTTTGTTTGTCAGTCGAGAAGCATATTTGTTCTAAATGTTTTCCATTCGGATGCCTTTATTGACTCTGAATGAGTTTGAGGTGTCGTTGTTGCTAAATAGCAAACAGAACTGGTTCTATAACCTGCCAGTAGCGATTATGCATGTTTTTGCAGGATGTAAAGTGCAAACGACTGCCATCTCTGGCTTTGCATCCCTCTCTTACATGGACCAAATTCTTGGGAGTACTGACTTATAAGTATGGGTGGAAACCTCTCAAATGACCTTAAAAGAGAATGAGGATTTTACGTTCTTTTTGTTTCTTTTGAAAGTAGCCCCATGCAATTACTATTATGTTTCACTGACCTTTTTTTGTTCACATTTACATTTATCATAGTCTCTTTATCCTTAGGGTCATGTGAATTGATTTCAGGGGCTTTGGGGTGGAAACACTTAGTTACTTGGGGATGGGGAGTGTAAAACCTGTTCAGGCCTGACATATAGCTAGTTAAGGCAATTGGTTCTAAGAGTGGGGGGGAAAAAGTGAAGTGCTTCATACAATTGTATTTTTTATTTTTTTGTTCTTAAGGAGAAATGTGTTGTCCCAGTTCATGAGCATTTTAGGCAATTCAATTAAACATTCATGTTATGACATTATAAACCGAAAGTGTGTGAATAATTAATCCAGGTTAAAGTCCATGTATCTAGTGCTAGATGTTTCAGTCTTTTTTGAAGGGAATCTACCCAAAATTTCATAGCATCTGCAATGGATTTTTGAGGGGATGTAGATGTTATGACCGTTAAGTAGCTTCCCTTCAAATAGCCTTCAGTGCATTATGATTGAAATTGGAAGGTATGATCAAGAGAATGGTTTGTTTAATCATGTTATGTATGTCCTCTTTTCCTAGAATGCCCCTCAGGCAGTCTTCAGTCTTTCATTCCAAAGAAATATGGTGGGGTACACACACAAATCTCACGTAGCACATGTAACCAATAATTTCACCACTCTACATTCGACTTAATCTCTTCACTTAAACCTCACAGGCAAACATCCACTGTAGTGTTAATGTTCTTAATTTGATGTGTGATAGAATGCAGATGGAAAGGTGGTGGCGGTGTAGCTTTTTGCAGAACACCAGAGCTCCACACAAATGATTCTACACAGTAAATTATTTGATCTGTTTTGTATTATTATAAATAGTACATGTTTCTTGTTATTATTACTGCTGTTCCAGCCACATTCTCCCTTTTCGCTAACTACAGCTATAATGGCTCCCGGGTCTCAGGACGCCAAGTTGAGCATGACGGGGGAAGAGAATTAGCGCCCCACAATGCCTCGGACGTGCTCCCCACTAAGGTAAAGCCATTTGCCCCCAACCATGCCTGCACCTCGGTTATACACTTCCCCATGATTCTAGCACAGCTGCTTAGAGAAGCTCCGATCAGGCCCACATCAGTTTATACTGACAATACAGTCAACACAATGGGGAGGGCACTTGTTTTCTGCTGTGTGGTTGGATCAGTGCTTATTGAGGGGGAATTTTTTATTTTTTTTAATGGCCTGGAGCAGTAGAATCACCTATTTCAGCTTCTCTAAATGCTCATGGTTTAGTATTTGGACACAAACAAAATCCTACTTACTGCATTATTCATATTTATAATACTGACTCTTGGCACCAAATTTTCATGATAAAAGGTTTTAGTGCCTTTGAGGTATGTTTTCTCGCAGTATGCTTTCAAGATGACCTGGAAATAAATTTCCAAGTGTGTTTTTTTTTTTTTTTCAAACAATTTGAGGGAAGAATGGCTGACATTTGCCTTGGCTTGTTCTCTGGCATTTAGTCTTTTTGAAGCACTTCCAGTTGGCGAGATGAGGCGCTTCAACTGTGCTTTGAATACTTAAGAAGGGTGCAGAGATGACCAAAAGTAGGGCAATGGTCTTGTAGGTGAGTAACCAATAAGCTCACATCCACCTCAACTTTATGCCTACTGCCACAATTTAAGCCTCACAAGATCATAGATCCCACTGCAACACTGATTTCAGTTTTCACTCTAAGAAAAGGGTCAATCTGTTTTCCTGCCAAATTTAGACTTTTGACTATTGTAAGGATTACGTTTTCCTCCATTCTCTCAGGTTAAGAATTGAGCATGATTTAGTATATGTTCATAAGTAAAAGTAACAAATCTTTTTCAGTTTAACCTAGTAGGGACAGTCTGCTATGAATTTGTCAGAAAAAAACATTTGGCGAGTGTTTGTTAAAGGTAAGCCTATACAGTCACGCCAAACATTACTTAAAACGCGTTCTTGTCTATAATTAACATTTTTCGAAATCACACTTTATTCATTCCTCTAATCTTCAACAAGGCTTTAACCTCAAATCTCATTCAAATTTTAGAACTGAGCGCTCTTTACAATTATACGTATTGATTTTCTGTCTTTCTCACAATCTTCTAATGACCTAAAGCTTCATCTCTAATTTAGAGGTGCTTTTTGAAAAGTTGGACAGTGGAGCATTAGGCTACTTGTAGATAAACTATGATTGTAGGATATTAAGAACTGAAATACTCAGTGATTCAGGGATGTTCGAGTATCATTGATATTTTTTTCTAGGTCTGAATGGGCAACATTCATTGTGGTTTATGTAATTGTCAAAAGTCAGAGGGATCTTAATCCTAACCTTTTTTTTAAATTTGCAAACTGGTTTTAGTGCCATATTTGTATTTTCTTCTTGAGAAGTTCAATAAACGATGCTTAAATCATATTATGTGGTCTTGTTTTTTTCTTCTTCTCTCATTATTTATTTTCATGTTCAATTGATTTGTTTACATTTTATACAAACCTAAATGCCTAATCAAAAA
This sequence comes from Sinocyclocheilus anophthalmus, assembly GCA_018155175.1. Lineage (NCBI taxonomy): Eukaryota > Metazoa > Chordata > Actinopteri > Cypriniformes > Cyprinidae > Sinocyclocheilus > Sinocyclocheilus anophthalmus. The sequence goes on from JADLZN010010615.1 coordinate 452,159, forward strand.
AATGTTGAACCTCCTTTTTTGCATGTGAGGGAAACCTTACGTGCCGTTACTTAACTCTTTCTGGACCTATGATTTTAATTATGCTGAATGAACGTTTTTTGTTTGCCTAATACTTAAACTCAATACTCAGACTTAACGCTGGTCATTCTGTACCGTTCTTAAATCCCGCCCATATCCTTTTATGAAATGAAGTTGTGACCAAATACTGCAGCGGTCAGTCACTCATATTGGGTCCCCTTACTTGAGTTTGAGCACCAGCTGTCAGTTCATCGGCCGGTGGGAGCAGTTACCGCAGGCAGGGGTCTGTCTTCTCTCCAAACCCGCACGGGACTCTTGACTGTACGGCACGGGGCGTGTATGTTGAATTAAGAGGTAAATAATAAGGTTGTGTAGGCTGAGGGGATACTAAGCACCCCACGGAAGACGGAAAAAATGACAGCGATTGAAACGCAAGTGCAGTACAGTTCTTACATGATGACTACGACTGAGGAATACATGACCCAAGAGGATGACTGGGATCGCGATCTGTTACTGGACCCGGCCTGGGAGAAGCAGCAGCGGAAGGTAAAAACTCGCGAGGGCTTTTTGTGCTCACTACTTGCTTTTCTTTATAGAGGTTTACGTAAAGTGAATTTAAATATTAACCTACAGCCAGGAAAAAAAAGATGATATATAATTGTTCGTTTTTAATGGCTGAGTAGGCGTGCTTTATGGAATGGAAAGCAGTATTAGGATGTCAAATCTGTAAGAATTTTTAATTGTCGTTCGGTGTCTACAAGTACCTGGCCTCCACGTCATACACCAATCAGCTACACGGACCAATCAGCTGCGACCTCGTTGACTTAAGCAGCGAAAATGGTTGAATAATTTTGTATTCATCTTTAATTTCATCATAATCCATTTGGTTGGAATATTTTTTTTATTAAAATTATTAATATGTTAGTATTACTGCAACTAATTAACTGCAGGAAGTTAGATGAATATATTCTTGTTAAATGACTGATGGTACATGTGAGAGGTGTTTATTAATAAGCAAGGATTTAACATGAAGACCTTGCAGATTTATTTACATCCTGTTGAGGGCACAGGCATTTTTCTCTCTGGCAGAGTGCACTCGGTGCTAGATTGAAACACACATTATAGCTTTGTGAGTTTCAGTTTGGTTGGTCAGTAAGGACTAAGTCTAAGAAACTGACACTTTTCATGAATAGGGTACCAAATATGACCTGATGGTGCATAACCTTCAAAAAATGTTGGTCATGAACCTCAGGATGTCAAACTAAATTGTATGTTTTATTCAGTTTTCTTTTTATGCTTGTGTTTAACCTTGATTTGTGAAAGTTGACAAGCTACTTTCATTCTAGATTAGTTTTATGTTCTATAATAGTTTGGCAGACATATTTAAAAGGCCTCCCAAAAAACATGCATTAATGCCTTTAATTATTTAAACAAAGAAAACAAAAAAAAAAAAGGTTTTTGTATGGTACCATATTTGTGGAATGTGACAGCAGTTTTTTTCTAGTCAAAATAGCCATTTCAAAAGATAAGCTACTCGGTAAACCTTTGTTTTGGTGCGTTGTATTTCAATTACTGAGAAAAATGACATTTCAGAAGGAATATGTGTCATTTTTAATGCTCACTGTAGGGTCAATTATGTGAAATCTTGGCAGATAGTGGCTACGTTGTGGAAGCTAAGGTCGATTTAAACAAAGCTTGAAAAAAGAGTGTTTTTGCACCCGAATGTGAAGCATTCTGTCCATGCAGAACTGTCATGCTGCACAATTCTCTTCAAAAAGACCTCACTAAGTGCTGATATCACAGCCTTCCTTGCATTTAACCATTACTGTGCTTCATGCTATACCTTTAAGCCTACCTGCTTCGGAGAATTACTCTTGAGTCCTTAGCGTCCTTATGCTTTGGTATCTTGGTCACGTACTGAATCCTGAGACTAAATTCTTATGTGGAGAGACAGTATCTCTACAGTATTGTATTACTTAACTATTTTTCTAGTGTCTGTTAATTAATGTGTCAGATCCTGCCAGGGAAGCCAAGTGGACCATTGAGTTTTGAGAAGCAAGAGATTCTGAGACATGGTGAATATTGTTGTTTAATTCTGGATTTATTATAAAATTCTATGTTGTGTCACACCCCCACTCCTCTTATGGATCCCTTTCTTTTTTCCATGCATGAACAGTCATCAGTTTGAGGCATGGCGAATGTAGGCCTCATCTAGTTACCTCCATCAGCTACATTTCCAGTGTCAGGGTTTTATGGAGATTGTATCTGTAGTTTCTCATAAAGTATTGGACACTTACCTGAATTTTATTATTATTATTATTATTATATAAGACCTCGTTCTAGCGTGCTGAACCGTTGTACCTAATACACCTTTTCCATTCCCTTCCTGGGTATAAAGTGGGTAGATAAAAGTATGCATATGTCATATGATGACATTGGTGTTTTCATCCCTCTTTTTATGAGGTCTGCAAATGTATTTTTTTTTAATTCTAATTAGAACAGCTACACTTACGAAGAACTGCGGGTTTCAGCTAGGTGTGCACATTCTTCAGGCACACGGGGGTGGGGTGGAGGTGGGAAATGGGGGGTGAAGAAGCATGAGTACATCAAAGGCATTGCTATTCCAGAAGAGGTGTCCTTTTAGGGGAGCTTCTATAAACTACTTAATGAAAGCATGGGGGCTGGGAGGTAGTTTACTGTAGGAGACCAGGTCAGCCAGGTAAACTTATTTCAGGCTGGATTTGACTTCCATGGTCATGTAAATGAGAACAATAAAAGAGGGTGGGACATATAATGGGACAATAATAATTGGTTGCAGGTCATGAGTTTCTGTAGTCAATCCCGTTTACACTCTTAAATTAAAGGTTCCAAAAGGAAACTGGTTTTGCTTCACTAAAGAACTTTTCTTTGAACAGTGTTTTTTTTTTCAGTTTTGTCTTGGTGTAAAAACAATTTAAAAATCTAAAGAACCTTTTGTATAATGGAAAGGTTTCATGAAACCATAGATGCCAATAAAGAACCTTTATTTTTAAGACGTGTGAGTCGCTATTGATGCATATTACTATTATTTTGTTCTGAAAAAATTGTAAAATGTGGGAGATAGTGCTGCGGTGCATTACATAGTTTACATTTCTTTGGGGTAACACATTAAAGTGGGAACGGCGCTAAATGACTGCATGTAAGTCAGATGCCTACAGTAGGTTACAGCGTTACTAGGTTGCAGCTTTAATACCAGCGCCTTCAAATGTTAAATTCATGTTACCAGGACTCTATGTTCCGCCCTGTGTTCACCTGAATGTACTGCACTGCTCTAAACCATCTCACGCTACATTTCTCCCTCTGTAGTTCTACAGTAATTCTGTTGTGACCTCCTGGCAAACACATAAGAAAACATCTATGTATCTGGTTAGTGTCAACTGCAGTGGGGATCTATTTACGGCAGGTGTGTTCCCATAAGTGCTATCATTGTTATTAAAATTACAACCATTGAAAAACTTTCGACGTGTTGATACAAAAATAAACCACAGAAACTGAATCAATATTTAAAAAACACCCATTTCCAAATTTCACAATACAAAGGAAGGAACACGGGGAAGTAAGTAACAGAATGACATACATTTTAATTAGAAGACTGAAAGGTATTTCTTCCATTTTGTAATTCGGGGGAAAAAAAATCTAGCAAGATAGCCAACTTGCAATAGGTTTACTTAAAAAATGAATGTTGGAATAATATATACATAAAGGTACTAAATCTAAATCGGCTTCATGCTCTGTGGCCCTTCAATTTATACAAATATACAATAACAGTGGAAATATGTCGGTGGTGGCATGTGTCGATGTGTGGAAATGTAAAGTCCTCACTTGAAACAATGCCCTGCATGATAGCAAAGCGGGACTGCAGTCCGCTGACTTTTACTGAAAGCATCTGCACAGATGTCTGATGACAGGAATCGTGAAGTGATGATGTAATTGGGTGCACCCGGATCGCTACGGCTAAAATAATCGTTGTGTGATAGAGGAGAGCTTGCTGTAGTCATCACTGCACAGTATCTGACATTAGAAACAAAACCTCAGATCAAGTTACGCCTGTGTGCTTTATATTGTTGCAGGCTATTTTGAATAGTTGCCTCAGTTTGCGCCATCTCGATTTTTAAATTCATTAAGTGGTGCAAGACTTCTTTATAGATGTTCCCTCCCCACCCCCCCCCACCCTCCCCCCCCTTTTTAAATCATATGTAGATTTAGATATTTGAAATATACAGTAATCAAAGATGATTGTATTTACTGCTTAGGGTATATATGCAAAATATGGATCTGGCAAACTAAATATGTATAAACATTTGAATTGACTTAAAGAGTGTATACATCATCAATGCTAAAGCAATAAGCATGTGAAAACGTAATGAAAGCATCACCAACATGCCAAGTTATTTCTGTACAACCAACCTGTTGCTTGACTAAATATTTTTACCCCCATTCACAATGTAACGAGTTCAAGGACGTCCAAGAAAAATGTTTCATATTCCTGGTGCACATACTTGGGTGGCCACTAAAACAATTGCCCTTTTAATTTCTTGAATCCATGCTATGTCATTCAGTCTCCAATTTAAAATAACACTCACTGAAGTTTATTGCTTTTGATTATAATTGTAAGTTTTATGAGGATGTTATATAAAATAAATGGCCCAACAGTGTCGTGGAACATCACACATTTTTTTCGCGCTGTAGTGTTTTGAGCGTCTGTTCCAGGAATGCTGTGCTTTCAGCTGTCTGCTGGTGTCTCATGGCTCCCCGATATAGCCTCTCCTTCTCCTCCTCCTCCTCATCTTCACCTCCCCCTCCCAGGCTATTTTTGGTGATCTTTGACAGAGGGGGGTGATTTGAAGGGTGGCCATCTGCTGCAAAAGGGTCTCCGCTTCCAGACTTACATCAAATTACGTTGGGCCTTGGCATTCTTCAGTCACCTCACTCACTCTTTGTCCCCTTCTCTCTTACGCTGGGGCTCCCAGGACCGATGTACCAGTTCAACGCTGCGGAGAGATCCAAAATATTTGTGTAGATCAGGGACAGAAATGAATCTTTGCTCAAGGCAAAAATGCCACTCAAAGAAAAAAAAAAGATATTTTAATTTTGGGGGCAAATGCATCATTTTATTTATTTTTTATTTGACCATATAATAATTATTTTCAGTTCAAAGGAGACATCCACGGTTTCTATATGACCACATTGTGTCGCACCTTTGAACAAAAATGAAACATGATGCAAAATGTGGTAAAACTCAAGCTGAGACTTCATTTCTTATTTTTTCCATTCAGACCTTCACTGCCTGGTGCAACTCTCACCTGCGTAAGGCAGGGACACAGATCGAGAACATTGAAGAAGACTTCAGGAATGGACTCAAACTCATGCTGCTGCTGGAGGTTATCTCAGGTAAGCGTCTCACTGGATCTGTCGATGAGACCCATATCAGTGTCATGTTCATGTGTTGCATTGACTAATATCAGTTTCGCACCTGTGGAACAGTATGGACGTTAAAGAAATATACTTTTAAGTGAGATTTGACTGTGGTTGCTTTATTAGTTGTGGGATCGTATTCTGCATTTCCCATATTTCTGGCCTTTGAATCATATATAAGGCTTTCAGGTTCCCAAATGTAGCTCATGTAAAAATAATGTGGCCATTATTACTCTACACTTCCCCCATTAACAGTCTCACAAGAAGCAGATGAATATTTCTATACATGTCCTTATGGTATGATTTTGTGTCTCTGTGTGTGTTATATCAGGTGAGAGACTCCCTAAACCAGACAAAGGCAAAATGCGTTTCCACAAGATCGCCAACGTAAACAAGGCCCTGGAATATATCAGCAGCAAGGGAGTGAAACTGGTCTCCATCGGTGCTGAAGGTGAGGCTTAACAAACCTCTTCTGTTTCAGTTTCTCTAATATAAGCTCCTTAAGCCCCCTTATTCTTGTCCCTTTCCATAAGTGTTTTTTTCTGACTTGCAGAGATTGTGGATGGTAATTTGAAAATGACCCTTGGTATGATCTGGACCATCATCCTGCGCTTTGCAATCCAGGACATCTCAGTGGAGGGTGAGAGGCTCCAAACATCTGACACATTAGCACGTCTGTGAAGTTTATTTAAAGGTCCACTCATTTTTTGATAGTCACACTGGTTGGTGTGAAAGCTGAGTTGAACTTCTATTGACACCTAGTGGTGTAGATGAAGCATCACAGAAAAGCTAGTTTTTAGTTTCCAGTGCCATTGTAGAAGCTATTTATTATCGTATTTAGTTATTAGTATTTGGCTTAGTATTAGTAAATTTATGCCTGCCACCAACCAATCAGAAATGGTGCGTAAAACATCTGAACATTTTGTTATTTTTAGGCATAGGCCTATATAACACTATTACCATAATAATATATAATAAAATTGATTAGTTAAATTATTGTGATAGACAAATTAAGCTTTGCAATACATCAAGGCTTTTTTCATTCTGCAACATTTTTTTTCCATTTGTTGTTTTGTTTAATTTTATTTTAAATGAATAATAGACATTGTCAAAGTGATTATTTAATTTATTTTAATACACTGACAGGAATTAAATAAAGTTCATAAACTGAATCTGTCCTTTTAACTATGCCTATATTACAAAGGCAAATGTTATTTTGGCTTCACATTGCATTGGTTAAACATTTATTGGTTGAAAAAACGAAATAAGTAAATAAATAAATAAGAAAAATTGCCCTGAGATTCGGGATTCTCGTGGTGTTCAGACAAACAAATGAATGTCATAGATTACATGCTTTTGGCAAAACGAATCAAGCAACGATAAAGTGCTTTGACGTGAAATGTGTTTTTATTTTTTTAAACAAGCTTTGGAGTTTTGGTGTCAAAAGTAATATCACTAATAACTTCTTTGATAAAATTATTGAAAACAGCATCATAGCTCGTATTTCTTTTTATTATACATTACTATTGTTCTGAGCACCAGTAGTAAGGCTATTTGTTTGCAAACTTAATCATTTAATTAAATAAGTTTTGTACACATATGGCCAATACATTCCACGAAATCGGTGCCTTTTGCATCCCTAAGAAATAATCAAAGGTAGATTTAATATAACAATGAATAAATGTGCAATTTAAAAACGTAATGATACATTAAATAATTTGAAAAGCATTTATGCTGATATGGGTAAGGTTTTTGGCCTGTCCCTCACTATGATTTTTCTTTTTCAGCAGGACATTTAATTTGAAAAATGATATAAAATCACATTTGCATATTGTTTTAAATATAGTCTAATTGTTAAACAATGTTTTTGGCACAAGTATGCATTTTTTCTATAAAATTTTAATATTTTTATTGGTGTCCCCTCATTTCATGTCAGCCCTGTTACCCTCATCAAAAAGCACTTGTAAAATCATGTACATTCAAGTGACATCACTTCTAGGAGGTTACATCATCTCTCAACCAGGATTCCTACACTTAAAACACAAGCATGTTTCTCTCTCACTTCTATAATGTTCTATTTTTGATGATTTATGAGGCTTGACTGAGGGGGGGACATCATGCAGTGTCAATACTGTTACCATTTTTAAAATGTAAATTTAAACAATTATTTCTTACATTTAATATAATCAATATCTACAAGTAAAATCCTTTCAAAGTGTACAACATGTGCTTTTGTGAACCTGACTATTAGCTAGAAATGAGCTAATTAGTTTGAAATCATCAAACCTGTTACTGTCATCCCTGTTACTTTTCAGGGTAACAGGTTTTGACATTTGGGTAACAGGGATGACATAGATTAGGTGTCATCCTGTTTTTAATGATTGTCTGTGTAAAATGCAAACATGTTTAAAGGTCACCCTGGGTGTCATTTTAAGCTAATGTCTATATCATTCAGTGGCATATGAGCATGAGTTCGATTTTAGTTAGTATTATTGGTATTGTTACTATTACTGTTGTTGTTAGTGATCAGGATAGGATGATCAGTCTCAATAAAACTTTTTTTTTTCATAACTCATTGTCAATAATGCCTCCATGTAAATTCAATTACAAACAAGAGCAGCAAGGTGACTGCAGACCTTCACCCAAGTCTTGCAATGTTCAAGAAAGTCAAGATCTTGGTCTGGTTTCAGATGATCACAGAAAGACCGAGATCTGATCATCTTCCTTGCCTAATAATTGAACCAGATCAGTATATTTGAAGTTCTGTGAGGGGACACAGACAAACAGATGGACACATTATCTAATTACAATACCCTTAAAACATTAGATCTCCTAGAAATGTAATGTGCTAAATCAACAATGAACTGACTTAAACTGAAAAATTGACTGATTTCTATTGTCATACAACTATGCTAAGTAAGTGCAAAACAATATAATGCATTTTGGCAAAATGGTAAAACTGTTCAGTATTATGTAAACAAATATGTGCAGTGTGCTGAAGAATGTGTGTCCTGTCATCCATGTTACTCTGGTCAGTCCTGTGACTATGACGTCAATCCTGTTACTGTCATTCATTTCATAAAAATTGTAAAACAATATATATATATTTGATACAGCCTTTCAGGTTTTTCGATTGTAACTTAAACTATGTTTAATTTTGGACAAAGCCATTTTTTAATGTCTCTCTTGTAAAAGCATATATTTTTCTTAATTGACGTGGTAACCCTCCAAAATTAGGATGTTCTTGATCTTTTGAATGAAAAATATAAAAATATGAAAAAAATCCAAAATTTGAAACAATCCCAGAGAAAAGAGGGACTAAAATGCTGCTCATATATGTGAAAACTATCACATAGTTCTAATTAAACTATAGTATCTAGTAACGCTTGTGTCGGTAACAGGGTTAACAAAATACCAAAACATGAGGTAGAAAGATAGTCATAAAATAATAAATTACATAGCCTGAGATGGCACAATACAATTTCTTGTCATTTTAAGGTGTCTTCATTTCATGGATATTTAAAAAATGTTGATTTAACTTTTTTTTTTTTCAAGTAAAAAAGATTTCGTGACCCACAAATGGCTGAAGTTCATTAACATGCACACGTTTAAATAACAACTCTGAGCATTTGTGTATCCAGAGTTCCATTGTACAAGCACGTTTACTCATATATTTATGAAAGTTTCATGAATGAGGTCAATTGACCATACCTTTAAATTGAAGGATAAGGTCAGGGGTTCAACATCATATTTTATGTAGTCAGTGAAAATGATCTACTGACCTGTTCCTCACAGAGACCTCTGCTAAGGAGGGCTTGCTGCTGTGGTGTCAGAGGAAGACTGCCCCATACAGAAATGTCAACGTGCAAAATTTCCACATCAGGTGATTTCTGCTTCACTCCTGTTGAGAGAACAGCTTGTTGGCTTAATTTCACAATCTTTTACTCTGTTTAACTCTTTACAGCTTCTGTCGCACATGTGTACATTATCTCTTTTTAAAAGCCATCCTTCGCATTATCCATCATACTTCACATGCTTCTAAACTCCCATAGAGCCTCTGCACTACACTCATCGTTTTGTTAATCATTTCCGACTTTCTTTTCTTGTTCTTCCTCCCTGTGTTCTTCCTTTGCTTGTGGTCTGTGTCTTAGCTGGAAGGATGGCCTGGCTCTCTGTGCCCTCATCCACAGACACAGACCTGACCTCATCGACTACTCCAAACTGCGCAAGGTGCCATCGCCCTGTTTCTCATAATGCATCTGTGCCTTCTTTTTGTTCATTTGCTATCTGTCCATTCATCTGTTATGTTTTAGTCCTGTTGGTAACTAACTTTGTCTCTTTGGCTGTGAATGCACTGTTTATTGTTCTAAAAAAGAGCTGAATATTTTACATTAAAAATGTAACACCCTTATTTCATTTCTTAAGTGACAAAAAGTCTCATTTGGTTTGTTCTATTTACCTCTATGATGTTATTGCCACCCGACTAACAAAAAAGCAAGTGTTTATTGGTTATCTTACCATGGTAATACCATGTTTCTTTTTGAACATGCATCATGGCTTTAAAATGACTTTAATATCATGGTACTCGCTTGAAGTATTTTATAGTACCATTTAATGTATCATGGTTATGTATAATGGTACATAAATATGATAATCACTGTATAAAACATGGTAAATATCAAAGGGCTATGGTATTATCACCGGCTGGCACAGAACATTTTTTGAAAAGATTTTTAACTGAATTTATCTCAAATGTTCTCAGGCATAAATTCAGTTTTTGCTTGTTTAATTATGTTAATGTTAACTAATGTAACATTAACTAATATAACTAATGTTCTGCAGTGCATAAAATAGCATGTGTTACATTCAAACATGGTGGTTATGAAGTGTATGGGTATGAACAATATGTTTCCATGATGAACGGTATATGGTTAACTGTCTTCTCCAGCAACTTTCAATTGTAGACCGTGGAAAAACTTTTCTTCTCTTTATTTACTTTTTTTCATTGGGTTTCTTCCTGGCTATGTCTGCCCTTGCAGGATGACCCTATTGGCAACCTCAACACTGCTTTTGAGGTAGCAGAGAAATACCTTGACATCCCTAAAATGCTTGATGCAGATGGTATGAATTCTTGGAGAACTCTTGGAGAGATATCATGTTTCACATTGTAAAAATAAAATGGTTTCAGGAATTGCTTAATGTTTCTCTCCATATCAGACATTGTGAACACTCCGAAACCTGATGAGAAGGCTATCATGACCTATGTGTCATGTTTCTACCATGCTTTCGCTGGAGCAGAGCAGGTAAGGGAGTTCTTCTGGAGATGAACATCTGTAAAGGAAGGAGAGTTGCTCCTTTTAGAATGTAATTGCCCACCTTGTTTCCCCTTTGTAATCAGTCACACTGTCCTCCAGGCTGAGACAGCAGCTAACAGAATCTGCAAAGTGCTGGCCGTGAACCAGGAAAATGAGAAGCTGATGGAAGAATATGAGAAACTGGCCAGCGAGGTAAGAAAACTCAAATTCTCTTTTAGATGGACAATGTTTTGTTAATTTGCTGAGTCTTGGTTTTCCCATGGTTTTGACTTTAGCTTCTGGAGTGGATCCGTAGGACCATCCCCTGGTTGGAGAACCGCGTGGCCGAGCAGACCATGCATGCCATGCAGCAGAAGCTAGAGGATTTCAGGGATTATCGACGTGTGCATAAGCCACCCAAGGTTCAGGAGAAGTGTCAGCTGGAGATCAACTTCAACACCCTACAGACCAAGCTGAGGCTCAGCAACAGGCCTGCCTTCATGCCCTCTGAAGGCAAAATGGTTTCAGTATGTGCTGCTCCTTTTCTCTTAACACTTGTATACAGGGTAAATTACCTTGGCTTTCAAGTACCCCACAGACCGAGTTAAAATTAAGTAAGTTCTACCTGGGTTCCTCCGCTGCAGGACATTGCCAATGCCTGGAAGGGTCTGGAGCAGGTAGAGAAGGGTTACGAGGAGTGGCTGCTCACAGAAATCCGTCGTCTGGAGAGACTGGACCACCTGGCCGAGAAGTTTAAGCAGAAGTCTACCTTGCACGAATCATGGACCACAGGTATTAATCACTACCTCTCTGATCTTACAGTCAGCCATTTTCACTCTACTCTGAGAACTGACATATTTCTTCTCATTGTGTTCTGTAATGCTCAACACAGGAAAGGAGGAGCTGCTGTCTCAGAAAGACTATGAGTCCGCCTCTCTAATGGAGATCCGTGCTCTGATGAGGAAACACGAGGCATTTGAGAGCGACCTCGCTGCTCACCAGGACAGAGTGGAGCAGATTGCTGCCATTGCACAGGAGCTCAAGTAAGATAGATGCACCTCAGCTCACTTGAAATATGAAGAGTACTTTCTTATAGAGTTTACAGTAGGTAATTGTAATGATTATAAAGATGTGCTGCTCTTTAGTGAACTGGATTATTATGATGCTGCTACCATCAATGCCCGATGCCAGGGCATCTGTGACCAGTGGGACAACCTGGGCACCCTGACCCAGAAAAGGAGAGAATCACTGGAGGTACGTGTATATGATAACATCTTGGTTGTTATGGGATAGCTGTCCTCCTCAACTGTCCAAATCTACACTTGAATTGAGAATGCGGTCAAACTAATATAGATTCCACATCCAGAAACATTAAGACTCTTTTGCATGTTTAGCAAATGAAGAGTATGATTAAAATGTGGGCTCGATGTAATATTTGTCTTTCTTTGCCATAGCGTGTGGAGAAGCTTTGGGAGACAATTGACCAGTTGTACCTGGAGTTCGCCAAGAGGGCAGCACCCTTCAACAACTGGATGGATGGAGCTATGGAAGATCTGCAAGACATGTTCATTGTTCACAGTATTGAGGAGATTCAGGTAAAAGATGAACACTGAATGCTTGAAGGAGAGCTTATCTTTTTGCAACATTGCAAACTGGCTTTAGTACCTTTTTTATTTAGTATCCCATAATCAGTCTGTTATGGGAGAAGGATGTTGGTGTTGTTCTTCTGTAATAGACTCCTTTTTTGTACGCACCATGTCTTAACATCATTTTGTTATTTTCTGCTATTGTCGACCTCAGAGCTTGATCACAGCCCATGACCAATTCAAGGCCACCCTTCCAGAAGCTGATAAGGAACGCATGGCCATCATGGGCATTCATAGCGAGATCCTGAAGATAGCTCAAACATACGGCATCAAGGTAGTGGGCGAGAATCTCTACACTGTCCTTTCTCCTCAGGATATTAGCAACAAATGGGAAGCTGTAAGTACTTTACAATCTTTTTTTTTACCACTCCAGCTTAATCAGCAAGATGGCTCAATGTATTGTGTTCTTTCAAGTCCTTTCCCTCTTCTTCACTGAGAAATGTTGCTTCCTTCCTAACAACAGGTGAAGCAACTGGTCCCAATGCGTGACCAGACGTTGCAGGAGGAAGTTATCCCCCAGCGATCAGACAGCAGGTCCAACTCGCTCGAGGCGGCGCCATTGGTCGACGGGCCTACGCGCTGGGGTATTGGCCAACGTGCGGCAGTTTTGCTGCGCGATTCAGCGCCAATATTCACTTGGACCCATCTCAGTCCGTTCTCTCAGACCAAGACTGCTAGGCCCTGAGGTGTTTCCCACCGCGTACAACTGACCAATCTAGCCCCGTAGCTATGTCACGTCGGAGCCACGTACACCTCTATGCCCGACTCACCACTTGGAGCTGACACACAACTTTACCGATCATCTCCCTCGTATCACATTCTCCGCGATTCTTCTAGAGGACATGATGAGCAAAGGCCTCAAAGTCCGACCCAATGCCATGAAAACATATGACACTGAACATAGCCGCATTATAATTACAAGTCCAATATTGACAAACTGGAAGGAGACCACCAGCTCAGCCAGGAGGGTCTTATCTTTGACAACAAGCACACCAACTACACTATGGAGGTATTGACAATCAGCTATTTTCTGTTCATTCTGAAATGTATTTCCTCTTTGAAATTAAAATGTAATTAAGGCAAGGTGTCTTGCACAATTAGACTTCTAAGTCCCTTTAATCTCACCTTCCATATAAGGCATAATTCCTATTTTCTAATTATGTCTATTTTAGCATGTGCGTGTAGGATGGGAGCAGCTCCTCACCACTATCGCCCGTACGATCAACGAGGTTGAGAACCAGATCTTGACCCGTGACGCCAAGGGCATCAGCCAGGAGCAGCTGAACGAGTTCAGAGCCTCCTTCAACCACTTTGACCGGGTTAGCAATACATGGAGTCTTTGGTTTCATTTTTGAATAAGCAAAGTTATGCAACTTTATCCAAACTGTAGAATAAGCATGTTCTTTTTTTTGTATTTTCAGAAGAGGAATGGCATGATGGATCCTGATGACTTCCGTGCTTGCCTAATTTCTATGGGTTATGATCTGGTGAGTGCATTTAGTCCTGTTTAGAGTATGACTCTCACTGCTTTTTTCGTTGCTTTACAATAATCCAGAAACACAAGGACGCAAAATCAACCTTCTTTTACATGACCTTTTCCATTACTTTTTTAGGGCGAAGTTGAATTTGCACGCATTATGACTCTGGTGTGAGCGCGCGCGAGACAACACAGGAGATTGGGTTAGCAATAAAAAAAAAAAAAAACCACCCTCACTCAACTAAAAAACAAAACGGCGAAAAAAAACGGCCTGCCTTCCAGCGCTATTTATTGACTTCATGACCAGGGACGGACTCCCGCCCGAGAACAGCTGACACTTCGTCTCGGGCAGTCATTCGTGGGCCTTCCCGGTCTTTCAGATACTCCTGGGCTCTGTGCTGACATAAGAGTATATTAATGGCAATCTCAGAACGGCACTATCAAGAACCTATAGACAGAAGTCTGCCTACAAAGCGATGGCCACGTTCTCTTCCCATTGTCTAAAGGGGTCCACTCTGTAGGCCCCGGCTCTCATTTTTTCTAGCTATGTTTCTGGCACTGTACATTTACAGTGAGCAGGGATGGCTGTAGGAGGGTACTCGAGCCCTCTCATGGAACACCTTCCTGAAATCCTGCTATCGCACGTCGCGCCGGCATGACTAACTTCGTACCAGAGTTGCCGGTGATGCTCGCGGCCGGCCACTGGCCCGATCCGGCCATTATAACTCTTCTTCCATGGCGCCTGTATGGGAAGAGCACTTTGTGAGAGCCCTTTCTGCACATTGATTACACGCAGCTCAGTGCTGAAACATCTACTCGTCCCTAAAAAAAAAAGCGAGGGGGGGACCAGGGACGCCTACTCCGGAAATTCTATGAAACCTGCTTAAATAATCTAACTTCTAGGAATCAATTCAGATTAATGCGACGGCTTTGCTGGGGGGGGCAGTGATTAGTCCTGTGCGTCATCAATTGATATGCCCCCGTGACATCGCGAAAAAAAAAAAAAAATACAAGCATCAGTTGGCTGTCTGCGACCTTGTTAGTTGGTCTGCATTTCTTATGTTGTGCAAATTGTTCTCATCTTAAGCGCAATTAGTGGTTGAATAACAGATACAAAACCTGACGCATATAATTCTTCACGTTGGCAATGTTTCATATGGATGCAATCTGCTCTCGCCCTCTCATACGTTGAATTCTTACTTTGAAGGAAGAAAAATAAATGCTCCTAAAAAATCATGTCTTGTGTCATTTTGTTGTTTAAATCTAAGTATATATATCATATATATATATGATATGACCTTAATGACGACATCACTATTAAGTGCTTAGGATGATTTCCCATGTCGGTCTAGAGTGCTAAATTTAGTAATAATTTGCGCTTTACTCATATAATACTAACTATGTAATGTGTTTGGAGTCTTAAGTCATTTATTCGGTAAACGCCACAAAATTTCGCACAAGGGCATCAGCAAATGCTAACTCTGTCCCTGATACATGGTTTCCTGTTCTGCAAGTTCTTACAGGTTAGAATGGTGAAGTGTTTGTAGCATCAAACATTTTGGCTATTTTTACTATTATTTTCAAAAACTGAGTAACAACAACAAATAAAACACAAAAGGTAAAGTAAATAGATAAGATGCCATCTTGCTATATATATCATACATATAATATGCTAGTATATATATATATATGTGTGTGTGGTGTGTGTGTGTGTGTGTGTGTAGTGTCATACAAAAAACCAATAAATATAATTACAAATATTAAAAATAGAAATCGGGCGACGAACAAATAATAAAGAACAATTGTTAAATATTAATGTCAATTTGATGGTAAAAAACAATTGTAAAAAAATCATTGCAAATGAAAGGAACTTATATAGAGAACACCAAACTAGTAAATGAAACACAGGTGGAAGAAATTAGATCATAATGAGTACAAGCAAAGGGTAATGGTAAATGTAGTCGATGACATAATGGTAAAGATCTTGGGAAAAGTGCCCTCTGGAGATCGTGACAGATACAGGCTCCGACGAGACTCACCCACTGAAGACGAGAAGAGAGACTTCTGCCAATCCAGTCCATCACATTGAAGACAATAAATGATCAAAGGTACGAAGATGTTATCTATAAGATGAAAAATTTTGAAAATCACAGTGCTTTGACTAGCATAATGCATGAGCTGGACTTCTTGTGCAGACTCACATTTCCCGTCAAAATAAGCCAGAAGGTTTTGTATAATTGCAGGAAAAAGTGACAGTTTTTATGCACTTACTAATTATTTTAAAATACATTCAGTGAATTTTTCCTAATGGTGGGTAAATAAACAGAAAAAACGTTCGCTATAGGTTACTTTTTTGAAGACCTGTGACAGAGTTGACTTCTGCAGTGGTGTATCACGGTCTCGACCAATCTGACACATTAATTTTTATTTGATTTAACAAATCATTTATTCATTAGATTAACAAAACATTCACAGACCCCCAGCACCTCACCCAATAAACATACTGGGTGCCAAGTTTGTGTCTGTGAACAGGGCCCAGGACCCTGGTTACCATGGCAACCCTGACACCAGATACATTTACGACCTAATGGAATGTGAAGGGCAGGGAAAATCACTGCATGTTGCGCATTGCAGAAGGCACAGAGGCAACACGTATGAAAATGGACTATGTTCTACTAATTAATTGCATAGGAAAACCTTTATTTGAATGACCGTGTATCCTCAGGTCATGGGATAATGTTGTCTTTGATATTTTTTAGACTTATTTTATGGGCATGGCTTATGATGGAACCGATTCCATTCATCGGCTGCCTATATGTAATCCTACATGTTTAGTATCTATGAATTCATCGCTTCTGATGATGCGAGAACACGCGTGTAATATGTATGTTCGGTAGCAATGGCAATATATTAGTGTCCTGAGAATCTTTAGTATTCTCGATTCAAGTTCCAGATGCAAAGTACGCCCTACGCTTCGCTGATTCCACACAAAGAGTCATAAAACTCCTCAGTATCTCAAAACTCCCACTTGGGATACCAGCCTTTCTCATTGGACAAGCCCATCCTGAGAGGCGGGTTCCCTATCTTCTTCTGCTCTCCGACCTTAAAGGCCACACTTCATGTGACCCGCCCAGGAGTCGGTGGTTTGCTTAGATTCTAAGATGAAGACATGAGCTGGAACGCTTCTGCAACCCCCTAAGTACGTGCAAGGCTTCGGCCTTGACTTTTCCATTCAACAAGACTCTCTGACTCAAACTGGTTCTTTTTCATCAACCAACTTCAGCAAAGATCAACTGAGACCTTCAGACTGCATCAAGCCTTTCTTTCAGACAGACGAGACGTGCAAGTATTCAAACTTAGTCTTATTAATTGATATATTAGGTATCATTTGCACCTTTTTACAAAGGTGTTTTTGAACTAAGAATCTGATGTTTCCTTCATGGTGTAAATCTGGCTGAATATCAAATGGTAGCGCGCATCGTTTCATATTAGGCTTATTTCTCTTATTCTTTACTGCGTTAGCGGGCTTGTAAACCTTTTCCTATACAAACTGTATGTTGTGTGTGGTGTGTTTATTTTAGAGAACCAGTTTAAGTGTTTATGTAGTTAATAAAGTCTTACTTGTTCACACACTTGTACTTTGTTACCTATTTGTTTGGGGGACTCAACTGTAGTCACTTAATCATGCAGATTTATGCAGAAAGATATTTCCCTTAACCAGGAAATTAACGTTCTTTGAATTGACAAGACAGTTGACCCTGAGAGGTAAAGTAAATACTTACAGTGGATCTAAATATGTATAATTAATTATAACTAATTATGATTAATTATTCATATTTCCCAATGAGCTGATTTGCTACAGTGGGTTCATTTCTAGTGTCTCAGCCTCAGCTTTTTACATGCTTCAGTTTCACCTTCAGTGTCATCAAATCCATTGTCAAAATTATTCAACTTCAACAATCTCTGTAGCAACGAGAACAATAAAATTCATGATTTAGAAGAACCAACAGTGAGTGGCTTTGCTGGAATTTGTGTAATTTGTCCAAACAATGGAAAAACATACAATGTAATATACCAGAACTATTTGCTGATGGCTTTTCATTGTAGTTTTAGTGGACATATTTTCCTAAATAAGTTGGGCAAATCTCTGTAATATAAAAAGGAATTTCTTTTTGTACAAAATCAGATATAATTATAATGCTGTTGTGCTAATAATGTACTATTTTCATATTTCATAGCAATTAATAAAGTAAAAAAAAAAGTAAATGCTTTTGTTTATGACAAGGAAAACAGTCCGACACCGTGGTAAAATGACCACACTCGTGCCTTAAAGAGAGCAGCCAGGAAAATGGAGCACAGCTGGAAGAAAACAAAACTAGAGGTATTTCGTATTGCTTGGTCGGGAAGTTAAAGAGGAGGAAGAATGTATAAACTTGTTAAATCATGATTCTAAACCATCAACATGTACTGTATGTTAGACCCTGTTTCATCTAAGCTACTAAAAGAGGTGTTTTCAGAAGTCATAGATCCTCTTCTGACTGTTATTAATTTGTCATTGTCATTAGGATATGTCCCAAAAAAACTTCAAACTGGCTGTTAAGCCTCTCATCAAAAAAACACTACTTGACCCCAAAGAACTAGTTAATTACAGACCAATCTCGAAAATCTTCCTTTTCTGTCCAAGATACTAGAAAAGGCAGTATCCTCTCAGTTATGTTCCTTCTTAGAGAGAAATGGTTTCTGTGAGGATTTCCAGTCAGGATTTTGACCGTATCATAGTACTGAGACTGCTATCATCAGAGTTACAAATGACCAGCTCTTATCATCCGATCATGGTTGTAACTTTCAATTAGTGCTACTAGATCTTTGTGCTGTGTTGTCGATACCGATTGACACAACATTCTTTTGATATAGACTAGAAAAACTTTGTTAGCATGTATGAGTGAAGTGCATATAGGCATGGTTCAAAATTGTGCGTATCTTGTATCTTGACCGGGCGGCATCACTTTCCGTGAGCAGTGAATAAGCGGGCATCATATCGATCACAAGGCTGTATGGAGTAGCTCCTTCAAGGCTCAGTATAGGGGCCGTTACTTTTCACGGCTTGAGCGGGTTAGGCCACTTGTAGATATCATGCAGGAACACGTGTTAGGTCTATGCAACTGTTACTGCTGATGATACTTGACAGCTCTATATTTCTTTGCGGGGACCGTGGCTAAACCTACCAACTTTTGCAAACTAATGGAATGCATAATCGATATAAAAAACTGGATGACAGTAATTTCTTACTGCTAAATCCTGAAAAAAACAGAGGTGTTAATTGTAGGACCTAAAAACTCTGCATGTAATAACCTAGAAGTCCAATGCACAAAGGATAACGAAAATCACTCTGGATCCATCACATCCAAGCCATCGCCTTTTTGAACTTTTGCCATCTGGTCGGTGTTACAGAGCACTGAATACCAGGACAGCCAGGCACAAGAACAGTTTCTTTCCCCAGGCAATCTACCTCATGAATAGTTAATGTTCTCCCATTGTGCAATTGAAGTACAGTATGTGCAATAACCTTATAATTATTTATCACCCTAAACCCTAGTACATACCTACAACTTATTTTATTTTATTCTATTCCCATTCCATCTATACCACACCTGTACATACAATTTTTTTTTTTTTTTGTGGTTTATATTTATGCATGTGTGTTTTATTTTATTATATCTCATTTTTATTATCTGTGTGTTGTTGTTGTCGCCGTGTACTGGAAGCTTGTGACACTATAACAAATTCCTTGTATGTGCAAACATACTTGGCAATAAAGCTCTTTCTTCTGATTCTGATTCTGATTCTGAACTCCAGCTGGTCCAAAATGCAGCAGCTAGAACCAGGAAGTACGACCATATTAGCTCGGTTCTGTTAACACTGCACTGGCTCCCTATTAAACTTCGTATAGATTTTAAAATCTTGCTTATTACTTCTAAAGCCCTGAACGATTTACCACCTCAGTACTTGAGCGAGCTCTTATCACATTATAGTCCTCCACATCCGCTGCACTCTCAAAACTCTGGCAATTTGATAATACCTAGAATATCAAAATCAACTGCGGGCAGCAGATCTTTTTCCTATTTAGCGCCAAAACTCTGGAATAACTTTACCTAACCTTGTTCGGGAGGCAGACACACTCTGTCAGTTTAAATCTAGATTAAAGACGCATCTCTTTAACCTGGTTTACACATAGCACACTAACACATTTCTAATATCAAATCTTTTTAAAGGATTTTTAGACTGCATTAATTAGGACAACCAACCGGGTAACCCATCCGCCAAACACACCCTTTGTAGCCTTGCTACATCGTTCGAAGGAAAAGCGTATTTCTCATTCTCTCTACGCTAATATTATCTGTTTCTCTCTTATTCCGAGTCACCGTATGCCACCTAGATCCATTCTGTATCCATCACTGGCACTGCGTCACCCCGGATCCAGACAGCTGGTGGTCAGCACGCGCTAGAGAGACCTCTAGGCAGTTCCTGAATGTCATGGGCGATCAGTGACAAGAACTAATGAAGCCCGCAGAGACAGAAACCCCGAGTGAAGCCTTGTCTCCTAGATGGCCACCGTGACAGAGACCACAGGAACCAGAAATTCCTCTTGGCCATGTGACTTTTCTTTGCAGCGGCCTGGATACTAGACCTACTGGTTTCATCTGCATAGGAGAACTGGCCCCCCCCACTGAGTGCCTGGTTTCCCCAATGTTTTTTTGCTCCATTCTGTCACCATGGAGTTTTGGTTCGCATTGCCCGCTGTCGGGGGCCCTCTGGGCTTGCTTAGTTGGGGATCATTTAAAGGGGTCATATGATGCGTTTCAAGTTTTCCTTTCTCTTTGGAGAAATACATCAACTTTGCGCTGTGGATCTCTGGATCGGCTTTCACCGTGGATGAATCGGAGTATTCCACATGTGGTTGCCGCAAGCCTGCCGCCTCTGCTCACTCTAACCCTCCGGCCTCTGCTCACTCTAGGCCGCATCCGCTCACTCTATAGCCCGCCGTGTGTGACGCTGTGTTTTTGTTGTGAAAGCGAAACTACTTTGTTTTGGCCTTCCAAAAGAAGACACAACCAGAAATCAGTGGTTAAGCTGTATTTACAACACTGTTTTTCCATTCGCAGAAGCGGTTCAACCCAAATATTCCGATGTGTGCTGCGCATTTTATGGTGGACTGTTTCCTGATCCTGGTAGAGTGGACTACAATGCCGGCTTTTCTGACTCACAGCCTGTAAGTACGTTTTTTTTTATATTTAAAGAATTTGCCACGGACTATTCAAAGGCAAGTTTTGAGCAGTGTAGAGTAGCGTTTGTAGTTGTGCCATTTCTCTGATCACAAATGCAGACATGGTTTTTATGTTTACGCGGCGTGATGCAATGCAACACGTAAAAAGACAGTATAAGTCATTATAAATTGTAATTATGTCCCCACTGGATGCAAAAAAAATGCCTAGTTTGTAATGGGTTTTAATATTTATGTCTCATAGCTCCGGCCTGACAGGGCATCACAATATAGTAAAGGGCGTACCATTTCCATCACACGCTTGAGGTATTAACCCAATCACAATGCATTGGATAGCTGCCATATCAGAGCACCCCTTCGCTTTTGCAGTTAGAATCGAGGCTGAATGGCAGGGGCTTGCATTAAGATATCTAATCATCAGTGTTATCATAAAGAGGCCGGAGTTGCCATAGGAAGGAGTAACACACATTAATAGTCACACGTATCGTGGACAAATAATCTGTGGTTCGTTGCTGAACTCTTGTTTCAATGAAACCGCACTGAGAAATTTCGGGGCAGCATTGTCAATTTTGCACAAAAAAAGTGGACCCCGATACCATAAATCGTTCATATCAAATCTTCTGTTTTTTTAAAAAAATTTTAGCAAGGGCATATATGACCCGCTTTAATTTCGCAGCATATCATCTGTTCAGCCTTGATAGTCCTGGTCGACACATTTATTGCACGAGCTATGTATACTCATTTCTACAACTGAACTGAGGCTGGATGATGCATCCGAAACTTCAATTGTCGAATGAAGATTCTACGCTTCTAGAACTACAGCTAGATACAAGTGAGTGTTACCGCAATATTTGAGTGGGGCAGTCCTATGGGGGGGGGGGGGTCACTTAGTATTAGACGAGGCATAGCTAATCTTTCCATAAAAAATATCAACAAATAGATGCTAAGTGCTAAGATCTTGTCGCAAAAAACTCACTGGCGTGAGCACAAACATCGTACTGAGCTAAACACTATGTGAGCTAGTACAAGCAAGGCCCGTGCATATGAATACTAAGAACCGCTATGATTATATATTAGCTTGAGTTACTGCGATCAAGTAAAATTATCAAAATCAAACATACCGTATTCGGTGCTTCGAGTGCTACTCTGTACAAGTATAGTACCGTCAGGTTATGTTACTGAGATATCAAGACAAAGAAAAAAAAAAAAAAAAAAAAAAAAAACATCCCCCCCGCATTAAAGAAGTAGAGTGGTGACACATTAGGGTATATATAACTATCCGCAGGGCAGATAAGCCACCTGAAATGTCTTGTCTTCGTAACTTTAAATGATTGCATGAGAACAACAATGCCTGTCAGAAATAATAGGGTTTGGTTTCTCTTACCTAGAATTGTTCCTATACATGAAGTACGGGGCTCTCACTAATTTATTTTAGGTAAAGTAAGTTATAGGTTTATGACGTATAGGCTGGCACACGTATATATAATATTAAAAATGCTGCAAAATTCTGTAGAAGGCTACAAATACCTTTTATGTGAGCATGTGCAGAATGCAAATGGTAGGTGGGGACTGTTGGTACATATGTAAAAAGGTGCACTAACAACGCGCTAGCAACTGCTAAGTGTAAATTCGTAATCGTTGTGCATCCTAATGTTAGGCGAAAGGCACATTAGTAAAAATAGTAAGCAAGTTTTCAACTGTCTAGGCATTAACAGAAGAGGATGACAGGACAGTACTGCAAATGACATATTTACAAGCAGTTCAAAGTGATTAGGTAATTATAGAATAACATGGATCTTGGAGCTCTGGCAGTTGACAGGCAGGTGAACAGGGCAATACAGACAGATAAGAAAGCCTCCAGTACGACACCGGTAGCCTAAGGGACCAGAGAGGTGCTGGTAGTTTAGGCAGTTCAGCAAGATGAAGGTAGTTCATAGGGCCATGGTGGAGCAGATGAGCACCATACCTGGGCAGTCAGGGCTGAAGATCCCCATGGCGATCAAATGACGACCACAGCAGTTCTGACAATACTGAAGAACCCTATGGCGGAGCAGAAGACCACCACAGCAGTACAGATGGAGCAGATGACCGCAAGGGTGGAGCAGACGGAGCTGAAGATGAATAGAGTGGAGCAGGTTACTCAAACCCCAGGCAGATTGGTTGGCTGAATGAATTGCCACTCCCTGAGCGTGCCACAGTCGCGTAGGGTTCTGGTGACTGTGATTTCACCAAGTACAACATGTTCCTGGATCAACATTCCTATCAACCAATCAGAATTGAGATATAACTTTTCAGGAAATGTCTGTTTTAGGTTTACGATCAGGGTTAGGTGCTTCTACATCCTTGTTAATCAGCTATCATTTCACAGTTTGTATGAATAAATTATGGGTAGGGTTAGGCTTAGGGGTAGGGATAGGGTTAGGTATATATTTTTGGACAATAATGTTGACCCAGGAACAACAAAAGATGTTGATCCAGGAACATGTCTTACTTGGGGGGGCAAAATCGAACGGAGCCCAACTGGTAGGGTTTTTTCCTTTGCCAAACCCCCTTGTTTTAAGTGGACAGTTTTTTTCGGTATTTTTTTTTACCCCCTTATTACTATTCTGGTTCATTTTGTTTTTTGAAAAGTAGTTTGTTTTTTTTTTTCGAGTAAAAACACAATGTTAAAAATACCAATAGTACATGAATAATATAAATGAATATCAAATCATGGTAAATATCAAAGTGGCGCTTACAATTCCTTACCAAATCTTGGCACAGTTACTTTTTTTGTAAAGATTTTTGTTTTTTAACTGGAATGTTTAAATTTATTTACCTATTTCGTCCCCCCCTGGGCCTCAGTCCCCTTCCCCTTGCAGGAATGACCCCCAATGTGGCAAAAATCAGCAACTGCTTTTTGAAAAACCATAGCAGAAAAAACCCCTTAACATCCCCTAACAAATTTTGGATGCACAGATGTTAAAGGGTATCCTTTTTGGGGTAATCCAAATTTCCATTTTATTTCATGTTTTTTCATGAAATTGTAAAAAATGAAAATGGTTTTTTAATGGCCTCCCTTTGCCCTGTTTGGGTCCCCCTAAGCAAACTTTTTTTTTTTTTTTGTTTTTTTTTTTATTTTTTTTTATTTTCTGAGCAGTACATTAACAGTGTAGGAGCTGAGAACAAAGCCGATATTGTCATCAGTCTCAGTATCAGCCGCAGAATGACCGCAGTACACTTGTGGGGGGGGGGGGGGGGGGGGGGGGGGGCGGTTGGGGGAAAAATTTGTGCCTCCCCCCCTTTCCCCCCCCCCAAAAAAATGGCGCCCCCCGCACCCGCTTTGGGGAAAAAATAACAAAAACATCGCTCCTTCTTCAGTGGCGTTTGGGGGAAGTAAAAATAAAAAAGGAAAAGGCGGTCCTTGTAGAGGTCCCTCGCGCCTTTTTTTCCACTTTGTGTGACATGATACACCGCCAAGCAACCTCTCGCTACTACCGCTACTTGCCTAATATTCATGAAACCCCGCTTAAATAGGCAAATCAATAAAAACTTTCCCCGACCGCAGGAAAATCATATTTGCAGAATTACTGGAGCGAGACTTTGCTGCAGGTGGATTTTAGTGCCGTGTTCGCAGCCATGTTTGTGTTTTTTTGATATCCCGTGATACCCATCAGGTGCTGTCTGACCTTGTTAGTGGTCCATCTCTTATGTTTTGAAAAGTTGTCTCACAAGCCAATAGGGATTGAAGAATACAAAAACCTGACAGAATATCATTTTTCACAATGGCACCGTTCATTGTAGACATCTGCTCCCCCGTCATACAAATGACTTACATTTTGGAGGAAGAAAAATAAAGTACCCTAAAAAATATACAGTATATTGTTGTTTAATCAAAGCATATATACCTGAACTTAATGAAAACATCACTATTAAGTGCTTAGAGCGTATTTCATCAGTCTAGAGTGCCAAAGCTAGTCAATAATTTGCCATTACTCATTTAATCTAAAAGTAATGTTTAATTGGACATAAAAACTAGGACAATTCATGCTATACACACAAAATTCCACAAGGCATCAGCAAATCTAACCTGTTCCTGACTAGGGTTTCTGCAGTTACCCACAGGTTGAAGGTGAAGCGATTGCACATGAAGCGTTTGCTATATTTTACAATTTTATAAAAAATGAAGTAAAACAACAACAACAAATAAAACACACAATACACCAATAAAAATAAATAAAAATATAAAACCATACATTTGATGTACAAAACTGATGGCAAATAACAAAAGAAAAAAATATTAAAGGTTAAAGACTTCCCTTAAAAAAACACCCTATGGAAATGCAAGTTTTAAAATACAGACACATAAATAAAAGAAGGCTAAGAGAAAAGTTTACATCTACAGTATCTAAATTTCAGTTTTTTGTTTCTTAATGGGATCTTCAGAAAATCATGACTATAAAGTGCTATAAAGCCAAAAGTAACTATTTTATACATTTTTGTCATCTGTACAGTCTGCTGATGTCCGTGCACCATTTTTTGTTCACATGGACAACAGTGCATGTGTGACTGAATGCTTGAATGTAAGTATACTGAAGTTTATTACATAAACTAAGTATACTGTATATATACACATGTTTGTGGTCAATGGAGTATACTTTGAAAAGCTTGCACACTCAACTGTGCACAAGATAAAGTGAGGAAAACAAGGGAAAAGTATACCTGAGCCTCAAAACAATAGTCATTTGAAACTTGTTTATGTTGGTGGGATACTGAGATAACAGAAGTGTCAGCCTGTGGGATCTTCCCTAAAGAATTATTTTAAGGCCAAAAGAGAAAGCGGCACCTAGAGAGAGTCCCAAAGCCAGGAAGAAGGTCATCAGAGCCCCTGCTGTCTCTGCATCTTTAGGCCTCACCAGTCTAGATAAAGAATAAACAGAGTTTGTGGGTTTTCTGAGATATATTATGGGGGACAATGAGTTTGTCCTGAATGACCTCAGCTGATTTTGATCGTAAATAACCTTGATAATATATTTTGTGTTGTCTTTTTGTGTTGTCATATACTGTGGAGCATAGCTCATGGAGAGGCAGGCAAAATATCCATTCGTCATGGCAAACAAAGACATGATGATGATATAAGCCATGTCATGATTGAAAAAGACTGGTAGATAGACGCGGGGCTGAATGTTGCAGAGCATGAGGGCAGGAATGAAAACTACCCGTAATACCACAAAAAAAGGGAATGAATGACTCTTCATTGAAGGCTGGGAGTTTGGGAAGGAACAAAGATGGATGTTAGTTAAACAATTTCCATAGTTAGGCATTGTATTGTGTTGATAGGCTCTGATGAGACTCACCCACTGAAGACGAGAAGTGAGACTTCTGCCAATCCAGTCCATCACATTGAAGACAATGAATGAACACACAGGTACGAAGATGTTATCTATAAGATAAAAATTATGAAAATCACAGTGCTTTGACTAACATAATGCATGAGCTAGACATCTTGTGCAGACTCACCTTTCCCATCAAATAAGCCAGAAGGTTTTGTATTTATAGTAATTGCTGGAAAAACGGACAGTGTGACGGCAAACACGCATGTCACACATAAAGCCATCACCCAAATCTACAATAAATAAATAAAATAAATGGAATTTTAAAATATGTTCAGTGAATTTTTCCTAATGGTGGGTTTTTAAACAGAAAAAAATGTTTGCTATACCTTTTTGAAGACTTGTGGCACAGTTGACTTTTCAGTGGGTTCCTGTTTGAGCTCATTCAGCTTTTTACATGCTTCAGTTTCACCAATGTCATCAAATCCATTGTCAAAATGATTCAACTTCACTTTAACAAGCTCTGTAGCAACAAAAAAGATCAAACGTCATGATTTAGAAGAACCAACAGTGAGTGGCTTTGCTGGAATTTGTGTAATTTGTCCAGACAATGGAAAAATGTATGATGTGACATACCAGAACTATTTGCTGATGGTTCTTTCATTGTAGTTTTAGTGGACACATTTTCCAAATGAAGTTGGGCGAATCTCTGTATAATAACAATGAATTATAATAATAATTCGAAATATTAAGAAATAATTAGAATACTGTTGAGCTAATAATGTACAATTTTCATATATTATAGCAATTTTTAAAAAATTGCTAAAAATAATTGAGTAAATGCTTTTTATCTGTGTCAACACAGTTAAATGACAAGTAAAAGGAAATCATGATGTCCGGTGGCACCTACCAGATGTGGAAGTACGAGGTAACAGCATAAAGTAAGTAGAGTGGCGACACAGGGGGTTATGAAATATCCCACGGCAGAACTCTCTGAGTCAGTTTCAACTAAAGATTGCATTAAAAAAAACACAGCTGTCAAAATAAATGGGTTCTCTCAGATTGCTAATAAAAAGTACCAACATAAGTAAAAAAAATAGGAATGTGGATTAGAGTTGCACAATTAATTTAAACTGCAAGAGGCTGAGTCCTTTTATGCATAGTGTGAATGCAAAAGTACTGTTAGGACACTAAAAAAACCTATACAGTACACCAAGTAATTAGAATGTGATTTTTTAAAATCTTTTTGTCCAGCTTGAGTGGAATATTGCTAGTACTTACAGATATTCGATAACAACATGGCAATACCAGAGAAGATTCCTGCCACTGCCTGTCCACTCATGAACAGGGAGTTGAATCTCGGGGGCAGCTTACTGACCAGACCAAACAGACTACCTTGCAGCACAGCCCCAAACACTGGGCGAAATTGCAAAGAAAGACGAGGGGTGTTAGACTTGTCAGAGGATTCGCTCACTCAAACATATTTGAGAGAAAGTGGAAAGTGGTTTTATTGTAAAACTCTTTTTAATATAATGTGAAAAGGGGAAGGTGGCATTCTGTAGTGCTAATTCCATGTAAAAAGCTTGCAATTTATAAGACACATACTGTTAATAAGCAGATTTGTCGACATTGTAATTGGGAAAAGAATGGTCGGCCTTGTCCCATCTTAACTTTTCACTAAAAGGCCCCCGTGAGAATGAAGGAGGCATTAAGATGAAGGCTCATGCTGCCATCAATGCGCATCTTCTCCTGGCAAATGCTATATAAGCAAAGATTTTTAAAAAATTTGCATCATATTAGCAGTTGTTAAATAGTTCACTCAAAAATGAATTTTTGCTGAAAATGTACTTAGCCTAAATAAATGTTGGTAGTTTTATTAGCAATCTGTGACAAGATTATTGCTTTTTATCAGCTGTTTGAACTCATTCTGAGTTCTATTCACTGCAGAGTATCCATTGGTGAGCAAGTAATGGAATGCTACATTTCTTTAATGAAGAAAAACACATCTACTTCTTGGACGGCCTGAATTTTCATTTTTGGGTGAGCTATTCCATTAACTTCCCATACCTACATACCTATACAACACTATATAACTTGCAGAAGTAAACAAATGTTACATGAACCAGATACTCACTGCTGGTATAGAAAGGAGTTGAGAAGCGTGAATAGCAGCAAGGGAAGCTGGGCTAACAGCACGCTCATGTTACCAAACATGTAAGTGTCGGTCTGTGTAGAACTTGTACCATTTTTCAAACGGTCAGTGAAATACTGCAAACAGAAGGGAATGGAGTATGAGCACAAGAGATTTAGAGATAACCTTTAATCAGCGACGGTCTTTATGTCTTACATTCATTGCAGTTATGAAGAAGTTCCATGGAAGCAGAGTTCCCATTCCCAACATGAAAAAGATAACAGCCACAAGGCCACTGTCAAGGTTAAAGAGAGACAATTATGTTATATAATGTCATAAATGAAATATCACAAGCACAAAAATTTGTTATCTTAATATATTTTTTTATTGATTAACATGATCATGATCTCCACTAATTTACTGTTATCTCCAGTAAATCAGTTGGCATCAGAATTGCACTCACCTTCTGTCTGATGCTCCCTTACAAATCCTCATTTTAATGTTCTGAAAAAAAGTTATAAATTTTGTTGTTATATAATAAACCATGTTTTGTGACATCAATACACAGCCATATAGGCATCCCAGATTTTTGTAAACTTGTGAGTTGAGTGGCTCTCAATGTTTTGATTCGAAGGCCAAATCACTGTCAACATATTGGCCAAAATATTTCATTTATTAAGAAAAACTGTAGAGTTGATAAATTGCATTTAATTAATTAAACATGATTTGTTTAGTGATTCTAGAAGATCTTAAGTTTCTTAAAGCCCCGTTCACACCGCCAGCGACACAATCCCATTCATTTTCAATGGAGAGCTGGCGACTTCCGGCGACACGAGCGACAGTGACCGTTGGCGACGGAATGTGGGCATTTCAAGCGACAAAAGTTCAGAATTCTTCAACTTTATGCAAATAAGCAGCGAAATTTCGCGAGCGACAACCAATGGGAGTGAAGTCAATTGAGAGCACGTGATTCATCTGCTCTGGTGGAGTGGGGTAACTAGGCAACCAGTAGTGGGAACGCCCACTAGCGACATCAATTGCCAGAAGCGCCAAACAGCGAAAAAGTCGCTGGCGCTGTGAACGGGGCTTAACTCACACATCCTTGTGGGACATTTGGTCATAATAGGCTATGTCTCATCCGCTTCAGCAAACTTTCACAGTATTTCAATTTAATGTTTAATAATAACAAACAACATTACACAAAAAAAACGAACTTAAAATACCTTACGGAGGTTTTACTTAAGTAAAGGTAGTTGATAATAGAATGCAAGAACATTTCATTTGTACTTGTATGTAGCCTAACACAAATCACTTACCTTACACTATATGGCGAATCCAAATACGTTATTTCAAACTATTACTATTAGCTATAAGACGTGCAAACCTCTTCCGTATTTCCCTGATCATGTCAACGCGAAATACACGATGTCAACTTTTGATCGTGTTGATATTATTGAAATATTGAGTTTTATACATAATATATGCATTCGTGTAAAATAAAATCTACACTAAGCATAATTTAATGCGTATGAATAGCCAAATATTCTTACATTTCATTGTAAGAATCACTGAAAACAGTATCCTAAACACATGAATCAGCCACCATTCAAAATCTGAAAGCAAGTAAGTTACGTCCAAACAGTGTTTTTCAGGGGTTCCTTCCATCTGTTGACCAATGAATTTCCACAAATTTCAAAACAAAATAGGCCTATTTATATAATAGAGGCCTAATAGAGATTACATTCCAGCAATTACCGATGGTACAAATAAATACTGATTCAGTGATCACACTAAAGAAATGTAACAACATTTTAAGAACAATATTTTATTATTTTTCATTAAACCTTGTACCTTGTATATATTATTATTCTCGATGAGTTCATTTAAATAAGAATATAATAATCGGTGTTGTAGCTGCCGTCATAGGCAACTCTCATATATTTCAGTTCATAATATGCACTTTACAGTTAAAAGGTCAATAATTAGTTAAAATGTTCAGAATAATCATTAGAATAAATAAGTAATATATTGTTTGTTAATACATGTCAATTCATTTCATATTATTCAGCTAAAACCATAGAAAAAGAGGGGAACCTATTTTTTGTTCCGCTTGGGAATTATTTAATTGTTGCTATCAGGATCGTTTTACCGGTGCACTACATGTAGAAGAGCCACATGAGAAGAAGAAACTGTAACCCTCAAAGTTTATTCCTCTTGAGTTAGAGAGGCCAATGAGGTATGTGTTTTATCGTGTTAATTGCTTTGCCGTATGAGAACGTGTAAGTTATGTGACCGTTTGTTAATGTATAATTAGCCAATTAAGTGTATTTTCTTACGTGTTGAATGTGCATTTTATTTATTCGTTTTGTATGTATTTTTTGTTTATTATTATGTGTAAACCACCACTTTTAGAGGGTTAATTTAAGTTTTATGTATTTCCTTTTGTAGTTCTGACGGCATTGTTGGGGCATGAAAGGGCTACAAGACTAGCATGTACAAGACATGTTGAAAACTCGTGTCCAAATAAATGTCTGTTAAAACCAAGAACGACCTGAGCCTTTGATTCAACTTGAGGGGAGTAACAGTCAGAACTCAGCCTGTTTCGTGCTGGAGGAGAGGAGAGGAGAGCGGTGCCAGTCATAGCGGAGACGTAAATGAGCAGCTCGTTAAGTGGTGACGTCGCTCTCAAGCATCAAAGGAAAGACGGACTGCATGCACGTAAAGCCTAAACCAGCGGCAACCGGGGTCCAAGAGTGCAGCGTGGTTAAGCTAAGAAGAAGTAACGCATTTGAAACAAGTTAAATGTGAAGACGTAGATTAACCTTGCTAACTTTAAAGGGACTCTATTAAGTGCTTAATGGGTAAAGTGCAGTGGTCAAAAATATAAGTCCAAGCTTAAGTTATTGCTTGTTTAATATAAGGTGACTGTTACTAAGCTTATTTCAAGTTAACTACAAGTATTTTGCTAATTTAAGGGTACATCAAGTATTTAAAGGTGAAGTCTTTACTATTTTATTTATTTTTTTATATTGAAGGTCATTTGTCTTTTATTTTATAACAAGTGAAAAGTGTATTCGTAATTTTGGTTTAAGGTGTTTGACACAAATTTAAGTTTATCTTTAAAGAGTGAAGCAATTTAAGTTCATAAGCACATTTAAGAGCGTGATATCACTTAGTTGAGTTAAAGTCACAAGTAACAAAGTCTAAAGCACACTAGAATAGTGACATGGCTGATCAAGAAGACTGTGACATTGAAGCTGTGGAGTTGCAGCAACAAGTAAGTCCTGATGATGAAACTCCGGACACAAGCCCACAAGAGCCAAGCACAAGTCAAGCTGCTAAAGAAGAGAGCTTGAGGAAAAGCCAAAGAGTTAGGAAACTAACTGAAAAGGGCAAAGCACTGCACAAAGAAAGAGTAAATAAGCTTCAAACTCATTTTAAGGCAAGCTATGATGAATGGAAAGCTGCTGCTAAACAAGTTAAAGGAGCACTTGAAGCACCTGTCAGTGCAAGATTACATGATCACATTGTCCAGATCCAATATACCTCAGCAGAAGTAAAACAAGCCTATGACAAGCTGCACAGTCACGAAACTCCTGACGGAGACACTCGTCGCAGAGTGGACACATGTGATGCTGTTTCTCAAAAGCTCATACAACAGGCTCAAGAATGTCTTGCAGAAGAAGGAAATGTAAAAGATCCAGCAAAGAGATCAACTCGCTGGAGTGAAGCTGGTTCAGTGTTCATCTCAGCAGCATCTCAAAAATCTAAAAGCTCAAGAAATACAGCAGCCTCCCAAAGATCCAAAGGTTCAAGAAGCACATGTTCAAGTTCAAGCAGGTTGTCTGTAAAGAAACAAGAAGCGGCAGCTGAACTAGCTGCAACTGAAGCCACTCTGAAAGTTATGGAGAAAATGGATCGCGAAAGAAACAAGCTTGAAAACCTTGAAGTAGAAAACCGACAAAGATTAGCAAAACAAGAAGAAGAAAATGCTGAAAAACTAAAAGCATTAGAACAGAAGCGAAGAGAGCTAGAACGTCTAGAAACTGTAAAGAAAATGAATGCTGCCAAAGCACGACTGAAAGTGTATGAGCAAGAAATCAACTCAGACGAAGAAATCTCAGACCTCCTACACGACAATGCTAAACAAAGGAAAGCTGCTCCTAAGCCAGTAAGTCTGCCTGAACTTCAGCTCGCACCATCACAACCCACTGCAAATCTGCAACAGTTTTCTGCTTCACAACAGACCACAAGGTGGCAACCTACAACCAATACCACACAAGAAGATAGCACCACAGCACTGGCTAGAGCGTTAGCAGAGTCCATTAACATAAGCCGTCTACCAGTACCAGAGCCTGCTGTTTTCAATGGCGACCCTCTCAAGTACAAATATTGGAAAATGTCCTTTCAGACACTAATAAACAGGAAAAACATTCCAGTGAATGAAAAGATTTACTATCTCCGCAAGTATGTTGGCGGACCAGCCAGAAGAGCTGTCGAGAGTTACTTCCTGCTGGGTACGGATGCAGCGTACTATGCAGCATGGGACACTCTGGAGGAAAGATATGGAAGTTCATTTGTAATCGCCAAAGCCTTCAGAGATAAGCTAACATCATGGCCAAAGATCGGAACAAAGGACAGTGCTGAGTTACGAGAGTTCTCAGACTTTCTCTGAAGTCAAGAGTCTTGAAGTCCTAAATAATTGCAGCGAAAATCAGAAAATGCTAAGCAAGCTTCCTGATTGGCTAACAGCAAGATGGAATAGGAAAGTCATTGAGGTTGAAGAGCAGCACGGTTCCTTTCCAACATTCAGTAACTTTGTCGACTTCGTCACAAGAGAAGCCAAGATAGCGTGCAACCCAGTAACGTCACTCCATGCACTCAAGGGAAGTGACTCGGAGAAGGTTAAGCCTACAAAGACTCGAAGTGTCGGAGCTAAGGTGCTGGCAAGCAGTGCAGAAGAGAAACCAAATACAAAGAAATGTGTTTTCTGTGAAAGATTAAACCATAGCGTTCACACATGTCGAAAGTTCATGGACAAGCCAATAACGGAACGAGTGAAGTTCGTACAAACAAAAGGACTATGTTTTGGATGCCTTAACTCTGGACACCATTAAAAGGAATGTGGAAAGAGAAGTGTTTGTGACACATGGAAAGGAAAACACCCAACCTGTTTACATGAGGAACGGGACAAGGAAATCAGAAAGAACAAAGAAAGTGACAAGGAACAAAAGGAAAGCAAAAGCATAAAAGACACAAAGGAAATCAAACAAAGTGAAGAAGCACCAAACGAGGCAATATCACACCGTGTAGTCCAAAACAAGAGCAGTGAGCTCACATTCACAATCAGTCCAGTTTGGTTATCCACAACAAGCGACCCAGAACACGAAATCTTGCTGTACGCCCTTTTAGACAGTCAGAGTGACACCACATTCATTCTACAAGAAAAGGCAGATGCTCTGGGCTCTGAAAAGAGACATGTACAGTTAAAGCTTTCTACGCTGTCAACCAGAGATACAGTCATTCCAAGTGAAAAGCTGTCTGGGCTACAAGTCAGAGGCTTCTATTCCTTAAAGAGAATCCCTCTTCCTGTAACCTATACAAGATAGTTTATTCCTGCCAATCTAAGTCACATCTTCACTCCTAAGACAGCAAGAGCATGGCCCCACCTAGAGCACCTTGCCGAAGAGATTGCCCCTCTCATAGAATGCGATGTTGGCCTGCTTATAGGTTACAACTGCTCACAAGCACTGTTACCCAGAGAAGTTGTGTCAGGAAAAGACTATGAGCCATTCGCACAAAGAACAGATTTGGGCTGGACAATAGTCGGTGGTACCGACCCTTTTGTTGACTATGGTGATGCTATTGGAAGCAGCCACAGGATCATTGTTAAGGAAGTGACACCCAGTCAGTCATCAGATCAGTTGCCAAATAAAGTCCATTACATTTGTCGCACACAAGTCAAAGAAGTAGTCACACCATCAGATGTGATTAAAGTCCTTGAGTCTGACTTCAACGAAAGAAAGGTGGAAGATTCTCACTTCTCCCAAGAGGATCTGCGCTTCATTTCTATAATGGAGGAAGGAGTGAAAGTAAAAGCAGACGGACATTGTGAGCTACCGTTGCCATTTAAAGAGGACAGGCCAAGTCTGGCAAACAATAAGAGCTGTGCAGAACACCGACTCAAATGTCTCAAGAAAAGACTTGAAAGGGACAAACAATATCATAATGACTGTACAACATTCATGAACGAAACAATAGAGCGTGGAGATGCAGAAAAGGTCCCACCTGAAGAACTGAACAAAAGCCCTGCCTGGTACATTCCACACCATGGGGTGTACCATCCCCAAAAACCTGGGAAAATAAGAGTAGTGTTTGATTGCTCAGCAAAGTATGAAGGCGTGTCATTAAACGATCACCTGCTCACAGGGCCAGAGCTAACCAACACCCTGATAGGTGTCTTGTGCCGGTTTCGCAAGGGTCCAGTGGCAGTGATGTGCGACATAGAACGTATGTTTCATCAGTTCAGAGTCAGAGCCGAAGATCAAGACTACTTCCGTTTCCTGTGGTGGAACAACGGAGATTTTCACTCAAGTCCATCAGTCTACCGAATGCAAGTTCGCCTCTTCGCCGGCCTGCGCAAACTTTGGTCTCAAGTACATCGCGGCACAAGGTCAAGACCAGTTCAGTGAAGCAACTATAAGATTCATCGAAAGAAACTTTTACGTGGATGATGGCCTTATCAGTTTCCACTCAGAAGAAGAGGCTATTAGTCTAGTCCATGAAGCGAGTACTGGGAAATTGCGACTGCACAAGTTAGTTTTCAATAGCTCACAAGTTCTTGACTCTCTCCCTAAAGAAGATTGTGTAGAGACAGTAAGAAACCAAAACCTAGCCCTGGGTGAGCAACCGATTGAAAGAGCCCTAGGTGTTAAATGGGGGGTTGCCTCAGACCATCTCAAGTTTCAAGTAGTTGTGAATGAGCGTCCACTCTCCAGACGAGGAGTCTTGTCAACTGTAGCCTCTGTCTACGACCCACTTGGCTTTGTGGCGCCTTTCGTTCTACTTGGCAAGCAAATACTACAGCGAATGTGTCGTGATAAGACAGACTGGGACGAACCACTCTCAAATGAGCTCAAGCCACGGTGGGAGTCCTGGCTTCTAGATCTAAAGAATCTTGCTCATGTCAAGATTGATCGCTGCTATCTTCCAGCTGATTTTCAAGAAGTTCAGAGATATGAACTCCACCATTTTTCAGACGCAAGTGTTGCGGGATATGGTGTTTGTACCTATCTAAGATCAATTAGTAAATCAGGACAAATCCACTGCTCACTTGTCATTGCCAAGTCCAGAGTAACACCCACCAAGGTAACTACTGTGCCAAGACTGGAGTTGTCCGCAGCAGTAGTAGCAGTGCGCATAAGTGACATGCTCAAAGGAGAACTAGAGTTGGAAAATGTTCAAGAATTCTTCTGGACGGATTCGCAAGTCGTCTTAGGATATATAAACAATGAAGCGAGGCGTTTTCATGTCTTCGTAGCGAACCGTATCCAGTGCATCAAGGAAAGTATTAAACCAACACAATGGAAGTATGTTGCATTAGAAGACAACCCCGCCGACCATGCGTCTCGAGGACTCAAATCTAAAGAGCTCATTGCTTCCAACTGGTTTAGTGGTCCAAGTTTTCTCTGGCAAGATCAACTTCCCAGTGGAGAGATTAAGGTGGGAGAACTTGACACAGAGGACCCAGAAATACGCAAAGTTCTTGTACACCACACCTTAACAACAGTGGATTCTCTGGCAGAATGTTTCCTGAAATTCTCCAGCTGGATAAGACTAGTTAAAGCTATTGCAAGACTTACCAGATTTGTAAAGGAGTTTAAAGGCTCAATAAAAAGAACCAACAAAGCTACAAGTCTCGAAGAAAGGCAAGAAGCTGAGCTTACAATCATTGCCATTGTACAAAGATTAGTCTTCTCTAAAGAAATCAAAGAACTTCAGTCCCGAAAGGAGTTAACTACTAAAGACAAAGCAAGCAGATTGTATCGACTCAATCCCTTCCTGGACCACAAGGGCATCCTCAGAGTGGGAGGTAGATTAGAGCATGCAACTTTACATCCACACATCAAGCATCCAGTTATCTTATCAAAGACCAGCCACAAGTGAGACATCAAGGGCGTGGCATGACCATAAACGAACTGAGATCTAATGGCATATGGATTCTCGGCTGTAGTCAAGCAGTATCATCGTTTATCTACAACTGTGTCAAATGCAGGAAATTCAGACGTCGAACAGAAGAACAAAAGATGGCAAACCTGCCTAGTGAAAGAATGGAGACAACTCCTCCCTACATACTGTGGGATGGATTGTTTCGGCCCGTTCTATATTAAGGAGGGAAGAAAAGAACTAAAACGCTATGGACTGCTGTTCACATGTTTGTGCTCTCGTGCAGTACATATAGAGTTACTTGACGATTTATCAACTGACGCATTCCTCAACTCACTTCGTGCTTTCATTGCTCTACGCGGAAACGTCCGTCAACTGCAATCAGACCAAGGCACCAATTTTGTTGGACCAAGACGTGAGTTCTTGGAAGCAGTAAAAGAAATGGACCAAGAATGCCTGAAACAACTAGGCTGCGAGTTTGTCATGAACCCACCCTCTGCCAGCCATATGGGTGGAGCCTGGGAAAGGCAAATCCGAACAATCAGAAGTGTGTTAACATCCATCCTGGATCAGTCATCCCGAACACTTGACAGTTCATCCTTAAGAACCTACCTATATGAAGTGATGGCAATCGTAAACAGCCGACCTATAACAGCACACCTACTCAATGATCCTACTGGACCTCAGCCACTTACACCCAACCTTCTCTTGACAATGAAATCGTCAATAATACTTCCTCCACCAGGAGATTTTGTAAAGGAAGACCTTTACCTTCGTAGAAGATGGCGTAGAGTGCAGTACCTAGCCAACGAATTTTGGCAAAGATGGAAGAAAGAATATCTGTTGAGCCTACAACAAAGACAAAAGTGGCACAAGACAAACAGAAATGCGAAAGTCAATGACATAGTGATCATACAAGACGATACAACACCCAGAAACTATTGGAAGCTGGCTAAAGTTACTGCCGTGTACCCAAGTCAAGATGGATGCGTACGAAAGGTGCAGCTGCTAATCAGCGACTCAACATTAGATGACCATGGGAAGAGACTACGTAAACCAGTTCATCTAGTAAGACCAATCCACAAGACTGTCACATTACTGGAAGCAGATTAGTACAGTTCATAAGTTCATTTTGGAAATCATAAGTGATTTGGTGGGAGTGTAGCTGCCGTCTTAGGCAACTCTCATATATTTCAGTTCATAATATGCACTTTACAGTTAAAAGGTCAATAATTAGTTAAAATGTTCAGAATAATCATTAGAATAAATAAGTTATATATTTTTTGTTAATACATGTCAATTCATTTCATATTATTCAGCTAAAACCATAGAAAAAGAGGGGAACCTATTTTTTGTTCCGCTTGGGAATTATTTAATTGTTGGTATCAGGATCGTTTTACGTGTACATGTAGAAGAGCCACATGAGAAGAAGAAACTGTAACCCTCCAAGTTTATTCCTCTTGAGTTAGAGAGGCCAATGAGGTATGTGTTTTATCGTGTTAATTGCTTTTCCGTATGAGAACGTGTAAGTTATATGACCGTTTGTTAATGTATAATTAGCCAATTAAGTGTATTTTCTTACGTGTTGAATGTGCACTTTATTTATTCGTTTTGTATGTATTTTTCGTTTATTATTATGTGTAAACCACCACTTTTAGAGGGTTAATTTAAGTTTTATGTATTTCCTTTCGTAGTTCTGACGGCATTGTTGGGGCATGAAAGGGCTACAAGACTAGCATGTACAAGACATGTTGAAAACTCCTGTCCAAATAAATGTCTGTTAAAACCAAGAACGACTTTGATTCAACTCGAAGGGAGTAACAGGTGTAATATACTCACAGAGTCGTAGGTCTGGTTACACACGTCTTCAACAACAACATGCAGCACTCGCACTAGCACAGCGCGAGCAATTTTCAAAAGCTTCGAGCCGCGCGCCCTCATCATTTGACAGATAGCCCACCACGTCATAACGCCGCCTATGTGCGGCATCTGAGGGATGAACGACAAAAATGAGCACGTTTACATGCACACCAGTAAGCTGATAACTCACAAATATCAGCTTATTAAAATAACCAGTTTTCCCCGTTTACACGACAAGGCAAGTAAGATGCATTAACATGACTTCATTAATAAATCAGGTTATTTCCCTGTAGTGACGTCAAAATATAATCATTTGCGTATCTGACTCCGAGTATTCCATACATTTGTCAGTTGTGATCAGGGGCGTGTCTACCCCAGGTGCCCCCCCACCAGATGTCTTGCAATAGGCTTGTTTTTAGTAAATTTCTAACCAGTTTTGCCAACTTAGCAATTTTGTTGCTAAATTTAGCAACTTTTCAGACTACCCTAGCAACTTTTTCTTCCAAAAGCACCTAGCAACAAATTTAGCTATTTTTTAAATTTATTTGGCAGCTTTTAGCAACTTTTGATAAGTGACTCAAATGTTAAAAAGGCACAATTTACCATTTAAATTACTCAAAAAGAGAAAATCCAAAGATGCCTAGCAGTACACACGTTACAGGAATTAAGTTAGCTGCTATTTGCAATTGTTTAATAGTAATAATAATAATAATAATTGAATACTGTTATTTTTCATTTATGAGACACTTTGTTAGTAGCTTGATTGTTGATGAGTTACACTGTTTCTTACAGTACACTGTAAGAAAAATATGCAGAAAAATGGAAAAGGTGCTAGTAATTTTCCAGGACATTATCCGTTATCCGTTGTAACCTGAAAACACAAAATACAATGCGTAATTAAAAATGCAGGTACAAAAACCTGTGGAAAAATCAATCCAGAAAATTCCTTCATATTAACACAGTAGATTGTGCATTATTTTTTTTTTACTTTTCTTAGAGTGCAGCATACTAACTAACTACTAATAAACTGCTTTAAAATATAAAACTTAAATATTAATCGTTCAAAAATGTGTACGTTTTCGATAATTCAATGGATTTAAAAATAGTTATTGATATTTTAATATTATATTATGCATTTATATTGCTACGAACAAATCTAAATGAACATATAAAATATATATATGTTTTTGCTGAGATTTGACACAATTTTGCATTGTGATTACGTAATGACGTCATCACGCAATGTCATCACAACATCATTTAGCAACAAATCAACCTTCCTTTAGCAACTTCCCCTGAAAATTAGTTGGCAACAATGTTTCTAACTGCATCTGGCAGTGGCGCATCCTGGCATGTGTAGGCAGCTGCCTAGGACCGCTTTCTTCTCTTATTTATACTTAATTTTAGGCGGCTTCTATAGCGCGATCTTAATGACAATGTCGAGAGCGCATAATGTTACGTGATCCATGTGCGCGAGGACGAATCTCTCCTCTCCCAAGCGGATTTCCTTCACTCACACTAAACTGGACGTGTGCTTTTAAATATGCATTGTTCTTTTATGAATTGGCTCTGCTCTCACAGAGATATTACATATACGCTCAAACGTTGTCCTCGCATCACTGAAGACCAGAGGAGCTTTTTTTCTAATTCAGGTGAAGAGTAGGCTTTTCTTACTAAATGGAAGCAAGCTGAATAGAGTCAGCCTTTTCTAGTTATTTATTTTATTAATACTTCTTTTAGTTAAGTGCTTAAATTGTAAATATGCATTTATTAAATTATTTTATTTAGTACATTTGTATTTTGTTGTTTTTGTATATAGTTTTGCAATAAAAGCGTATCAACCATGGGTTCCAGAAATAATCACTGAGGGTGCTTCTGAAATTAGTGAGGGTGCTCTAGTCTTAATGCACATTTTCACATATTTTGTCCCGTCTATTGCTATGGTTATCACCATGTCAAACACTGCTACTTCGAGAGCGAATCCCGCATAAATATGCAGATGTCATTCCCGAAACTTTGCAACGTGTGTGTGTGTGTGGCCAAAAACCAAAGTTCTACATTTTAAATTGATTGCCTAGAAAGCTTGCAAAGAGCGCTCACAACCACTAAAAAGCTGCCACTCTTTGTTCATCGCGATCTCACAAAGTTCTGTTACCATTGGGGGGGGGGGGGGAGAATTCACACTGCTCCATTATCCTTATATTATTAACATCGTGTATACCACCCTCCTTTGAGTGAATGACCCAGACTGCCCCCCCCCCCCCCCCCCCCATTTAAAATGCTCTAGAACCGCCCCTGGTTGCGAGTTACATTAGCTTGCACATGTCAACTTGCAACTCTTGTGTAATTTTATTGAAGTATTATGTGAAAATGAAAGTAATCAATATATAAATTAATATGCTGAATTATGTTAACCCTGGATGTAATATTGGGAATGATGAACGTATAATGGTCTTTTCATTAGACAGTGGACCTTTCATTAGACAGTACACCTGTGAACTTGAAATAATCTAATATTATTAGGAACACGTATAATGGTCTTTTCATTAGACAGTGGACCTTTCATTAGACAGTAAACATGAACTTGAAATAATCTAATATTATCAGGAGCAGGTGGATGGATTTGACGCACACCTCCTCATGTGACCACTACCAACCAATGAAATAAAAGCTTTTTTTAAAAATGGCTGATCGGACCACATTCCACCATTAAAAAACAAGGCCAAAAGGGTTGGAAACAATTGTGGCAAATCAGGTATCTATAACCAATAAAAAATAACCGGAACAAAGAAAAAACAGAAAATGACCAAATTTGGAGAGAACAAAGGGTATATAATATGAGCTGACAAACAGAGACTTTGGAATGATTTGGAATGCTGTGACTGTCTTCCCGGCTTTGTTTCTTTGTTAAATAAAGTCTTATTTTGACATCTGGAACTCTGCTTCTCCACTTCATTGGCCGCACCCAAGAAAAATCCACAACAGATTGGCGTCACGAACAGGATTGGCTTGAGGCCCAACGTCCACGAGGTCCATCGTGGGTGGTACCTGGACGGCTATACAAACAGATCTCTAAAAGGGGCCCCGAAAAAAACGAGGTAGGCAATATTTTGTTTAAATTGGAAATAAGACTGTTTGTGTGGTTGACTAAGGTCACACCTGTGATGGTAATCTGAGACAGGGCTTCAGCAATAAATGAATCTAAGATATTGAATTTGAACTAAATTAAGTAAAGTAAAAGAGGAATTGAGGAGTTCCAGATGTCAAGAGATTCACATGCTTTAGAGTAGTAGAAAGCTTTTGTATATAAGAAGTGTATATAAGAAGAGCACCGTGCTGTGCCATTCGTGAAGGGGCACAAATACTGGGTCGAGACCTCCCAAAATAAGCAAGCCCAGGAATCAAAGAGCCGTCCAGAGAAAGTGGGGCGTGGCTTTGAGGGGTGCTTATGAGGGAGGGGTTGCTTTGATTAGAGTATTAAGTTTTTGTGTACACAGTGTCAAGGGACACAGAGATTTTGTATATAAGAAGTGTATATAAGAAGTGCACTGTGTCAGTCGTGAAGGGGCACTAAAAAACCTATTCAGAGACTTCCCAAAGTGAGTAAGTCCAGGAATCAAAGAGCCGCTCAGACGGTGGAGAGTGGCTTTGAGGGGTGCTTATGAGGGTAGGGTGGCTGAATCAGGTGTCTGCAGACTAAATAGAGTTAGACTGTTAGTCTTTGTTTGTCTATTATATGTTGTAAAAATATTTGTATGTGCGTCAAAGTGTTGGAAACATTGAAGCATTGAATGTTTTGGCTGAATGATTAACTGTGTTGGCTGCTTTGCGCTGTGTGGAAGGCTGAATGTGTGTGTGACATATATGTTCTATGTAAATGCGCTTTGATTTAACTGGAATGAAAAAGCAATACAATTAAAAACAAATACACTAAATGAACAATAAAGATTTTATTGAGAGAATTGTAAGTATTGAGAGAATTGTAAGAGTTGAAAAAACAAAAAATATTCCAAGAAATTGGCTCTGTCGGCTGTTTGGACACCGTTCAAGTTGCCGACGTTGTGATCCAGATTGTGAAACTGAATTATTGATAAAGAAAAGATAAAGAACTGATTGATTTTTCATTCCTAAAGAAAGAGAAGGGGACCAAAAGCTGCTTGGTGTTTTTCTCTTCGATCTGTGTGAATGTAGCGAAAAGAGTAGCAAAAAGTGTGGGAGTGAAGGCCTTGAGTGTGTGTGAGGAACCTGTCTGTGTGTGTGTGTGTGTGTTGTGG